>VDFB02105785.1:564940732-565540732 GCA_007258455.2 Sequoia sempervirens | reverse complement strand
GGTGTTTGACTTGCTTGAGCTACGTGAAGCATGTGAACAAGCGCTTGTGCTACATCTTCCAATGTTCGCATGGTGTAAAATGATGTTGATTGGATTAAAGAGATGATGATATGGAATGACGAGATTGTATGATTTGGATGATGTGGAAAGTGTATTGGAAGTTTGACTTGGGAAATATCAAACACAAGATCTCACATGTAAATACATGAACACACACACCAAGCACAATGATAAGTTTGTCTTCCAAGATTAAATGTTATGATTAAGCAAACACTTGAATACACAAGAACAAGCCTTATGACTAGTCAAGTGGGGTATGGACAATTAGGTCTCAAGTGAGTTTTCACAAGGTTGACTAGGTATAATTTGGAAGAAAAATCTTGCCAATAAGCTGAGAGAAAAGGGTAACCCACCCTTCACCGTCACTTCCCAAAGGTACAAAGTTCTTTGGGGCTTAGCCTAGAGTGACAAGATTTCAACTCCCAAAGGAGCGTGTCTTTGGATTCACACTTGATTGAGGTTGTCCCTTGGAGGGGTGTGTGCTCCAAGCAAGCCTCCTAAGAAGGGTATGATAAAATAAAACCAAGTGAGGTGTTATGGAGGACACACACACTTGATTCACACTCACAATGATTAATTTCCCTTTAGAAAATTGAAATGTGTGTAAAATAGTTCAAACACTTGTTCTTTTTAACCCCAAGTCAAGATGTGTGATTGAAGACAATGGTTATTTTTAGCCTAATTTCATTGATGTGACAATTAGACAAGATTTATTTTAGACCCCAAAATCCAAATGTGTGACAAACAAGATGTTCTTTTTAAGCCCAAATTGAAATGTTTTGATAAGAATGATTAAGAGATGAAAGATGGAATGTGTGCACCTAGAATTTCTTTAGCTCCAAATATTTGTCCACTTGATCCAATGTGTCCTTTGAAGTGTTTATTTTTTGTACATGCACAAAGCCAACAACAAAGCCAAAACCCTAACAAGATAATTGATCACTACTATTAGAGGGTTAGCTAGTCAAGACAAATTTGATTTTTGGAAATATTTTTGATAGTAAAATGAAAAATATAGGGAATAAAGCATGTCTAAAATCTCAAGAGGTTTCCAAAAATGAAAATAAATCAGAAAAATTTGCTATTTTGCACCTGAAATTAATTTTTTATGAATAATCATAAACAAATTATAAAAAATACAAAACAGCTCCAAAAATTTTGATTTTTTTACTGAAGTCGTATTCTATCATTCCAAATCTGCAAAAAAAAATTGTGATCAGATCTACAACAGTTTGTGAGATATAGGTAAATATGTGTGAAACCCTAATTTTAAAAGATCTATTGTTTGACTAATAATTGTGCGTCCAAATTTGAAAGATAAACAAGAGACCCCTATTAAAATTTAGAGAGATTTCCAGAAATGTAAACCTATCTAAAAAATTTGATAATTTTCTCTCAAAATTAATTTTTCATGAAAAACAGAAAAAAAATTATAAAAAAATCAAACCAGCTCTGAAAAATCTAATTTTTCGAATAGAAGCTATAAACGTTGTCTCCAACTTGCAAAAAACTTTTAGTGAAAAAATACCTATCCATTTGAAAGTTATGGCCAACTCTTTAGAAACTAGGGCTTTATCCACAATGATTTCAAAACTTGCAACAAAAATCAAACAAAACCTACAACAAAAGAATCCAACTCCGAGATTTCTCAAAATGTGTTAAAATATGTCAGGTTCACCAATGTAAATAGGGAAAAATTCAGATTTAATGTTGAAAACAAAAAAATTAAATAAACCCTATCAAGCACCATGAAGCACAAACTAGAATGAAAATGCAAATAAACAAAGGCAATGCAAACCAATTTTCAAACTAGACTTGATTGACCTCCATGGCTCTTCTCCACCTACATGAGAATGCAATATTTTGAAGGTTGATTGTTGGATGAATGTTGGTTGCTCAATTCAGTAGCATAACATTGACATGGGGATGATAGATGAATGACAATAGATAGGAATGGATGAAAGACTGAAGAATGATTTTGACAACATAAGGATACTTGAAGAATCAAGCCCCCTAAATGGCTAATGAGAGAGTTTATTTATAGGAAATGTCTGATTTGGATTGACGGTTGAGATTGAATGTCAATAAGATGTCTAAATCAATGGCCAAGATTGAATGTTGGTAGTATGGACTAGGGTTAGGTCAAAATTAGGGCAATGACAAGAAATGAAGGGTTGAGATTGAATTATGAGATAATTCAATCAAGGGATGAAATTGAATGAGATATCAAGAGTTAAGATTTGATGTGGAAGATAAGATTGGCACAAACAAAGAGGTGATAGAAGAAATTAAATAATAAAAATTATTTAATTTAGATGACCAATGAATAATTAAATAATTAAAATAATTATTTAATTATAGAGGAATGTGACAAAAGGAATTATTTTGAATTAAATAATGATTTAATTCAAAATTCAAGAGAGTGGACCAAATTAAATAAATATAATTTATTTAATTAATCAAGGAGGAATAAAGATAAAAAATGAATTAATTAAATAATTAAAATTATTTAATTAATAGAAGAATTATGACTTTAGAAAATAATTAAATAATTAAAAAATTATTTAATTATTAAGAATTAAAGGGGAAATGTTGAATAATCTAAGAGTTGTAGGCCTAGGACAATTTTATGTGTCTACACCAACAATGCTTGTTGTTGTGCTCGCTGTTGTTCCAACAACGCTTCTTGTTGGGCTGCCAATTTGTATGTGTCTTGTTGCTCTTGATATTGCTTTATTGCTTGCTGATATGGTTGCAATTGCGCTACTTTTCTTTGTGCAAGGAGTTGTGCTTGATATTGGACTTGTTGTGCCTGATATTGAGCTTGTGCTTGTGCTGCTTGTTGTTGCAATAGAGCTTGTGCTTGAGTGGTCTTTTGTGCTTGTAATGCTTGCAATCCTTGAGCTGCTTGGGCAGCTTCTTGTTTTTTTTGCAATAAAGCTTGGGCTTATTGCACTTGTAAGGCGGCTTGGGCTGCTTGGGCAACTTACGCAGCTTGAGCAGCTTGTTGAGTAGCTAGTTGTATGACTTTTTTTTTTGCACTTGTTGGAATCCCTTTGTAAAGCAGATTGCAATGATGCATTATATTGACTTGATGTGGTGGAAGTTGGTGGTGGTGGGGGTTGTGGTGGATTCAGAATGGCATTTGTGGTAGTGGTGAGTGGTGATGTCGTCTTGATTATTTGAGTGGTAGATGGTGTTGTTGATGTGGTGGTTTGAGTGATAAGTGGCGTTGTTGATGGGATTGGCCCTTGAGAGACCATGCTTTGCGATGTTATGGGGGTGTTTGATGATGTTGCAATTGCTTGTGTTTTTTTTGTCTGTTGTTGTGATGTTGATGATAATTTTTTAGTGTTTTGCGTAATGATTTGATTGATATTTGGAATGTTGGTTTGATTGATACTTGGTAAGGGGGGAACCCCTAAGCCAAGGAGTGTTGTAGATGATGATGGAAAATGTGGAAGTGGTGGAAATGTAAGGGGTGTGAGTCCTTGCAAAAATGTTGTGGTGTCGAAAATGCCCCCTTGTCTAAACATGTCTCCTTCCTCTTGTAAATTTGTGAGGAGAGAAGTTTGAGGTGTTGCATAGAAAAATGATGATGATGGATCATGATGGAATGTGAGAGGAACATTCTTATGTAATGGATTTTCGAGTATGTTTTGTTCCAAGATGGTATTTTCATCCATGTTTTGATTATTAACAAGGGGGTGTGTTTGAATAGCATTGAGAAATGTATTTCCCTTATTAACATTTGGTTGGGTTGGAGAAAACGATGTCATGATCTATGAAATGTTTTGTGTGATGTTTTGGGATGGGGGTGTAGATGATATGGGAATGGTGGATGAGATTGGTGGAAATGATGTCTCCACTATGGTACTCATGTCGAAATCCAAAGGTAACTTGGCCCCTTGTTTTGCTAGCTCAAGCATGTATAACAAAGGGTTAAGTCTCATCATGATGTTGATGATTTTATGGTTCTCCATATTTTGGAGCATTTCAGTTATTTCTTTGTGAGACATTCCAATGGTAAGATCCTCTCCTTGGTTTTCCTCTTGCAGATTTTGTGATGATGTCAGAAGGTTAACTGTGAGATTTCCAGACCCAATGGGATTCATTTCAGGAGTGGTTTGACTTAAATCACTTGAAGCGGGTGTTTCTTTGTTGGCTTCCATGCTCTTCTTGTATTGAGATCTAGTTTGAACCATAAAATAAGGATCAATTTTTAAGAATGGGAGATGAATCTCTTGATTCTTTGAATTGATCTTTACTTTATGCCCAAAGTAGAAAATTTTAAGATATCTTGAGGATCGAAGGGTGATATGATGATGTAAGAGATGGATGATGTAGATGTTTTTGTATTTTGATAAATCTTGAAGGAGATACTAGGCTTTTAGGACTTTCAGATACTTTGCGGATTTTTATTTTGATTTGATTTGGGATTTGGGATTTGTCCTTGATTTTGATTTTGATTGCTTTTTTGATTTTGAATAAAAAGACCCTAAGATGTTGGATGATTTATCTAAGGGATAGATTTATTCAAAGGATGATAATTTGAATATGTGTGGGGAGAAGGATGCATCTACCCACACCTATCCAAACAAGATGATAGTTTCACTAAGCATATGAAGAAGGATTCATCTACATATACTAAGCTAAACAAGATGATTTGGATAAATTTAACTAAACATATGCAAAAGGATGCATCTACACATACTTAGACAAAGGTGATTTTGATAATGTTTTCAAGGATTTAGTCTCAATGATTTTGATGATTTTGATTTTGCCAAAAAGCCTAGCATTCGGGATGATTTCAAAATTTTTCAAAAGGTGATTGTGAGATGATGTTTGTTTTGATGTTTGAAGGATGGATAAAATAATATTTTGATTTCCCTTTCATCCTAAGATGAACCTAAAAAAGACACTTTGTTTTCCTAGACCTAGGTATTGAAAAACATGCAAATGCTTCCTAGAGACTTTTATAATCAATGAATGATTCAATACACTTTCGGATTTCCAACCAATGACCTTTTCTTTGGAATTTTTTCAAAAAATGTGAGGCTTCAACACACATGAAAGTTAATTTTGCTTAGCTTTGCTTAATGGCTTCATTTTACCAAAAACACTTTCTTTGATTTAGTTTTCAAACTAAGATGTCCAATGTCTTAATTTCTTCAAACCCCACAAGATATGTTATGTGGAAATTCGATGAACTTAAGGCAAGGGTTTTCCTATTGTTTACTTAAGTAGAAAAATCAAGATGCAATCCAATGTTTAGAAACCTCTAAGGATGTAAATCCCAAGGGAAAGCAAGAACATATGGATTGATTCAATTGTATTTGTCTCCAAAAGGGTTTGAAATTTGGATGATGATGTTAAGTGTTTGTTTCCAAGATGTTTTTGATCAAAGCACCATGTTTTCAAACCAAGAACAAGTACAACCCTATGGATTTGAAAGACAATATTTGTTGGATTCCTGCTTGGACAAGTCCAGCTACACTTATCTTTAGCGAATGGTTAGATGCTTGACCCCACTGGCTCCCCTCCATGACACTCACTTATACGGGGCAGGAAAGCATCAACACCTATGAAACTCCCATGGCATGTTTTCCATTTCTACTGAAAGACCGTAAAACTGTGGGGCGGCTTCAGAACGACCGTTCTTGCACCAACAAATAGATTAAAGGATTTTGGAAAATTCTAGCACATGGGTTTTAATAAGGACTTTCCATTCGTAGAGATTGACCCATATGGCAAGAGTCCCCTTTTGGATCCATCTTTTCGGAATCAACTGCGTAATACTGGCGTTTACTCCAATACCCACATTTATATCCCGGTTGGAAATACTCTTGTCTTTAGAGTGTTACTAATTGAGTCATTCCCTTGGGTGAGTACTTTTCCCCCAAGGCAGGCCCTCTAGGATAAACAAAAGTGATTAAAGACAAAATCTATAACTCAATCAATCTTTGATGGTAACAAAGAGAGAGAATATATGCGTTAATGTCCCCACTCACACTCACACAAGATCTTGTTCAATTTTAAACCCAAATCAAAGTGTGGAGGTGATTTCTTTGTCTTAACCTAAAGTCATGAAAAAGGCCTTCTAATTCTCAAGATCGCTATAAAGTGTGAGAGAAGCGCATACGTCCTTTTTCAATGCCTTTAGTTTAAGTAAGCTTTCACAAAAAACAAAGTTGTACTTGATCTTTTTAAATCCACAAAGAAAAACATGAGTTCTTTTTAAGCACTAAAAGATGAGTGATAGATACTTTGTTCAATTTTTAATCCAAGAAACAAAATCTAGTAAGTTACATTTATAATGTTCATTTTAACCTTTGCAAGAAGAAATTGAAAGATTCTTTTTAAACCCAAATGAAAATTAGTATCCTAAGAAAGAAGAGATACAAATTTCGTGAAAAGTGTTTAAACAAACACTAAAGTGTTAAAGAACACTTTAATATTTCAAAACATCATCTTCATTACTTTCTCCTCCTTTCATTTTCCTTTTGCCTTCTTTGTTCTCTTTTGTTTTCCTTCTTTATCCTTCTTTGTTTTCGTTGTTTTCCTCGCTTTCCTTGCTTTGCTTCATTTTCCTTTTTACCTATAAACACCATATGTAAGAGTTACGTATGTATTATGAAACAATGAAAACAACACAAGAAGAATCCACTTATTTCAAGAAAATAGAACTGGCCAGCTACACGAGTCCTTCAATGATATAAGATCATTTGATATTTAAAAATTGATGAAATTAATTGACTTAATCAATAATTGAAAGATATCATAAAAGGTATCCTATTCTACCATTAAGTCAACCAAAACTTCAATTTATATCAATAGATAACCAATGAGTCAAAAGGTTTACATTTTTTTTTTTAAAGAAATAAATGTGAGAATTAGACCGTATGAATAAGTCCTTTTAGCCACATATGAATGGTGACAACTGCAAAGCATTATTTTCAATTTAAAGTGACAATGCCATTTATATATGGAAATAAGTCAAACGTGTACATTAAAGCGTAGTTCATAAGACAAAAAAGAACTTTCATCGTAATGGCGCAGCAAACTTGACTTCTCCTTTACGCATCTGATCTAAGACAACAAAAAAAATTCATCATAATTGCGTAGAAAAACCTGACTTCACCTTTATGCATTTGATTGTTAAAATGGGTAGTTCTGACATTCATGATTTCTTTTGACCTGTACCACACAAATTTATTTTGATGATTTCTTTTGACCTGTACCACACAGCCTATCTTTATTTGAGAGTATGACCACAAAAAGAAAAAAGCTATTGACAAAGTGCACAATCAAAAGGAAAAAATACATGAACCTGAACACCACAACACATAAGGTAAGCAGGTGTGTAATGCTTGATAGGACACTTTGAGTATAAATACCCATTCAAGGTGCCACCTAAGATCAAGATCAGCTTTCACAGCTTTAAACTATGAGCACAACTGCCAAAGTTTTGTGAAAAAGAAAGCGTTTTGACCAATTTCTTGGGAATCCCCTTAAAAACTCAAAGATGACAAGTCTAAGGCTACTGTAATTAAAGTGGCCACTGATGGCAGGGAAGAATGGCCCAAACAATTGTAGTAGAATAGGTGACATGCTAGCTACCTAATACCCAAATGATATAGAATTTTAATGCATAGGAAAAACAAAAGAGAAATATGTGGTATCTATGACATTGTCCACATAGTTACATGCAATTCTTTGAAAACATTGCTTCATTTAAGAAAATCTATCTACTTTCATTGTACAACTCTATACATTCCCAAACATATTGTTCGATGTACCTCTTCTTGCTCTAAACGCCACTACAATTTAATGCAATAATGCTAAGATGGATTTCAAATAATAACCAAAACCTTCTTTAAGCTAACATGCTTTCTCAATCTGACTACAAGAAATGTCTGAAATAGAAAAGGAATGAAAAAAAAACAAACTAGACTCAAGAAGTTTTGATAGTTGCCCCTGATTCACAGTCAATTTTTTTTTCTTTCTTTTCTCTGATTCAAAGTAGGTATTCCAGCTTACAAAAAAAAACTATATATATATTTAGTTAATGCTTCCATAAATTTGGCATAATGGGGATTTAAAAAGCTGTGAGATTTATGAGAGCAGAAATTGCTTGTACTAATGGATTTCATCTATGTAAACATGAGTTTGAAGATTCCTAATGGATTTATCAATATCAAGTATAACTTGTGGAAATTGATTTAATACAAGAGTGTATTAACCACATCTGCAAAATGATTTTGAATTCTTCTATAACTTAGCCCTCCTTCTAGCGCCATATGTGAGCACCTATTAAAATCTGCAAACACTAAAACCTCAAGCATGGGTTAGTGGCCTACAAATTCATCAAAATGCTCCTATGAAATAACATGTAAATTCTTCAAAATGCAACAAATGACAAAAGATATCAAAAAGACATTTCTAAAGCATAACAAGTACCTATTCCATAGTGGATTGGTGTCAAATGTGCCAATGACCCTTTCTCAATCCTTGCTAAAACTTGAAATGATGAAATGCAATGGTCAAGAGAAAAATTAGTTCTTAATTCAAGAGAGTAAATTTGCATAAGAGTTGTAGATAGATTTGATGAAGAATCAACCCTCTATTTAAATATTTTCAAATTGGAAGAGAGCTCAAAATAGAGCAATGTGGGATAAAGATTGGACAAATGAGATAAGGCCACTTGTCACATTATGATAGGTTGAGGAATGTGCAAGTTTTGGCCAATGTGCCCAAGAGGGAGATTTAAAATTTGAAATTGTGAAATAACTGTTGAGTGGGGGACATAAAGAGAGAATTTAATGCAATGTTGGAAGGGACAAGTCAACTTGTCTTCATTTTCAAACTTGAGGGAATATTCCAAAAAGGTGCTTTGTTAAGGGAAAATGATGATTTTATAAATGAGATAAAATTATTTATTGGTGTAAGTGGGAAAAGCTAGAGGATGTGATGGGTGGTTAGGTTAGGTTAATTAGGATTAGATTAGCTTAATGATGATTAGGATGTTTTGACCCTTTTGACTTGAATATTTGGATTTATCAAAAAGGGATGGAAAATGCATTTGGAGATTTAATCAAATAAAGTTTGGTTTATTTAATTAAAAGGTTGATGTGAGACTTTGATTTATTTAATTTAAATGAATAACCTTATGAATGAATTAAATAGTCCTGATTTACTTGATGAATGGATTTGTTGAGTTTGATTAATTTAATAAGCGAATGAATATGAACTAACTGCATAATGTTAATTTTGCATATCTACAATATCATGATGATATATTAAGATGAGGATTATAAGTAATTCTAAAGTTGGAGAGATGGTTTTGATCATCTCTTGTATGTTGTAAGATCTCTCATGTATTGTTCCTAAGGAAGTATGTGTTGCTATAAGGAAGTTCTAGTCTTTGAATGTTGGTGAAATATTCTTCTATAGGAAGTTGCTTTGAAGAATATTTGGGAGAATACTCTTTATTCCTCTACCTTTTAAGATATGGTATTGTGGTTTTGGATTCAGTGTTTATGTTTTTTTGATGTTTCATTCCTATCTTTTCAGGTCACCAGTGTTACCGAGGAGGTTTCTAGTAATTGTAGTAAGTTGGT
Organism: Sequoia sempervirens; assembly: GCA_007258455.2. Classification (NCBI taxonomy): domain Eukaryota; kingdom Viridiplantae; phylum Streptophyta; class Pinopsida; order Cupressales; family Cupressaceae; genus Sequoia; species Sequoia sempervirens. The sequence goes on along the minus strand of VDFB02105785.1, from coordinate 565,531,052 downwards.
AGTTTTGTTCATTTTTAGGATTGGTATGGAAATGCTCTGCATTTCTCTACATTGGTGTTTCTATTCCTGCAACTTGGTGGATGTTCTTTTAGTGTTTGTGTAATGTATCAAATAATCTTTATGTGATGGTGTTTACTGCAAGTTGGTCTGCTAATGCACTATCTCATGACTACGTTGTTTGGGCTTCTAGGTTGATGTGTTCTATTTATGTTTGGTTTACGGTGGTTGTTTGTGGCATGACAATGTGAAAATTATTTGGAAGTGTTGATGTATACATTTCATGAATGTATCTTTGTGGTCCATGATGAGTCTATTTTTTGGTTTAATTTTGGTAAAATTTATGATCTATTTGTAAAAATTGTCATGAACTTTGATGTTTGAATATTTATATTTCCTTAAAACCATTGACATTGGGCCTAATTTTATCTCTACAAATATTTAATGACATTGACATGCACTATATGGACTATCTGTGTTAATTCTACATGTGGATTAATGAATGTTCTTTAAGATAGTTACAGATATGTGATTATTGTGCATACTAATATTGTCATACAGATATGGTTTGAGGCCATTAGATTGAGAAGATTCAACCAACTGGTCATTCAACATAATAACTAACAAAGTGGTCATGCAAAGGTCAATGAAGGGAATCATTCAAAGAGGTCAATGGTGGGAGATTCCTCATGCAAATCGAGTTGTAACCGCCTTGTAAATGATCTTTATTGATGTTGAGAAAATTTAGGCATTACTATTGTGTTAAATCTGTGTTGAGGCAAGCAGGTCTAACCAAATTGCATGCATGTGTAACCATCTCTCCATTTTCTCTACTTTTCCTAAAGTTGTGTCCTCTTAGTTCATGGAGTTAACCACCTTGCTTATTTAGTCACTTCTTTTCATATAAATAATATTTGAATGCTCCTTGTTAGGAGGTTGCATGATCTAATGATGTACTTGCATTCTTAGTTTTCAGCAATACAGTTACACTGCTGTATTGTACTCATGTTTTCCAATTAATAAGATGAAGATATAAGTCCATGCATCTGAGTTTACATTAGTTTTAAAGGATACTTTTCCAAGGGGGTCCACTTGGTGAGAATTTTGTCCTTAGTTATTTTTTACTTCTTGTTCTGTAATTAGTTAAGAATCTGGCACTAACTATTCCTACAACCACTTGAATTACATTTCGTGACTATTCCTTTAGCCAAAGCAGGCATAGTAGCTTCTTGTTTGTTTGCTTAGATTTTTATTTTTGTCATGCATTTCAACTTAGCATAGTTGTTGGTTGATGTTCAATACTTATGTTATTTCATTCTAAGCAATTTACCTTTAGCATTATGTTTTTCTTAGTTGTAGAATGAATATGGCTACTTGGGATCCTTAGTGCACATACTGTGCTGACCCATTTCAAGTTCACGTCCCTGGGTTGACAAGTTAAATGCACCTTCATGATGGTTGAATGGATATTTAGTTTATATGTTCAATATTTGAATCACAACTGTAAGGGCTTAGTTGTTAAATCATTATAGAAGGACAACATTTTTGGCACCATTGCTAGGGATGGTGTCAAACTAGGGAGTTCTTTAGAGTCATTGGTAGTTTTCTTGTTGTAGTATTTCTAAAAGTTGTTCTTAGTATACCCTTCATTTAGGAAGTAATGGATACCCTTATTCTTTATCAATTCTTTGTGTGAGCTAGCTGATAGTGAGTTGATACCACATGCATAGAGGAAGGAGAAGAGATGCTTATGGGAGATTCCTTCCTAACAATCCTGATCCATTCCAGCTAGTTGAATATTAGAACCTGCAAGAGAAGAAGAAGACAATTCACACCCCTTTGCTAATGCATTTCCTGATCTGACTAGCTCTGAATTTTCCTCTGAAGACCAAAATCAGCTTGAGAATCCCTTTTCTTTGGAACTACATCAAGCAGGCATGGGTGATGCAAATAGAAACAAACCTAACCAACCAGCTTTTACTTTCCCTATTGCTCATTAAAATGAAGTAGAAAACCTCAAAAATATCCATGCTTCAGTCCTTCCCAAGTTTTAAGGACTTGTCATAGAAGATCCTGATACCTCCTTGTTTGAGTTTGATATACTCTGCAAGAGTTATGACTATACCACTGATGCCCATAGGCTTAAGCTATTTCCTACCACTTTGAAAGAAGTTGCATTAAGATGGTTGATGAGCCTAGGTAGAGATACTATGGAGACATGGGATGAAATAAAGAAAAAATTCCTTGAGAAATTCGAGTATTGCAAGGGTAGTGACATGAGAGGAGGTGAAATTTTTAGGATGCAATAGAAGGAGGATGAGAGCCTGTAGGATTACATTGCAAGGTTTATGTTTTTCCTAGAAAATTCTCCACACCATATACTCAATGAAGACCCACAAAAGTTGTTTTTCCTAAAAGGAATTAATGATAGTTGCACTAAGTCCTTAGACCTCATGGGGGGAGGAGATATCTCCCAAGTCCCTTGGGAGGATATCAAGAAGATATGCTAGAACTACTCTAGGGAAGCTTCAGAGAAAGGGAGAGCTTATCAATCTTCCATGGGTAAGTCATCTACCAGTGGAGTTTTGAGGATGGAGATTATTCATTTTCTGCAAGACTTTAAGCAAGCCATTATAAACAATCTAGCTACTCAACTAATGCACTTTAGGCCAAGAAGAAACAAGAGGCAAAGGAAACATTGGCAGAGTATTGCCCCCATTGCAGTAAAAAGGACTAAAAATGCAAAATGGTAGCTAATATTGAAAGAAAATATATTGCACTTGAGTTCAAGCCAATTCAGATTGAAGAAGATCAATTCTACTATGTTGTACAAAGGAGGCCTTGGGATCCAATTCAAGGTATTCCACTAGATTCACTCTCTTTTGCTAGGTCATATTTCAATTCTTATTCATCTGGTAACCAATGGTATCCCCCATATCCATCCAACTATGGAGGATATCCACCACAACCTTGGAGTACCCCTCCAAATACCTAGCCTAATCATCAAAATTCTCCACCCCAATAGCAACAACCTTAGGTGAATTGGAAATAGTTTCAAGGAATTTGGCAGCCACCCCTAGGAAATTGGCAGCAAACAAATCAATTGTGGGGAAGACAACAATCGAAAAACTAGCCAAATAGCTACATGTAGCCACATTCTCAGCCCCAACAACTTTCTATAATGCCTCCTCCTACTAATTCAAGCTCAAATCCACCTAAACCTACTCAAATAATAGCTCATCCTAGGCACACCCAATCAAAATAACAAACCACAACAATAACCTATATACTATGTTGATTTAAATCAATTCCCTACATATGTTATGAGTGTGAGTGACATCCACTTCCATACAGGAACTGCTATACCAGCTCCTTCCTCACCCATTATCACTAAGATTCCTATGGAAGAAGAGGAGCCTATGAATACCCCCATTTTGCCCAGTGCAACTCTAAATCCTGAACCAGTCTTAATCAAGAAGACTAAAAAAGAACCACCATTTCCATAGAGATTGGAAGTTTCCAAGAAGAAGGAAGAAAAGGAGGATAGAAATTTTGACATTATAGATCAACTAGAGCATATATGTGTCTCGATGCCCCTATTTCAAGCCATAAAAGATGTTCCAATCTATGGCAAGGCAATCAAGTAAGCATGCCTCAAGAAACTAGCCAAAAAGAAGAGAGACCCCACTACGGTTCATATGGCAATACAACTAGCTAACATCATGCTTGGGAAAGTGGTTGTCCCTAAGTATAATGACCTATGTAGTCTTGTGGTAGGAGTTGTTATAAATGGGATCCAAATAAAGAATGATCAGATTGACTTGGGAGCATCAATAAATGTAATGACTAAAGATATCCCGCAACAACTAAATGTTGCAAAATTAGACCTACTCCTTTTGTCATGCAACTTATTGATAGTTCTACTGTTAAGCTTGATGGTATAGTAAAGGATCTTGTGGTAATTCTAGACTCATGGGAGTATCCAACAGATTTCATGATTCTCTCTCCTAAAGCCACACTAGGTGGTTATCCCATTATTCTTGGAAGACCATTTTTGATGGAAAGAGTACCAAAAAGCTTGCTCTTTATCCTTTTGCTCAACCATCCCATGATGAGGATAATCTCGTATGGCCACATGTTGGTGAAGAGGCCGAGGAGGTTAATTTTGTGGCGCAACTTATGATGTTAGGAAAAATCTCTTTCATGCAGCTCCAAGATGAAAATGAAGCATTGGCTAACATCATATAAAATCATTGTGAAGTGGAGGAAGCATCATCTTCTCATTCTATTGTTCTAGTTAGGAGACTTCTACCTTCTCTTCCTACAATTGTTCTTCTTGCAGATGCACTTCCTACAGCCACTCTTCTTGTAGCCGCTCTTACTACAATCGGACTTCCTGCAACAATAGGTATGTCCCATACATTACTGCCATATGAACTTAAGGTACCATGTGTTAATGAAGCAGATATGATAGAGTTAACTGCACAAGTATAGGTGTTAGAAGGAAAATATCTGAATATTAACAACAAACTGAATGAAGAATGTATCAATTGTTATTGGAAAACTTACTGAGGACCCACTAGTATGGATTTGTGTAGGACTACCATGAGATGAAGGGATTTAACTGTAAGCTTTGCACTCACAGAATTTATAGCAAAGATGATTGCACCCTAGTTAGACAACTGAAAAGAAGAATCAACCCTGCACTAAGAGAAATTGTAAAAGGAGAACTGCAGAAATTGCTAGATGCGGGATATATCTACCCATTTCAGATAGCTAGTGGGTGTCTCCATTTGTGATTGTTCCCAAGGAAGGATGGAAATGGTGAGTTTTTGTTGATTAAAGGAAACTTAATACTACCACCAAAAAGGACCATTTTCCTTTACCCTTCATAAATCAAGTTTTCGACGCACTTGCAGGAAAGCAATACTTCTCTTTTCTAGATGGATTTAGTAGTTATAACTAGATCAAAATTGCACCTAAGGACTAGGAGAAGACCACCTTTACCTATCCATGGGGAACCTATGCCTACTTGGTACTTCCATTTGGCTTATGCAATGCACTTACAACTTTTCAGAGGGCAATCATTAGCATATTTTTAGATATTTCTCATGATTGCATGGAAATTTATATGGATGATTTCACCACCTATGGTGCTGATTTCAATGAAGCATTAGTGAATCTCAAGAGAGTCCTACAAAGATGTGAATATCACAATATCTCTCTAAATCATGAAAAGTGTTTCATGATGATGTAGGAAGGTGTAGTTCTTGGACACTACATCTCTCACAAAGGAATTCAAGTAGACCTTGCAAAGGTTGAGGTGATCACAAATCTGCCCACACATGCTAAACAAAAAGATGTTAGGAGTTTCTTGGGACATGCAAAATATTATAGGTGGTTCATCAAGGATTTCAGCAAAATAGCAAAACCATTGTATACTCTTCTCACCAAAGATGTTGAATTTCAATGGACAAAAGACTATGACAAAGCATTTTTGTATTTGAGGACAACTTTGACTCATGCTCCTGTACTCAAAGGACCTAATTAGGAGCTTCATTTTCATGTCCATACAGATGCATTGGACTATGTCATAGGATCAGTTTTAGGATAGAAATAAGGAACTTAAAAAATTTCATTTATTTTTTCAGCAAAAACTTGCAAGGAGTTGAACTTAACTATATAGTGACAGAAAAAGAAATGTTGGCAGTGATCTATGCCGTGAACAAATTCATGCACTACTTAATAGGCTATCAAATCTTTGTGAACACCAATCATGTAGCCATTAGATATTTCATGAATAAATCCTTGATCACAGGTAGGCTAACAAGATGGTTCTTGTTGATGCAAGAGTTTGACATAGCCATTGTGGATAAACTAGGGAAGGCCAAGGTTGTTACAGATTTTCTTTCAAGGCTGACTACATCAGAAGACAATCGAGCCATAGATGACTCTTTCCCTCAAGATCATTTATATTCAATCAATGTGCAAAAACCCTAGTATGTTGGCATAGTTAATTATTTGGTCATAAGGAAAGTTTCTCCTCACTTCTCTCTGAAAGATAGAAGGGTGCTCATTAAAAAATATTTTTCCTGTTTCATGGATTCTTGGATGTTTGTTTTATATTAGACCAAACCATGTCGTGAGGAGATCTGTGAGAGAAGATGAGACATATGATATTTTGCATGCATGCCACAATGAACCATGTGGAGGACATTTTGCAACCAAAAGGATAGAAATGAGGATTTTGAACATAGGATATTACTGCCCAACACTCCATAAGGATGCAGGAAGCTATACAAGAAGATGTGATTGACACCAGAGGATGGGAAGACCAACCAAATATGATGAGCTGTCACTTTTCCCTCAGGTAGTAATCACTCCATTTGACAAATGGGGACTAGATTTTGTAGGACCCATTGATCCTCTATCAAATGGTAAGACTTATATCTTAGTTTTCACTGATTATCTAACTAAGTGGGTAGAAGGCCATGAAGCATGGAAGAGATAATAAGGTTGTTAAATTTATTTATGAGGAGATTTTCACAAGGTATGGAGTTCCAAGAGAGATAGTGACTGATCAAGGGGCTCAATTTGCATTGACCCTTGTTGTAGCACTGGTCAATGAGTACAACATAAGACACAAGAATTCTACTCCTTATCACCCCCAGGCCAATGGCCAAGTTGAGGTGACTAACAGGGAGATTGAAGCCATCTTGCCTAAAACAATGGTTGTTCATAAAAAGGATTGGGAAAATAGGCTGTCAGAAGCTGTTTGGGCCTATAGGACAACCTTGAAAATAACTACAAGCTTCACTCCATTTGAGTTGTCGTATGGAAAGATAGCTATGATGCCCATTGAATTTAAACATAAGACTCCTAGGATTGCAATATACTTGGGGATGGATATTTCTGAGGCACAAAAAAGAAAGAATCCTGCAGCTAAATTCTTTGGATGAGATGAGGATAGCAACCTTGCATGACACAAAGGTAGTGCAAAATTAGAGGATCAGGTGGCATGATAAATTCATCAAGGACAAGAAATTCCAACCAAGAGATTGGGCCTTGCTCTATGATTCAAGATATCAGGATAATGTAGGAAAATTGCAAACAAGGTGGCTAGGACCATATGAGGTTCCTAAAGTGTACCCTAATGGTGTTGTTCAACTCGCTACTATTGACCCAGTCAGATTTAAGTTTCTTGTCAATGGTCATCGCTTTAGATTGTATCACAAGCCAACTTCCAAAGAGGAGTTCCCACAACAATCTACTCAGCATGCAACACCTGAGCTTCTTGCAACCAAGGGAAGTAGACTTAGTGTCCCTCCTTTTGGATAATTAAGGTATGTAATTGTCATAATAAAGACTTCCACTTCTATGGAAGTCCACTTCTTCACCCATCCACCCATCCATGTCCACCTTTCTCTCTCTCTTCCATCACTTCACCTCATTCCACTCCACCTCATTTTCATTAATTTCTCAACTTATTTCTTACAAGGTGATCGGTACTTTCTCCACAATATTTAAAAAAAATCTTCCATGAATCCAAGTCTATGCACATTAATTGCTATCTATTAATTATCTTTAGTGAATTCATTTAATTGTTGTGAATTAATATGGATGTTCACCATAGCATGTCATTATTCCTTGTCCCTGTCAAATCATCCTTACCACCTTGCATGTGAGGAAACATGCTCAAATTTAGGATGGGGGGGGGGAAGATGTGAGTACTTTTCCCACGTGTTAGTCCATACTAGTCTACATCAACAAATTTAAATCAAGCCAATTTGAATTTTGAGTAAGATGATGGCTCGTGCGTGTGAGGTGACACCAATTATTGCTGTCATTTTTCTCTATCATAACCTTCCTTTATTATTCATTTACTTCCATTGTTGATCCTATCATAATCTTAAGTCACCAAAAGGTAAAATAGAAAGAAAGGAATCGTAAAAGAGAAAAGGAAAATTCAGGTGACATTGGCATTGGAAATTTGGTAGTATTGCAGGAAGGAAAATTTGTAGAGTGATTTTTGATTGTAGACAATGGGAGGTGGGTTAATCAGGAATGAACCCATGGTTCATGATGTATTATTGCAGGATGCACCTTCACAAGTTGAATTTAGAAATTGTGGCTAGTTAGACTATTTCATGAAGCTGAATGGTTTTAATGAAGACATTGCATTAGAATTTTCCTAGACATTGTCTGAGGAAAAATCCACGAAAAAAGGGCTAGAAGTATTGGCTACTGAAGAAATAATTGCATAGCTCATAGGGTTTCCAACCTATGGTGAAAATTACCTTGCTTCTAGAGATGCTAGGTTAGTTAGGTCTGAATTTACAGAACTTGGCGACCCTCCATTGAGTGTGGACAAACAAGGTGCAAAAAGAACTTCTCTGCTTGAGCCATGGAAGCAAATATTTTTTCATGTCATAGAATATATCCCCTATGAAGGATGCTAGTCAAATCTACATTTTGTTCACTTTAAACTCTTGAATCACATGAGGCACAAGAGGAGGATGAATGTTTCGAATGTGCTTTACCACCTTCTTTCAATCATGGCTGCCAAGACTTGGAAAGGTAGGGACAATCCCATTTCCCACCATTGTTTGATTAAATTTTTAGTTGAGAAGTCTCTACAGGATGTATCTCAGATGACTTGGGAAGAATTCATAAATATTGATCAAATTAGACTAGAGCATTTGCAACCTAGGGTGTTACCTTAACCTCGTAGGTCTAGTAGAAAATTGAACATGGCTAAATCCACCCCTGGTGCTTCAACCTCAGGTGCAGGCCCTAGTGCAAACCCTCCTATAGTAGAATTGACCATAGAAATTAGCTCTTCTAAGGAAAAGTGCTTAAACAAATAAAGTTCCTCCCCAGATTCTAATGATGATGTTCCACTTGGCATCCTAATGAAAACTAAGGAACATAAGAGAGAAGCATAAATAAGAAAAGTAAAAGCTAAAAACCAGCTGACAGAAAAAGAAGTAAAAAGTTCTCGGAAGTGGAAGGCTGACACTATTCATCTTGTAGCCAAAGAAAAACATGAAAACACTCCCAAGAAATCAAGACCAATCGGGCCAACCTTTGATATGCCTCTATAGGAAAGCCCTAACTCTAGAGAAATATGATAGGGGGACACATAAGCTCCAATGGGGAAGGTGAATGTCGAGGAAGAGGATATATTTGAGAAAGCAACAAATATAACATTGGAAGATCTTCTTGATTTTGCAGAACAAGTTGACAATCAAGGGTATGAAGAAAATTAGGATTTCCTATAGCAAGAGATCCTGCGGCATGAGTAAAAATAGGAACAAAAAGCCTTGCAGCCAGACTTGACTAAACAACCTAAATCCTTGCAACTGGTACTATATGAAGAGCAAGCATCAATGGCAGGAAAAATGTTGGTAGGAATACATAACCCCCCTTATTTTTCAATGCGCATAGTAGCTATGCATTTATGGAAAGAGATGCAGAAAAAAGAAGAGGAATGGAAAGAAGAGAAACGTAGGCTAAAGAAGGAAATTCAAAAGAAAGATGAAGAGATTGCAAACAAGGATGAAAAAATTGCTACTTTGAAGAAGAAGGTGGATGATATGATAGCCTTGGTACCCCAGATAGTAGAATTTTGGGCCCCTCCAAGGGTCTATGCCTTGCATTTGAAGGAGAAATATCTTTCTTTTAAGCTAGCAAGGATTGTCTCAGGTTTGAACCCTTTTATTGAGACTCCTATTGAATATTTCAATGCTTATTAGATTGCTTCCCTTGAGATGAAGAATTTGTTGCATAAATTTTACTTGCACAATTATGTTGTGACTCAATACCATGATTGGAATCCACTGTTATATGTTGGGGATGTCCAATTAAGGTCATTTATGTCTTGGGTACAAAATGAGATCAGTTGGGGACAACAATATGGGGCTTATAAGCAATTGGAATCCAACATCCCTCTAGCCATCATGGCTGAATTAGGAAATCCAAGAGATATTTATAGGGAGTGGCATAGAATGCTTCTCAAACCTAGCTATGGTAATAAGATTATGCCTTGGATAGAAGCAGTTTACAGTGAATATGAGGTGGTGGGAAAAGAAAAAGAGGAAACTATGAAGAGATACCTGTCACAAAGATGGAACAACCTAACTGATGAGCTAAAGCAATCTGAGCCCCACTCTATACAGAACTATGCTGCAACACTTAAAAGAATTGATAGATATATATAGATTTGGATGACAAAAGGATGATTCTAGCTTCCCCTAACTTCTCAACCACCTATCCTAATGTGGCTCGTGCCAAATTAAAAGTTTTACAACTATGATATTGTTGTAGAGAGACAAAGATGGAACCGATTGGACAAACAACAAGGGTTCTATTGGGATCCTGATTCATGCACAACAACCACTGATGTGGGGCAGTTAGCAATTAAAAATTTTAGGGCTTTGACTAAGCAGAAGAACAACCCTTCCCCTGCTAGAGGACTAGCAAAACCTTAGGTTGGGGGGGATGATGAGTCTAGTTTATGGTTTAATTTTGGTAGAATTTATGATCTATTTGTCAAAATTGTTGTGAACCTTGATGTTTGAATATTGATATTTCCTTGAAACCATAGACATTGGGCCTAATTTTATCTCTACAAATATTTAATGAGATTGACATGTTATATGGACTATATGTGTTAATTCTACATGTGGGTTAAAATGAATGTTCTCTAAGATAGTTACAGATATGTGATTATTGTGTGTACTAATATTTCCATGTAGATATGATTCGAGGCCACTAGATTGAGAAGATTCTACCAGCTGGTCATTCACGATAACAGCTAGCAAAGTGGTCATGCAAATTTCAACGAAGGAAATCATTCAAAGAGGTTGGAAACAAGAGATTCCTCATGCAAACAGAGTTGTAACCGCCTTGTAAATGATCCTTATTGATGTTGAGTGAATATAGGAATTAGTACTATGTTAAATCTATGTTGAGGAAAGCACGTCTGACCAAATTCCATGCATGCATAACCACCTCTCCATTTTCTCTACTTTCCCTAAAGTGGTGTCCTCCCTATTCGTGGAGTTGACTTCTTTGCTTAGTTAGTCACTTTTTTCCTATAAATAAGAATTGTATGCTCCTTCTCAGGAGGTTGTGCAATCTAATGATGTACTTTCATTATTAGTTTTCAACAATACAGTTACACTACTCTATTGTACTCATTTTTTGCATTGAATAAGATGAAGTTATAAGTTTGTCCACATGAGTTTACATTAGTTTTAAAGGATACTTATCCAAGGGGGCTCACTTGGTGAGCATTCCATCCTTAGTTTAGTTTAGTTTAGTTATTACTTTTTGTTCTGTAGCTAGTTAAGAATTTGGAACTGACTATTCATGTAGCCACTATAATTGCATTCTATGGTTGTGCCTATAGCCAAAGTAGAGAGAGTAGTTTCTTGTTTGTTTGCTCATATTTTCATTTTTGTCATGCATTTCATCTTAGAATAGTTGTTGGTTGATGTTGAATACTTATGTTATTTCCTTCTAAGAAATTTACCTTCAACATTATGTTTTTCTTAGTTGTAGAATGAATATGGCTACTTTGGATCCTTAGTTCACATACTATGCTAACCCATTTCAAGTTCATGTCCCTGGGTTGACAAGTTAAATGAACCTTCATGATGGTTGAATGGATATTTAGTTTAGATGTTGAATATTTGTATCACATTTGTAAGGTCTTAGTTGTTAAATCATTATAGGAGGCCAATAGTCCACACATTAATGGTTGATCTCTTTTATGTCACATATTGTTTTTAGTTGGATTTATGGGTAATTTGTGGATGTATAGCTATCAGAGCTTGTTCTCTTGGTTGTGTTATATGATTAGGGGTCTATGCTAATTTTTGAACTTGTGTTATGTTAACTTTGTGTCCTACCATATCTTTTAGAGAATAAAATTGAGTAAATTCAATTCAAAGTATGTTTTTGGGCTAACTAGTAATGTGCTACATATTTCATCTACACATTTCCTTGTTTCCAATTTAGGATGATGTGCGCCATCATGTGTGTCATTTGGGATCACATTAGAATATGTAATGAGTTTTATTTGGTCCTCTATATCTCTTGAATAGGAACGCTTTCACCACAGTTATGTTTTTGGGCTAACTTGTTGACGTTATTGTTTGTATTCTATTCTAGCAAACCTAATTGGTGTTTTTTGGTCTTGTAGAGGATATAAATGGAAGAATAAATCAAGTGGAAGTTGTGTGTGTTAGAGTGAAAGTATGGAATGATGCAACAAGTAATGTGAGTTCTGAAAAAAAAGAAAAAAAAGTAGATTCGCTTCAACACCCGAGTCAGTAGAGTGTATTGTTGACATATGTTATAAATCTAAAGATCTTCATGTATGCTTAATGATAATAATTTTCCACAAACCATATCATAAATCTATATAGCTTTTGGATTCAATTATGCCCAAAAATTCACAAAAAGGATATTCTTTTAAGACCTATTGTGGATACAATAGACTCTTCCACTTACAAATTAGTGTCCTTCCTTGCCAAATTAATCTCTCTTCTTGTCAGTAATTTTGATTCCCACATCAAAGATTCCTCCCATTTCGTTGATTTTATCAAGAACATCAAGTTAGACAATAATGATGTTTTAGTGATCTTTGAGACTATTTCTATATTTATCAAGGTTCCCATCCCTGATGCCATTGAGATTATCAAGTGCAAAACTAATGATGAAATTGCCTCACTTGTAGAGTTGTGCCTGAAATCCACCTTCTTCTCTTTCCAAAATGTCATCTATGAGAAAGTTGATGGTGTGGTCATGGGTTCTCCTCTCTCTAGTCATTGCTAACCTCTACATGGAGTAGTTTGAAGAGTCAACCCTTTTATCCCTCCCGCCCCCCCTTAAGCTAAAATGGTGGATCGCTATGGGTATGTGCAGGATCATGATGGGCCAAAAATTGGCAATATGATGGGTATTTGTAGGGTATGTGGCTAACAACTTTTTTTACCCAAAATTGATCAAATGAAAATATTTTTAAAGGAGATTCTCAGCTTTCCACCAATATAAATTATGCTTTACTTTGAATTTAATAAATAATTATTATTCATTTTCTATTTGAATTATGACTAAAGTCTTGATTGATAGACTAATTGAAAAACATCTATAACTTTCAAATGGTATCACATTTTTTGAATCCAAAACATGCATCACATTCTATACTTCACATGCTATATGATTAAAAAAAGAAAAATTGAAATTTATGAAGTTTTGACCAAGTTAAGGTGGTCAAATATACGACTTTTTATATTTTTTAAAAGTTGTAATAAAAAATTCATAATTAATTATTTACTTAGAAATAAATTACAAAAAAATATGCATCACATCTGGACATGAGTCCTCTACTTAAGTATAAAATCCTATAAAAAATATTATCATTTTATTGTGGTTAGGGTGGTCAGACAGACACCTACTTATTTTTTCCCTAAAATTTAAGCACTACTGCATTGAAATTTCAAATTTTCACCAAATAGATTTTTGTTTTTTTTAAAACATAGTAGTTTAGAAACTACATTCAATTTGCTATAGATTCTATTCTTAAATATTTTTGAAATAATGTAGATAACTTATTCAAATTTTTATGTCAAGTTTCCTAACTCTAATTTTTCTAATTTTTTTGCCACTTAAAGCCTTGTTTTTTCCATGATGATCCTGCACATACCCCTATGCAAATGACACCAATGTTTGTTGGTTGCATGGGCTTGACCAATTAGAATAATTTCATGCCCACCTCAATAGCTTGTCCCATTGCATCTCCTTTACTAAGGAGATTGAATCTAATGGTCAACTCCCTTTCCTTGACATCTTGCTCGCTAAAAAATATGATGCACCTCCAGGTAGGTCATCAGGTTTTTCATAAGGCCACCCAAACTAACCTCTATCTCCACTCATATTCTCATCACCACCCTTGTCAAAAGAGTGGTATCCTCAAAACCCTCACCTTGAGGGCATTTCATAGTTGTGATGAAGATTACTTTGACCAAGAGTTGGCCCATCTTCATAGAGTCTTCATCTTAAATAGATACAAAAACATGTAGATATCTAGAGCCTTTCATCATGCTATGGAGAGGTTCTACTCCAATTCCTCTACCTACAAGCCTGTTTTCCTCCTAAGTGCTTCTTTTCCTTATATTGAAGGAATTTCCCAAAAGATCTCCAATGTCCTTTCGAAGAAAGGGCTTCATTGTGCTTTCAAGCCTTTCTCAACTGTGAAACACTGTCTCCCCTCTCTCAAGGACTTGAGATACATATTACTTGAGTCTAGGGTTTACAAGGTAGTTTTCCCTTGTGGCATCCTATATATAGGTGAAATGGGTCATTCATTTTACACAAGAATTAAGGAGCACAATGTAGACATCAAATATGAACGGGTTGTCAAATCAGCACTTGTAGACCACTCTTCGACTAGGGTGAAGCCACAATAGTGGTTTACAATTCAAGTGATGAAGGAAAATAAAAATAAAAATGACCCCATGTTCAAAAACTTGATTTTAGGGGTTCGTACGAACCTACTGGTTTGAGCGAACCCTTTTAATGCTTTCTTGGCCAAAAACCAAACAAAACCCCTTATTTTAATGATTGCAAACCCTTTCGAGTGAACCTACTTGAGTTTAATGAGTGCACCAGATATTGAAGTCCTTGGTCCAACAAAAAAAATTGAATTTTGATCTATACAAAAAAAGTAGCGTGCTATACGGTCGCACTATGTCTGAATTGTAATTGGTTTGACTTCAAAACTTGATTAAAGAAAATATATTTAATAAAATAATATCTAACCAAGTGAAAGCATTAGATATTAGAGTTACAAATCTAAATTTGAAATAATTAGAATTTTATCCTTCATAGAAAAAAAGTTATGCGTAATACATAGTGCGTCAATTTTTTAGAAAATTGTTTTCTAGAAAAATCTAGTTTCCATAGGAGATGGAAAAAGAAGTGCAATTTGATTCCAAAAATTTTGAAAAAAAATATTTTTAGAATCTACAGACAAAATGTGATGAGACTCTAGTTTGCACCATCTTCAAATTCCTCATGGTTTAGCCGCTATAGGTGCTCGAATGTGAAGATTTAGTTAAAAATAATAATTTTAGTGTCTAGTTTGGCCAAAAATTGTAAACCACTATTATGGTATCACCCACTAAGCACCACATATGCTTAGAAAACACTCAGATTGTTAGACCCCCAAAAATACTTGATACTTTGAAGTCCTTTGACCTCCATATGAGCATTGTATGTTAATTCCACACAGGGTTTAGGGTTTTAGCTTGAATGAACTTGCCATCCAAAATATCCTTTTAGCCCTCAGGTGTTCTATTTCTGCATTGACTTGTCAGTTTGGTTGCTAGTAATATAAGTTCTCTTGAGTCACAGTTTCATGTCTCTTATCGGCCCCTTCATTTTAAGTTGTTCGGTCATCCCTTGTTGCATAACCTCTTAAATATCCCCAAAGTCAACCTTTAATCTTTTCTTAGAAATGACTTATGCTTAAGTCATGAATTCCTAAGGGGTAAAGTCTCATCGGCCTAGTCAAGGACCCTTTTTAAGATTAACTATTGAGTGTTTGTGCAGGTTTTCTAGTCACTAGATCATGGGATTCAATCTGAACCATTCCCCACTAGCTCGCTCATTTGAAATGACTGTAGTTTAATTGTTGCAAGGTTAGTGAAACAACACCACGTGTATGTGGGCCCGGCCGGTGTGTCACATCTCAATGCCCATGATTCTGAGATTGACAGTGCTAAGCAAACAAAGAAGGTTGATCACAACCATTCCCCACTAGCTCGTGGAAGAAAGATAGCGGTTCTTTAAAAATGGTGACACCCATGAGATGTTGCCATGTGCGATCTATGGCTACCAGTGGGTGGAACCCTATTGTATACAAGAAAATTCTTGTTAGCAATTTTCTATTTGTTGATCATCCGAGTTGAATGGTATTCTAAATTCAAATTAGTTTAACTCAATCTGAGTCATTCAAGATGCCTATCTTAGCCATGAATCGACACTGTGTATTAAAAAATGCAAGTAATCTCATTGCATTTCTTTTGTTTTGCTCAAATGAACATTAATGGAAGAGGTGGCTCGTAAACCTATTCAATTCCCTTAGGAATTGTACATGTAGCCGAAACTTGCTTATTTGAGATTTGAAGACATGTCCAAGGCAATACAAGAAGCTAAGAAGTGAATTGGAGAAATCCTTTGGGCGAAATTAGGGTTTGTTGAGGTTGAAAGCAGTAAGTACCATAAACACAATTTTGTGCCTTTTCAATTTTTTGAGTTAGGGCTTTCTTTTAATTTGTTTTAAAACAAGTAGGTTTCTTCATTTTTCTTTCACTGCTTTAAGGTTAGAGTTAATTTTTGCTTTTAATAGTTGTAGCCCTATAAATTGCTTAAATTTAGCCCTTGTCCTTGGCCATAAATTGCAATTAGGATTTGAGTGGCTAACATCCCTCTAAAAGAAATCTTACATACCCAAGCCCATGGCTCCCAAAATTCAAAGTGTGTCTTCCTCTACTCAGTCCATAACCCTTTCACAAGATGTAATTGATTTGCTCCCCTAGTCTACCAATAAGAAACCAAAGGGAAGGGTCTTGTTCCATGGCCCTATTGTGAAGGAGGGTTTGATTGATAAAGCTTGCTTGATCAAAGACGCTAAAGTACCCTACACAGGATGGTAGATGTTTCAACATTGGTTTGGGAATAGAAACCTTGGGTCTCCTTTTAGTAACCCATGCGATTTGAATATGGGAGGAATGATTGTTCCCAATGTGTACATGGATGTGGACCTCATAAAAGATATCGCATCAAATTATGATCTAGTTTCCAAGGTAGTCAGAGCATATGATGGGGTGGTTATGGTGAAAATAAGTAGTGAAGAAATTGAAAAGCTTTTTGACATGCATGAAAGGAATTCAAATGTGTTGCCTTTGGATATGGATACTATCAGAGAAGAGCATAACAAGACCAAGGTATTCATTAGCTCAAAAAAAATTCGTTTACATACTATAGTGGTTGGAATTGTGAAACAATGAAGGAAGGTTAAAATTGATCATATGTAGAGAGCTCGAACCTCTCCCAATGAGTTATTTTCCCAGTTACTTCAGAAAGACTCTATACTCTTTTTACCAAATTATAGCTTCCAATCCAACTGACACATTACAAAGAAGTATAGCTACTTGGTTGCACATATGCAACATCCATCGTACAGTATGGTTTATCATTATGCAACCTATCTGGCTGATCACATTTAGGAAGGCTTAGTGGAGTTGCAAGGAGGAAAACAATGGGTGAACTTCTAGTGGTACTCATTGTTAATGCATGTGTTCTTCTATAAGGGACAAAAAGCCTTTGAGAAGGAGATTACATTGGAAAGTAAAATGGATGGTTTTGACTTACCCGTTTAGTGTTGGAACCGTATCTTGGATAAAGATGATAAGAGGTACAATTTTGTAATGTTTAGAAATGCTTCTGCCTCTAGGATAAGGAGAGCCTTGGTATTTGAACCACCTAGGATTCCTAAAGAAATCCATGAATTCTTGAGACCTAGGGAGCTAAAGCCAAATTTAAATTTGAGTCATAATTGGGGAGATTTGATTTTGTATCATGATAAGACAATCTTTAGGATATATGGTAGTGGTTTGGGCCCATATGTTTTGCGTAAAAATATTCCTTTAAGAATAGGTTTCCTTGATATCATGAGGTAGTTGGGAGCTACAAAAGAAGGACATCTACCTGAGTCAGCAAGGAAGGGGTCATTCTTCCTAGAATGGACTATAATTGTATATTACATTGTGACAAAACGGGCAGTGAAGGAAATAGAACATCTACTAACTCTTTATGAACTGATGACTGTGAATTCGAGGAATCATGATCCTGAAGGTTTCATTAATAAACTCAAAAAAGATAAGAAAATGGGTGTCCTAAGAAACCAGTCTTGGTAGAGCCATTGGCAATTTAAACTTGTGTATTGCTCATGTCATTGAGACAATACTTTTGTCTTGCCGAATGGACCTATCGCTATGACATGGAGACTTGTAGAAATCTCTTACCGACTGGGAGAAGTCTCACCAATAAGCAAGTTTGGGGTGACTTGAACTCTCGGGAAGAAGTCTTGACGACAATAGGAAGTCTTGCCGATATTGACCTAACCTTTAGTCTATCTGGCCGATGAAGAAATTGGTATGACTTGTTCCTATCGGCATGAAGTCTTGGCGACTGGGGAATGTATCGCCGACAGTGTTAGGGGTCATTGGTTTAACATAAGGCTTCGCTATGAAGTCTTGGCGATGGGCGTTTGTCTCACCGACGGTGTGGGATGTGTTCGACATGACTCCTGGTGAAAGGTGGGCTCGAGGTAACCTGGAGACTTTGGCATGAGGTCCTTGCGAAGGTCAAATGTCTTGCCAATTCAATAAGACATGAGTGCTTGGTGAAAGGTCTCAACAGAAGAAAAAAGTCTTGCCAACTATTATTTGGAACTTAGTATGTCTTGACACCTCGGTGTGATGTCTCAGTGAAGGCGATAAGTCTTGCTGACTATCGAATACTTTGGTATAACACATGAATGCTCGATGGGATGTCTTGGCAAAAGACAATTGTCTCATCGAATGGAATTCTCATGTCGGCATGACTTGAAGACTTCGATACGAGGTCTTGGTGATCTGTAATAGTCTTGCCGATGGAAATATTGAGATCGATGTGACTTGAAGACCTCGGTTAAACCTCTTGGTGATAGTTGAATGTCTTAACAATAGTGTTGGCAGATGAGTTCAACTAGAGGTTGGTGAGAAGTCTCGCCGATCATGCCAATGAGGAGACTCTTGCTGACAGATGGATGCCGATAGGAATACAGTGGGTTTCGCTATGACTTATGAGTTTAGTGGAACCTCTTGCCGATGGAGATGACTCTTGGTGACAACATGTGATCTGGTCTTATGGCATCAGGGAGACACTTCTAGTGTCTCACCAACATGTAACACAAGTTGATCATTGTTGACCGAGTGAAGACTGTCCGACGTGGTGTGATGTGGACCAATCCAAGAAAATAGAAGTGAACTGTTTCATGAACTATTTTTGTGCAGAAGTTGGAAAACAAAAGCACGAGGAAGTGGAAACATCTATGTTGCTGAGTTGGATGATTTGATAGTTATGATCCAATAGTTGGAAACAAACCGTTTCATAGAGCCAAAGCCAAAGAGAAGGCAATAAGAGTGAATAGATGTGAAGGAAGAAAGGTTGGCTGGAAGGACACAACCATGAGGTCGTAATAGGTGACTCAGAGAGCTAACGAGATGTGAAGGCCGAGAGGCTAGTTGTATGGCTAGGGGGCCTTGAGGCTGGAACAAAGGAGAAGAGAGAGCTATCAATCATGAATCTAGTTTGACCTCTCTTATGTTGATCTGCACTGTATATGTGATGGTATGGTAACAGTGCAAAGATCAATTTAGTTTGAGAGGGTGATCAGAAACTATATAGGGAAATCTGTTCTTACCAGTTGTATCCAGAATGAACAAGATGTAATCTCTGAAAGTCTAAGAGCTTGAAACTGTATTGTAACTTCCTGTTGTTGAATAATACAATGGATCGGTCTTTAGAGTGTGGGATTTTTTATCTGAAAGGATTTTCCCCATGTAAATCTTTGTGTTCTAATTTTTTGTTTCATCTTTCATGCCTGTTGGTTCATGTAGTAGAATCTGTTAATGCTTGTTGTTGAATTTATATGTGTTTCTGTCAAATTGATCAATGTAGGAAATGAACTATGTCTATTCTATATTTGGACATAGTTGTTCGTGTCTTTGAGGCAACCTAATCGAAATGAAAGTTACCGAAGGCAATACTGTATGGAGTTTTCACTAGATGCACTCCTAGATTTCCTTACAATTGGTATCAGAGCCTTCTTCTGGTTATTGGTTTTGTAGATTTCTCCTGTGAAGATTTCTTAGCTTGATTAGCTGAAAGAAATCTAGAGGAATGGACTAATGTATTGATCCTTTGATGAGTGGAAGCCTTGTGGTATTCTAAGATAGCATGCAGCTTGAAAGATGGTCAAGATGGAAAAGGGAGTTGATCATGTTGTGATCTGTGTCTCCTGGCTAGTAGAGATTTAACCTTGGAATATGAGCTGGGTTTTCTTACTCTGTGGCTGTGTAGTAGTAAAGCTTTCATATTGGTGTATGTGTGATAGGCTCCTGGGTGATATGGTGAAGCCTAGATTGTTTCTCAGTCATGGAAGAGAATGCTTATGCTAGGTGGTGGTTCCTAGTGTTGGAAAGCACTATTTCCTATTAACCTTGAATGCTTGAATGCTATGGAGTTAATCATTAGATGATTTTCAAGCTTATGAAATAACCTTTCTCTCTTTCTTGGATGCATGTACATGGTGGTGGTTTTAGAGTTGGTCTGAAAGGGGCCTAGATTCTTTTGAACTGCTATTTTCTTTCTAAGGATGATTTGTACTTGCATGGCTCTGTGGTTTTATAGGTTTTACATGGTTAAGAAAAACTTTTGATCATGTGGAATTGCTGTTAAGCTATTGTCTAGACACTGGCCTTTTGGGGTGTTGTTGTATGATTTAGTTGTAGGTATGCATGCATGCTTGGTGCATAGTTTTGAGGAGGTATGATTCTTTCTTTGCATGGGAGTGTTGGTAAGTGTTTTGTCACTTAGCATTCTTGTGTTAATGCTTGTGGGTTCCTTGATTACAGTGCTCATTGTGGACATGATTGGAAAATCATAGTGTGTGATCTCGTGTTTGAGTCATGTTGTCTACATGGTTATTCTCTTTGATATCTCAGTGTTGCAGTATTCAATGTGATAATGGGTTTTCATGTTTGATTGTTGTGTTCTACAAATTATGTGGTTGGTGGATTAGCTACCCATTGGCTGCCTATGAGATAACTTGGATGTGGATTGTCTTTATCCATGAGGTTGATTCATTGATGGTGCAGATTTGCTAGCTGGCCTTGTCAGTGGTCACTTGTGCATTGGTGTGATTATTTTGAGATGAGAGGATGGATATTATTGAGTACCTAAATAGTCAGTTATGGGAACCTGAAGTAGTTGGTCATGATGCTTGGAGAGCTCGGATGTCACATTTTAGTGGGAGCTCTAGCAGTGACTATGGATTCATCACATGGTGGTGAATGGTCTTCTTTAGTGTTGCAGAAGGGTTCTTTTGCTTTTGCATGGACATTATTTGAAGATGTACAACATCTTGGAACCATGGAGGACACTTGGAGTCTTTGGCTGAGGTGGTGATGGTGCTTGACAGGTGATGTTGGTTTTGAGTCTATTTGTTGTATGTCATGGTATACTCTTGTTTACGCACTAGAGTTTTGGCATTGTGCATTGTACTTGAGACAATGGAGAAGTCACTTGAAGCATGGTATCTTCTAAGGGGATGTACAGATCATGGTGTCATGATAAGTTCCTGATTCAGATGATTGGAACTTTGACAATGATCTCATAATTCTTTGTGTATTGAGTTCCTTAATTTCTTGCTTGATACTTCATGATAGTGCAGTAATGCAGTTGAAGTTTAGCATGGGATGATTGGTTGGTAGTACTCATGGATACATGAAGAATAAGGTGAGGTTGTCTTTCTCTTGTGAGAGAAGTGTTGCTGCTTGTTACTCTTGTTAAAGTTTTTCAGCAGAAAGTCCGAGAAGCCTACACCTTGGTTGAATGCGAGTTCAATTAGAGACCTATGAGGAGATTGCTCTTTGATTACTCTTGGTCTGCTTGGCAGTTTATCTGAAAGGTATTTGGCCCATTATATTTTTCAGATGTGTTGAATTACTATTTAATGATTCTGGAAGATTCATAGTGGAAGTTGTACAGTTTCTTTTATCTTTGATCTCCTTGTTGCTAATGAGAATTGGTAGGAGATGTTGTATGGGCTGATTTCCTAAAATGGGAAATGAACTAGTTTGATCTTCTTTGAGATGCTTACATCCATGTTGGTTTTAAAGATGGTTTGATCTTGGTGATTGAATGGATGGATGTTGCTAAGGCTTTCTTTTGGGATGTGAAGAAGATCATTCTTGACACAGCTGTTTGTTAGAAGTGTATGTAGGAGGATGTTCTACAAAAGATGATGTGCAGTGTTTCTCTCTGTGGCTGTGTAGGTCTATGATGAGAGAAATGTTTCTTGTGGCAGGTTGTTGCATTATTATGCATATCATTGTGGATTTTTCTTTGGTACTATAGGGTTACATTTTCTTTGTGCTAGTATTGGTAGGCTTGCAATGCGTTCTGATCTTTCATATCTGAATTTCTCAGGCAGTGGGAGTTCTTGTATGTGTCTTGTCTTTTTTGACTGGCTGACATTGTAACTTGTATTTGTTGTTAATGGATTGGTAGAAGTTTAGTATTGGTGATACATGTAAGGTATGTGAGATTGGATAGTATAGCACGAGCTGTGGGTGCTATTTTCAGTTGTGTGGGTTTATCATTTGGATGGAAGCAATTAGTCAAGATTGTTGTTCTAACTAATGTTTTGTATCGTGTTTATGGAGAATGACTTCACTGTTGTGTTCTGATTGAAGCTTTGAAGTTGATATTGCTTCTATATAGCATTGAGCACAGTGAAGTGGTAGCAGTATCTTGTTGAAGATATCACTGGGATCTTTAGCTTTTGTTCATTGGAATAATGCTTATTCACCTTGGTGATGTATCTTTCTTCCACATGTGGAAGATGACAGGATTGTTGTCTGAAGGGTGAACATCTTGGATGTTGGAGAAAAATTCTTAATAGAGCATGAGAGCATGTTTGAGGTCTATGTGATTTCCTGGAGGGCTATGATCAGATGTTTTGTTGGTCAGTGAGTTGCAATTGGTTTCCTAGTCTTTGTTGCAGATTGTCTAATGGACTGTTATCTATGGAATCATGTTGATTGGGTGTCTTAAGTATTGCAGGGTTTGAACTGGTGGAGCTAATGTGTTCATTAGTTCCTAGTTGATTTGGAGGTGCCTATGTGATCTTCGTCAAGTGGGAGATTTTTAGAAAATATGCCTCAATCTCATAGGCTGAAACCTCTGAGAATGCATGGTCGCTGTGACATTCAAGTTGTCTAGCCGATTGGCAGTTTAAACTTGTGTATTGCTCATGTCACTGAGACAATACTTCTGTCTTGCCGAATGGACCTATCGCTATGACATGGAGACTCGTGGAGATCTCTTACCAATCAGGAGAAGTCTCACCGATAAGAAGGTTTGGGTTGACTTGAACTCTCAGGAAGAAGTCTTGGTGATGATAGGAAGTCTTGCCGATATTGACATGACATTCAGTCTATTTGGCCGATGAAGAAATCGCTATGACTTGTTCCTATCGGCATGAAGTCTTGGCGACTAGGGAATGTCTCACCGACAGTGTTAGGGGTCATCGATGTAACGTAAGGCTTTGCTATGAAGTCTTGGCGACGGGTGTTTATCTCACTGATGGTGTGGGATGTGTTCGGCATGACTCCTAGCAAAATGTGGGCTCGAGGTAACCTGAAGACTTTGGGATGAGGTCTTGGTGAAGGTCAAATGTCTTGCCGATTCGGTAAGACATGAACGCTCGGTGAAAGGTCTCGGTGAAAGACAAAAGTCTTGTCGACTATTATTTGGCACTCGGTATGACTTGAGACCTTGGTGTGATGTCTCGGCGAAGTGATAAGTCTTGCTGACTGTCGAATGCTTCGGTGTGATGTCTTGGCAAAAGACAATTGTCTCAGCAAATGGAATTCTCATGTCGGCATGACTTGAAGACTTCGATATGAGGTCTTGGTGATCTGCAATAGTCTTCTAATGGAAATATTGAGATCAATGTGACTTGAAGACCTCAGTGAAACCTCTTGGTGACAATTGAATGTCTTAGCAATAGTGTTGGTGGATGAGTTTAACTAGAGGTCAATGAGAGGTCTCAGTGATCATGCCGATGAGGAACTCTTGTCGAAAGATGGATGCCAATAGGAATACAATGAGTTTCAGTATGACTTATGAGCTCGGTGGAATCTATTGCCGATGGATATGACTCTTGGCGACAACACATAATCCGGTCTTGTGGCATCAGGGAGACAGTTCTAGTGTCTCACCGACATGCGACACAAGTTGATCACTGTTGACCAAGTGAAGGCTGTTTGACATGGTGTGATGTGGACCAATCTGGTAAAGTAGAAGTGAACTGTTTGTTGAACCGTTTCTATGTGGAAGTTGGAAAACAAAAACATGAGGAAGTGGAAACATCTACGTTGCTAAGCTGGATGATTTGATAGTTGAGATTCGACAGTTGGAAACAAATTGTTTCATAGAGCCAAAGCCAAAGAGAAGGAAATAAAAGAAAATAGATGTGAAGGCAGAAAGGCTGGCTGGAAGGCCGAAGCCATGAGGCCATAACAAGTGACTCAGAGAGATGATGAGATGTGAAGGCTGAGAGGTTGGTTGTATGGCCGGGGGGCCTTGAGGCCAGAATAGAGGAGAAGAGAGAGCTTCCAATCATGAATCTAGTTTGACCTCTCTTATGTTGATCTGCCTGTATATGTGATGGTATGGTAACAGTGCAAAGATCATTTTAGTTTGAGAGGGTGATCAGAAACTATGCAGGGAAATCTATTGTTACCAGTTGTATCCAGAATGAACAAGATGTAATCTCTGAAAGCCTAAGAGCCTAAAACTGTATTGTAACTTCTTGTTGCTGAATAATACAATGGCTCAATCTTTGGAGTGTGGGGTTTTTTATCTGAAAGGATTTTCCCCATGTAAATCTTTGTGTTCTAGTTTTCTGTTTCATCTTTCATGCCTATTGGTTTGTGTAGTAGAATTTGTTAATGCTTGTTGTTGAATTTACATGAGTTTCTCTCAGATGAATCAATGTAGGAAATGAACTGTGTCTTTTCCACATTTGGACATAGTTGTTCATGTCTTTGAGGCAACCTAATTGAAATGAAAGTTATCGAAGGGACTACTGTATGGAGTTTTCACTAGATGCACTCCTATATTTCCTTACAGTTGTTAATGTTCCCACATTTACCTGGGTATGTGTAGGATCATGATGGGCCAAAAAGTGGCAATATGATGGGTATGTGGCTAACGACATTTTGTTTTCCCATAATTGATGAAATGAAAAGGGTTTTTAAAGGAGATTCTCAGATTTTCACCAATATAAATTATGCTTTACTTTGAATTTAGTAAGTAATTATTATTCATTTTCTATTCAAATTACGACTAAAGTCCTGATTGATAGGTTGATTGAAAAACATTTATAGCTTTCAAACGGTATCACATTTTTTGAATCCAAAACATGTGCCGCATTCTATGCTTTGCATACTATAGGATTAAAAAAAGAAAGAATTTCATGAAGTTTTGAGCAAGTTAAGGTGGTTAGACATACGAGTTTTTATATTTTTTAAAATTTGTAATAAAAAATTCATAATTAATTATTTACATGGAAAAAATTACAAAAATATGCATCACATTAGGACATGAGTCCTCTACTTGTATCTAAAATATTATAAAAATATTATCATTTTATTGTGATTAGGGTGGTTAGACAGACACCTACTTCTTATTGTTTCCATGAAATTTAAGTACTACTGTATTGAAATTTCAAATTTTCACCAAATAGATTTAAAAAAAAAAAAAAACTAGTAGTTTAGAAACTAAATTCAATTTTCTATAGATTCTATTCTTTCATATTTTTGAAATAATATAGATAGATTATTCAAAATTTTACGTCAAGTTTCCTAACTCTAAATTTTCTAAATTTTTTGCCACTTAAGGGCCTATTTTTTCCATGATGATCCTGCACATACCCACTTGATCAACTATGGAGGGTCTGACCTTGGAAATAGACAATCTCAGAGTTAAATATAGTGAAATCCTGAATGATTATGATAGTAGCCAACATAAAGTGGCTACACTTGAAACTGAATAGGCATTCTATAAACAAAGAGATGAAGTACAAAAAGAACAAGGTCAACCTAGTTCAAGCCACCCACCTTTAGTTTCTCCAATGACACCTATGCAACACTTATTTCATGGCTAGGCTCTAGAAATAGTACCATATAATCAGGGACAAGAATAAATTGTAGAGGAAGAAATAAGTAAAGCAAGCTCTAGTTCATCTAACAGAGATCGACTGATTCTACAAATTGAGGCGAATAAGAAGTTTCTTGAGAAGTCTCAAGATACAATGTATGATAATATATCAAATGTTTTTTGCACCTTTAAAATATTTGAATGGGAGGATTTAGGAGAGACTTAATAGTGTGCATGAAAACTATGCTTTGATGGTGTGTGAAATGAGGTTGACTCAAAAGGATAAACTGTTGGCCATACCAACTCTGAATAAATGGGTCCAAAGATTTGAGAGATTGGAGTTGATTTTAGTGAGAGTTGGCCAGCATGAAGATAAGTACCCTCTAGTGCTTCCCATTTATGACTTTGTGTGTGAGTTGAGTGAGCAGAAGTTTTAGGGATATGTAGCTCCATTGGAGTAGAAAATAATAGAGTTGATAGCTCAATACAACCACACTGATTTGGCACCACTACCAGATATTGAGGTTGCTAATTATGAAGTGAAACATTGCAGACATGTAAGAGGGAACTAGATGAGGTTAGTGATTCCCAAATAAATAAAATTTGCAAAGAATTTAATATTGATGTCTTTAGTCAAACCCTGGGGACGCTAACATTTCTTATCAGCTTTCTAAAGGATTTTGATAGGGAATCCAATGCAATTGTAACAAAATATTCCCCTTATAGGAAAGCCATAGATAAAATTATGGACTTTGATTGGCCATTTGAGGAAGAGTACAAGGAATGGGGAAGGTTATATTTTGGAAAGATTGGTTTGTGAAACATATACTTGGTCATGTATTGTATAGGTCTGGGCTCACAGACTACAAAGTTAAAACATATGTTTCATAGAAAAGTATCGGCTATTGATGATGTAGGATACTGATTGAGATGTTGAATCATCTATGGTCTACATCATCTTGTCATTTTTCTCAATGAATTAAACACACTTCTTTTGATATATTTTGAAAAGGAAAAGTGGCTCTCTATTGCAAATGTAAATAATTTTTGTCTGATGTGTATTCCCTACATTTCTGACAATTGCAAATATAACTGAATATGGAATATACCTTCTAGTGGTCCAATTCAATATTGACATGTGTACACTTGGCCTCAGGCTTGTTTTTTCTCCCTTATTCTATAAAAGGGAATTAATGGCCATTTGTGTAGATCTTTTGTTGAAATTCTGGAGCTACATTGAGAGAATTAGAAAAATGTAGAGCAAATATGTTGAGTCTTTATCTAATGTTTTGAGTCTACACAATAAATTTGGCTAAATGTATGGCTTCTAAGTATATTTGAATGATAATGGATTTTTTTGAGTCCATAGTCTCTCCTTTTGGTTTTGTATTTGAACTATTAATGAAAATATAGATCAACAATCATTTCATTAATTCTCATTATGTTATTCTTTGATATGTGATCCAGTTTTAGCTCTTGTTCATGGAATGAGTTAAAATGCTTAGATTAGATCATGAGTTCATATGCAATGTCATTTGGATTTGGTAAAAAGTATTTAGTACTCATCCATTGATGTGTCAATTACAAGGTGATATCACTAGATCATAATTGCTCAAAATTAAACATGCCTTATGTTTCAATTTGTGTAGACTCCTAACCCATAGATAATGGCACTAATATTTAACCCACTTAATCTTTCTTGGGGTTTTAGTCCTTCAACTTAAGATCAGTCTTTTAAATAATCATTGACCCAGCTGTTATTTGTTATTATTTGGTATTCTCAACTTAAGATGCATAATTAGGTCAAAGCATTGCCACCTTTGTGATTGATTTCATCTTATTTGCAATTAATGAGAATTTTTCTACCTTAATTTGCAATGTATGTGTAAGTTGTTGAAATCCATGACTTATTTGGCATTGTGGGAACACCCTCTAGGGTCTAGAAGAACCCAAAGTGTAGGAGATAAATAAATATACACTTTATCTCATTTGTTGGCCACTTGTCTGGTAGGTATTCAAGAATTGAGTTTGGAAGACTCATAGGTATTTGCTAAGGCTTGCTTGGTTCATTAAAATTAGCCAACATAATGGCGACTCTGCTAGGGAGCTTTCAGAAAATTTAGCATCTCTAGTGTAGATTTCGTATAGTCAAAGTCAAGTCTTTATCATCATTTTTCAAACTAGGTTACCATTTGCTCTTAGAAATTATGTATGCCAGTGTCTATTCATGCATTAACTTATGGTCAGTTCTATCACTTTATATTCAATTATGTTTAAAATTATCTCTGAAGTTGCAAAAAAAAAGTCTAAATACAATCAAATCTTATTTCCCTGTATCCTAGGTGGTGACTCTAAATTTTCTCACGCCAGTGCAACAAATACGTCTCACAAAAAACTTCATAAGAAGAAATTTGACAGCTGAACAGGCATCATGAGGAAAACCAAAAGTCAATTGAAGAAAACTCTTGAACAAAAAGTAGAATCTAAGCCTACAAAGGATAAACAACCTCTATGGAAGAAGAAAGCTACAAAATCTGGTAATTCCCTCAATTCTCTTCTTGGAGCATCTCCTACTTTTAATAGTGAAGTAATTAGTGCAAATAATCCTAAAGATTCAAGTAATAGTGGGGCAATAGAGGGAGGAAAAGGTAGTTTCCTTGTTGAACAAGTGTTTGATAATTTTGAAATTTCTAGAAAAGAAGAGAAGTGGGAATTCTGGGGTAAGAGTAAAGTGCCTTCAGATCCATCAACACCTAGGATGGGATCCGTATTTAATGGGGAAAATTTTAATCTAGAGGAGAAAATATGAATCCACTGGCACTCACCTTCCTTGTGGAAGAAGTTGTGGATCAAACATTCCATACTCTAGCTTAGAGTGAGTATAGGGATTTCTTCAAAGATGAGGAAGATGCCAACAATGATATTAAAGCCTTGCATGAAGAGGTTGAATGATTTGATGAACAAGTAGAGAAAAGAGCTCAAAAGGAAAAGGAAGATAGGATTAAACCTAAGCAACTCAAAATGGATTAGAAGAAGGAATGAGTAGAGAATATGAGAGAACATGCTAAGAAAAGAGCCTTTGAAAAGGTCGTTCAAGAAAAGATATCCTTAGAAAAGGCTGCTAGAGAAAAGGTTGTTAAGGATTACGCTATTAAAGTAGCAATCTACATTGTCCCTGAAGCCCAAAAGATCATTGTCCCAATGGGAACATCTGCTACTAGTACTTACACATCAACCATTGCTGCCACTAAATCTTTTGACCCTCCTAAGAAAACATCCTTTATAGATCATAGGAAAAGGATTGTTGATTATTCCCACCAAAATGTCTCCAATACCCTTGATACCAATACTAACAAAAAATCCCTTACCCCATTCACCAAGACACCTATTATCAGTTATGGAATCAATCATGATCCATCTGTCACACCTATAGACCCTGACACTTTGAAGTTGCAGTTGAAGAGTGAAAAATTGCAAGAAGAACTAAGGAGAGCAGAGATAGAAGCACACAATGCAAAAATATCTACAAGAAATTTTCTTTCCTCAAAATGTCAATCCCAACCCCAGAGCCTTCAAGTTCTAGAAAGAGTGATAGTGCACATCATGAAAATAAGCTCGGGGACAATGGTGGTGACAAATGAGGTGGAGGAGGTGGCAACAGAAGTAGTAATTCTTATTCTAATGATGAGGAAGAAAGTAAGAATAAGAATGATGGTAACAAAGGAAATGGGAAAGGTAAGGAATGTGATCAAATGGATAGTAAGAAAAGTGATGCAAAAAAGGATACTCATAGGGATAGGTGTCCTTGGGGGGTACCTCATAATGATTGGTATAGGAAATTGTGCTTTGATAACATCCCTAGTTATCCAAATCCTATCCCAAACAATGCCAGAAAACATCTCCCTAAATTTACTAGAAATAATACCCTTAGTGGGGAAGATCATCTAAAATCCTTCCAAAGTTTTGTTGAGGACTTTGAATTATCAGAAGGTAATGTAGCAATGAATTATTTTAAGCAATCCTTGATTGAGGATGCAAGGGATTGGTATAGAGGATTACCCGATGGAAGTATTGATTCAAAGAAACCATTCTACTGAGCCTTTAAGGAATAATATGGGGATCAGACTGATCCCAAATTCAGATTGAATGACTTCAATAATATCACCAAAGGACATAATCAATCTATTGTTGAATTGAATACAAGGTTTCAAAAGTCTATGAACATAGTACCTACTTTTTTTAGACCTAACCTTGATGCATGTTTGGTAACATACTACAATGCTTATGATTCTAAGATTACTTAGAGACAAGAATCCACAAACTTTTCCTGAAGCATATAAAATGGTTGTAAACATTAGGAATAATAGGAGGGCTTCTGGTAAGTTAGGAAGGAGAGATGACCCTAAACTTCTAAAGAACTTCAAAGCTCAAAATGATAAATCTAGGAAAACTACAACTCCTGATGATAAATGGGATCAAGTTCTCAGTCTATTACAAAAGCAAGAAAAAAAAGACAAACCTCAATTTCAGAGAAATGATAGGCCTCCTAGACTTCAAGATTTCCCTTATCATATCAATTGGCATAATGGAAAACCAATTCAAAATAATCAGAAGAATTATCAAGCTACACTTGATCCCCTACATAAGAATACCACTAATGTAGTTGAGGATCTTCCATGGTGCGAAGTATGTGAAATGCATCATTCATCATAGCAATGTGTTGTATCTAGATCTATGTTAGAAAACCAACAAGATCAAGGGAAATCCCATTCACCATGCAATCCAGATGAATCTGCCAATGTATTCATGACTAGGTCAGATTTTAAATGTGGTGGTTATTCCTCTAGTGATGATGTTGATACTGATGATGTAGATACACAGAGAAGAAAAGCAAATATATACCATCAACAAGTTCTTTCAAATGAGGAAAGGGAAGATGAATATATTTCTTACAATCTTGAAACATCAAAATTTTCTTTGAGAAGACCTTCAAATGAGGAGATAGAAAGATACATAGCTGCCTTGATTGCAAGGGCTCAAGCATGAAGTGATCTACACTTGAGAAATAGAGTGGTGAGTGGAAATCAAGGTAATTCTGGAGGTTTATTCATAAAGGAAGGAAATATAGAAAGTAAAGGAGCTAAGTAAAAGAACAAGATTGAAGAAACCAAACCTAAGGAGCCAAAATAAATAAGATCATGGAAGAGATGGGATTGAAAGTTGATAGTACATATGGGAAATGTTATGCCATGGATTCAAGAGAGGTCACTGTCATTGGTGTAATTTTTGAAGTTCCATATAGGCTGGCTACATTTCTTGGAAAGGAGTTAGTTATGAGTGTCATAGTAGTCAACATTCCCCTTCTTTTGGGATGCTACTATCTAGACAATGGTGTGCCTCCATTGGAGGAAGAATCCAATGTAATTTATCATTTGCCAATTTTTCCATTGACTAGAAATATGTTAAGATTACCAGAGAATCCAAATTTTGACATATGATCAAGTTGGTGGAAGAATCAGAGGAGCCCCCAAAGATTAATGTTGTGGAAATGGGCCTAGACACTTTCTATCTAGAGGTGTTGAAACAAGAAGATGAAGAAGCTAAGCCCACTCCAATTGCTAAGGAAATTGCATAAACATCCCAGGAAGATGCTCTATGGATGCTCCATTTTGATGGAGCATGTTCAAAAGAAGGTTTAGGTGCTGGGGTCATTCTTATGTCCCCTCAAGGTAAGATTTTTAAATATTCCTTCTTGTTACAATTTGCATGTACTAATAATTTGGTTGAATATGAAGCCTTATGAGATGGTCTAAAGTTAGCTTCTAAGCATGGAATAAAGATATTAGAAGTATTTGGAGACTCTAAATTAGTAGTGTCCCAAGTTAGGTCTAGATTTGTTTCAAAAGATAAAAGATTAAAGCAATATAGGAATGAGGTATGTGATACTAATCAATTGATGCCTTTGGGATAGATTGGGTAGAAAGGGAACAAAATGTCAAAGCATATCTATTGGCCAATATTTTTGTCAAGTTTGATGATGAAACTTTTGATGGTGTCTCAAGGATTGAGGTGCAAACAAGACCAATAGTACTAGACAACATCTACAACTAGCAGGTGTTCAATGATGACAATGACATATTGAGATTCTTGCATTGTGTGGAAAAATATGAGAATCAAGAGATTGATTTTGGTGCCCATGTGGTGGAAGTGGATGGAAAGGAGACACTATTTGGTAATGAGATAATTCAAATTAATACCAATAAAATTCCTAAAGGTTTAGCTACACTTTAGCGGGTCTTTGATGGCCTTGATATATCCAATGTCAAGCAAGCAAGTGTACATAAAGAAGACCTAGAGGAAATCAACTTGGGAACAGATATTGCCCCTAAGAAGGTATATATAAGGAAAAAGATGAAACCACATGTAATAACCATGTTGATTGCATTATTGTGAAAGTATAGACATGTTTTTGCTTGGTCTTATGATTTGAAAGCCTACAAAGAGGACCTATTTCAACATGAAATTCCACTAAAGCCAGATGCAAAACCTTTTAGGAAAAAACAAAGGCCTATTAATCCTACCTTAAAGCCCAAGATACAAGAGGAGTTCACCAAATTAAGTGATGCAGGAATTATCAAACTAATAAGACACTCCTCATGGGTGTCTAACCTAGTCCCTATCAGAAAGAAAAATGGTGACTTAAGATTATGTGTAGATTTCTAGAACCTAAATGTTGCATCCCTGAAATAAAATTATCCTTTACCCAACATAGAAGCAATGCTATAGAAGGTCACTAGTTGTGAATTACTTTCTATGATGGAAATTTTTTTTGGCTACAACCAGGTCATGGTAAGGGAATCCAAGCAATACAAAACAACTTTTACAACCCCCTGGGGGACTTATGTTTATGCCAGGATGTCATTTGGTTTGATAAATGTTGGTGCCACCTTCCGAAGGGCTATGGATGTGGCTTTTTCCAATTTTATAGATTTATTCCTAGTCATCTATCAAGATGGTATTACTACCCATAGTAAGAAAGAAGAGGACCATTTCTTAGACCTTGAGCAAATACTTTTTAGAGCTATAGAGTATGGTATCTTGTTGAATCCCAAGAAGTGTGATTTTGGGGTTAAGGAAGGAAAGTTGTTGGGACATATTGTCTCAAAGGAAGGAATCAGGATTGATCTTGAAAGAGTAGTGGCCATTGAAAAAATCACACCACCAAGGAATGTCAAAGGCATTCAACCTTTCTTTGGGAAAATAAATTTCTTAAGGAGGTTTGTCACTAATTTTGCATAAATAGTTAGACCTATATCAAAGATGCTCAAAAAGGGAGAAAACGTGGAATTGTCAGAAGAGCCTCTTAAAAAGCTTTTCAAGCTATCAAAGATGATATTAAGGCTACACCTATCCTGAAAACTCCAAACTATGCCAAGCCTTTCTAATTATTTACATTTGCATCTTTTCACACTGTGGCCAAAGTTTTGTCACAGAAAAATGATGAGGGGTATGAGCAACCAATCGCCTTCTTTAGAAAATCCTTGCAAGTAGTTGAGCTAAAATATGATACCACTGAGAAGCAATATTTTTCTTTAGTTATGGTTGTCAATAATTTCAAGACATATTTGACTGGTGCCATGGTGGTGGCTTATGTCCCAAGTGCAGCAATCAAGGACATTTTTTTCTCAACAAGAAAATACAGGAAGAAGATGTAGGTGGATAAACATGATTCAAGAATTCAACATAGATATTCAAATTACAAAGCTAATAAGAGGCCAGGGCTTAGCTAAACTCATGGTTGAATCTAACCAAGAAGCCAATCAAATCAACGAGGTGGAGTTGGAAAATATCTCTCCCATTTGTGATATGCAAACATGTGGTTCATACAAAAAGATTGTTGAATACTCGCAGACCATGAAATGCCCGAATGGCATGCCAAAGAATGAAAGAAGAAATTTAAAGTTAGATACAATCACGTATGTTATCATTGATGGAAAATTTTGGTGGAGAAACCTAGAGGGTGTGCTCCTAAGATGTGTGGACGGTGACCAATCAGAAGACCTTCTAATTGAAATGCATAAAGGAGTGTGTGGAGGCCACTATATGTCCAAGACAACAGCAAACAAGGTCTTGAGGGTTGGGTTTTGGTGGCCTATAGTATTTAAAGATGCACACCAACTAGTACAAAAATGTGATGCTTGTCAGAAATTTACAAGAAAACTAAAATTCTCAGGTAATTTACCACTTAGACCAGTTTCAACACGAGCCCGCTTTCATCAGTGGGGTATCAACTTTATTAGGGAAATGGCAGTGAAATCTAGTGGACATGATTGGATCTT
The DNA here is from genome assembly GCA_007258455.2 of Sequoia sempervirens. Classification (NCBI taxonomy): domain Eukaryota; kingdom Viridiplantae; phylum Streptophyta; class Pinopsida; order Cupressales; family Cupressaceae; genus Sequoia; species Sequoia sempervirens. The sequence goes on along the minus strand of VDFB02105785.1, from coordinate 565,496,649 downwards.
AGTTGCTACTGACTACTTCACAAAGTGGGTTGAGGCCATCCCCACCAAGAAGGCTACTAGCAAAGTAGTGATTGATTTCTTGATGAAGAACATTTTCAGCCAATTTGGTGTTCCTAAAAAATTGTCATAGATAATGCAATGTGCTTTAGGTCAGAAGAATTTATGTATTTTTGTAATGAGCATGGTACAAATGTATCATATTCATCTCCATATCATCACCAGGGAAATGGATAGGCTGAATCCAATAATAAAAGCCTCATGAAGATTAGTAAATGAGTTCTTGACAAGAATAAGAAGGATTGGGATTTGAAATTGCAATTAGCCTTGTGCACAGATAGAATTGCAGTCAAGAAAGCTATTGGGCATTCCCCTTTCAACTTGGTGTATTGAGAAGAGGCTAGGATCCCACACAATAATTTGATGAAGATGTATAAGTCTTTTTAGGAATATGATACTGAGATTTGTGACAAGATACAAAATAGGATGAATGAATTGACCGAGCTTGATAAGCTGAGGAGAGAAGCTCACAAGAAAAATAAAAAGTTGCAACTTCAAGTTAAATATTTACATGAAAAATGAATTATGCCAAGGAAATTTGAGGTAGGATGTATGGTATTCATGTGGAATTCTAGACTAGAGAATAAAGGATAATATGGGCAATTTGATCCCTTATGGCTTGGCCCTTAATTGCAGATATTCATGGGGAAGATTCTTACTTCTTACAGTCACTTGCAGGTGAATTTTTGGAACTACCAGTACATGGACAGTTCCTGAAACCCTATTTCTCTTGACATAGGTTTTTATCCATGTACATTATATGGTTCTATAAATTTTGTACATAGGGTTTGGTATGTTTTCTTTCTGTTGTGTCTACTTTCCTTGTTCGGGCAAGCTTCTACTTTTTTTATCACTCTGTGTTTGGTCTACTCCACCAAGAGATCTATTTCTCACCATACCCACCAAGGGTATGCATTCCTGAGCATGAGCCGTTGTTAGACCCCAAAAAATCCTTGATACTTTGAGGTCCTCTGACCTCCATATCAGCAATGAATGTTAATTACACATAGGGTTTAGGGTTTTAGCTTGAATGAACTTGCCATCCAAAATATCCTTTTAGCCCTCGAGTGTTATATTTCTATATTGTCTTCTTGGTTTGGTTGCCAATAATATAAGTTGTCTCTCGAGTCACAGTTTCACATCTCTTATTGACCCCTTCATTTTAAGTTGTTTGATCTTCCCCGGTCGCATAATCTCTTGAATATCCCCAAATTCAACCTTTAATCTTTGTGTACAAATAAATTACGCTTAAGTCATGAATTCCTAAGGGGTAAAGTCTCGTCGGCCTAGTCAAGGCCCCTTTTTAAGATTAACAATTAAGTCTTTGTGCAGGTTTGCTAGTCACTAGATCACGTGATTCAATCTAAACCGTTCCCTATTGGCTCACCCATTTGAAATGATTGCAGTTTAATTGCTACAAGGTTAGCAGAACAATGCCACATGTCTGTAGGCTTGGCTAGTGTGTCCCATTTCAATTCCCTTGATTTTGACATTGATGGTGCTAAGAAAAAGAAGAATGTTGATCATAGTCATTCCCCACTAGCTCCCGGAAGAAAGATGTCGGTTCTTTAAAAATGGTGAGACACGTGAGATGTTGCCATGTGTACTCTACAGCTACTAGTAGGTGCGACCCTCTTGTATATAGGGAAAACCTTTTCAGCAATTTTCTATTGGTTGATCATTCGAGCTAGAATGGTATTGTAAATTCAAATTAGTTTGACTCAATCTAAGTAATTCAAGATGCCTAGCTTAGCCATGAATCAATGGTGTATATTTTAAAATGCAAGTAAGCTCGTTAAAATTCTTTTGCTTCGCTCGAATGGACATTAATGGTGGAGGTGGCTTATAAACCTATTCAATTCCCTTTAGAATTGTACATGTAGTCGAGGCTTTCTTATTTGATATTTGAAGATGTTTCCAAGGCAATAGAAGGAGCTAAGAAGTGAATTGAAAAAATTATTTGGGAAAAATTAGGGTTTGTCATGGTCGAAAGCAATAAGTATCGTAAACACAATTTTGTACCTTTTTAGTTTCCTGAGTTAGGGCTTGCTTTTAATTTGTTTTTAAAAAGTGTGTTTCTTCATTTCTCTTTCACCACTTTAAAGTTAGGGTTAATTTTTTCTTTTAAAATTTGTAGCCCTGTAAATTGCCCAAATTTAGCCCTTGTCCTCGGCTGTAAATTACAATTAGGAGTTGAGTAGTTAAAATCCTTCTAAAAAAACTCTAGCATACCCAAGCCCATGGCTCCCAAAATTCAAGGTGCCTCTTTGTCTACTTAGTCTAAAACCCTTTTGCAAGATGTAATTGATTTGATCCCCCAGTCTACCAATAAGAAACCAGAGGGAAGGTTTTTGTTTCATGACCCTATTTTGATGGAGGGTTTGATAGATAAAGCTTGCTTGATCAAAGACACTGAAGTACCCTACATAGGATGGTAGATGTTTCAACATTGGTTTGGCAATAGAAACCTTGGGTCTCCTTTTAGTAACCCATGGGATTTGAATATGGGGAGACCAATTGTTCCCAATGTGTGCATGGATGTGGACCTCCTAAAAGATATCGCAACAAAGTAGGATCTAGTTTCTAGGCCAGTTAGAGCATATGATGGGGTGGTTATGGTGAAAATAACTAGTGGAGAAATTGAAAAGGCTTTTGACCTATATGAAAGGAATTCAAATATGTTTCCTTTAGATATGGATACTATTAGAGAAGAGCATAACAAGACCAAGGTATTCATTAGGTCAAAAAAATTTCCTTTACATATTGTAGTGGTTAGAACTAGGAAACAATGGAGGAAGGTTAAAATTGATGATAGAGAGCTCAAACCTTTCCCATTGAGCAATTGTGATAGTTACTTCAGAAAGACTATACTTTTTTTACCAATTTATAGGCACCAATCCACCTAACAGATTACAAAAGGAGTATAGCTACTTGGCTGCACATATGCAACATCTACCGTACAATATGGTTTATGATTATGCAACCTATTTGGTTGATCTCATCCATGAAGGCTTAGTTGAGTCGTAAGGAGGAAACCAATGGGTGAAGTTCTAGTGGTACTCATTGTTAATGCACATGTTCCTGTATAAGAGACATAAAGCATTTGAGAAGGAGATTATATTGGAAAGGAAAAGGGATGGTGTTGACTTACCTATTCAGTGTTGGACCCATATCTTGGATAAAGATGATAAGAGGTACAATTTTGTAATGTTTAGAAATATTTTTGCCTCTAGGATAAGGAGAGCTTTGGTATTTGAACCACCTAGTATTCCTAAAAAAATCCATGAATTCTTGAGACCTAGGGAGCTAAGGCCAGATTTAAATTTGAGTCATAATTGGGGAGACTTGATTTGGTATCATGATAAGACAATCTTCAAGATATATGGTGGTGGTGTGGGCCCATATGTTTTTCCTATAGATGTTCCTTTAAGAATAAGTTTCCTTGAGATCATCAGGTAGTTGGGAGCTGCACAGGAAGCACATCTACCTGAGTCAGCAAGGAAGGGGTCATTCTTCCTAGAATGGACTGTAATTGTAGATGACATTGTGACAAAAGGGGCAGTGAAGGAACTATAACATATGCTAACTCCTTATGAACTGAGGACTATGAACTTGAGGAATCATGATCCCAAAGACTTCATCAATAAAATCAAAGAAGATAAGAAAATGGGTGTGTTTGTACATGCTTTTGATTACCCTGAGGATATCATTAGGGATCTCTTGAATTTTGAGGAACAAGATGAAAGAAAAGCCAAGTATCTCGCTTATAGAAAGATGGTGGAAGCCAAGAAGAAGAATAATCCTCAATATGATCCTCTACTAAATATACATGGTGATTTTAGTAGGGCTATGTATTTCATGGACAATTTTGAGAATTTGTTGGTGTTTTGAGAGAGGAGTGGGAGATTCCTAATAAAGGAAAGGCTACGGTGGTTGAAGAAAGTGTTGAGGTGACATTAGAAGAAAGACCTACATATCAACCACCCAAGCAATTGAGGATTTACTCTAGGAGGAAGAAAATGGCAAGCAAAGAAGGAAGTTCAGTGGTCCCTGTTGCCTCTAAAGAACCAAAGGTAGACTCTCATAAGAGTGCAATGTCGAATTCCCCCCCACAGGCCTCTTTACCTATAATTGATATTGATTCACCTCCTGAAATTTTTGTCCCTCTCGAGAAACCACCTCAAAAGAAGAAAAGAACTGAAAAAAAAGGAGTGGTTGATTATTCTGACACTGATGAAGATGATATTGTTGTCACCCCTGAGGAAATGTAGATAGGGATGCCTCCTAATGAAGGAACGATTGCCTCAAGTTTAGGACAGAGAATTCTAAAACTTGGAAAGCTTGATATTTGTGGATTGAATACTCTAGGTGACTTGAGGGTAGAGGCCAGTAAAGAGTTTATGGAAGATGACTCATTCATTGAAACTTCCACATTTCAAGACTACTGCTGGAAATCCAAGATTGTAGATTATGTAGAGAAGGTGGCTATTGAAAGAAACTTGCACCTTGAATTTCCTAAAAGTGTTATTGAGGAAAATGTAAGAAACAAATTATGAAAGATGAGTTCAAAAAGATTAATTCCCAGAAGGCAATGGAACTTGTAAAGAAGAGTGGTGTGTTGTTATTTCCAAAGTGGAATATTGTTGATGTTGTTATTTTAGATGCTATAACAAGGGCTGAGAGACCTATTGTACAAATAGAAGAAGAACTAGAAATGGACCTTTGAGGTTCATCCTTTAGTGAGGATTGGGATGCATTGGCAATTTGGTCATTGTCTGGGATCTAAGAAACCAGTCCTGGCAGAGCCATCAGAGCTTAGTTGACAACTGCTTGTTCAAATAGTTGTTGATACTCCAACTTTGGAAGCTATAAACATGGTTGTTAATGTTTCCATATTTACCTGGTCAACTATGGAGGGTCTGACCTTGGAAAGAGATAATCTCATAGTTAAATATAGTGAACTCCTAAATGATTATGACAGTAGCCTACAAAAAGTGGCTACACTTGAAATTGAACTGGTATTCTATAAACAAAGAGAGGAAGTACAGAAAGAACAAGGTCAACCTAGTTCAAGCCACCCACCTTTAGTTTCTCCAATAACACCTATGCAACACTCATTTCATGGCCAGGCTCTAGCAATAGTAACATATAATCAGGGACAAGAATCAATTGTAGAGGAAGAAATAAGTAGACAAAGCTCTAGTTCATCTGACAGAGATCAACTTCTTTTGCAAATTGAGGTGTATAAGAAGTTGCTAGAGAAGGCTCAAGATACAATGTATGAAAATATATCAAAGGTTTTCTACATTGCTTTAAAAAATTTCAATGAGAGGATTCAGGAGAGAATTAATAGCGTGAATGACAACTATGCTTTGATGGTGTGTGTAATGAGGTTGTCTCAAAAGGATAAACAATTGGCCATACCAACTCTAAATAAATTGGTCCCAAGAGTTGAGAGATTGAAGTTAATTTTAGTGGGAGCTGGCCAACATGAAGATAAGTACCCTCTAGTGCTTCCAATTTATGACTTTGTGTGTGAGTTGAGCGAGCATAAGTTTCCAGGATATGCTGCTCCATTGGAGGGAAAAATAAAAGAGGTGATAGCTCAATACAACCACACTGATTTAGCACCACTGTCAGATATTGAGGTTGCCAATTATGAAGTGAAACCATTGCAAACATGGAAGAGGAAGCTGGATGAGGTTATTGATTCCCAAGTAAATAAAATTTGCAAAGAAGTTAATATTGATGTCTTCAGTAACACCCTTGGGAGGCTAACATTTATTATCAACTGTCTAGAGGATTTTGATAGGGAATCCAATGCAGTTGTAACCAAATATTCCCCCTACTGGAAAGCCACAGATAAAATTATGGAATTTTATTAGCCATCTAAGGAAGAGTACGATGAATGGGGAAGGTTATATTTTGGCAAGATTGGTTTGTGAAACATATAATTGGTCATGTATTGTAGAGGTCTGGCCTCACAAACTACAAAGTTAAAACATATGTTTCATAGAAAAGTATCGGCTATTGATGATGTAGGATGTTGATTGAGATGTTGACTCATCAATGGTCTACATCATCTTGTCATTTTTCTCAATGAATTGGATGTGCTACTTTTGATATATTTTGAAAAGGAAAAGTGCTTTTCTATTGCAAATGTAAATATTCTTTGTCTTATGTGTATTCCCTCCATTTCTAATGATTGCAAATATAACTGAATATGGAATATACCTTCTAGTGGTCCAATTTGATATTGACTTGTGTACACTTGGTCTGATGCTTTTTGTTGCTCCCTTATTCTATAAAAGGGAATTAAGGACCATTTGTGCAGATATTTTTTTGAAATTTTAGAGCTACATTGAGAGAATCAAGAAAACACGAAGAAAATATGTTAAGTCTTTATCTAATGTTTTAAGTCTAGACAATAAACTTAGTTAAATGTATGGCTTCTTAGTATATTTGAATGATAATGGAATTTTTTTGAGTCTATAGTCTCTCATTTTTATTTTTTATTCGAACTATTAATGAAAATATTGATCAACAATTATTTCATTAATTGTCTATGTGATCCGATTTTAGCTCTTATTCATGGAATGAGTTAAAATGCTTAGATTAGATCATGAGTTCATATGAAATGTCATTTGGATTTGGTACGAAGTCTTTAGTACTTAGTCATTGATGTGTGAATTACAAGGTGATATCGCTAGATCATAATTACTCAGAATTAAACATGCCTTATGTTTCAATTTGCACAGAGTCCTAACACATAGATAATGGCACTAATCTTTAACCCATTTAACCTTTCTTGGGGTTTCATTCCTTTGACTTAAGAGCAATCTTTTAAATAATCATTGACCTGCCTATTATTTCATGTTGTTTGGTATTCTCAGCTTAAGATGCATAATTTTCTCAAAGAATTGCCACCTTTGTGATTGATTTCATCTTATTTTTAATTAATGAGAATCTTTTTGCCTTAATTTGCAATGTATGTGTAAGTTTTTGAAATGAATGACTTATTTCACATTGTGGGAACACCCTCCCGGGTCTAGAAAACCCCAAAGTGTAGGAGAGAAAGAAATATACACTTTATCTCATTTGTTGGCCACTTGTCTGGCAGGTATTTGAGAATTGAGTTTGGCAGACTCATAGGTATTTACTAAGGCCTACTTGGTTCGTTAAAATTAACCAACACAAATCTTGTGAAAAGAAGATAACTTTTACAAAAGGAAGCTCAAGGAAGCCATTCACATTAGCAACCACCCCTCTAACCTCAACCATGATGAGGGTTGGAGTGTTAGTATTGCTTGGTAACCCTTGCTTTCTAACTTTTGCAATGAGGTATGTTCCTATCCTTTCTGTGCTCCCTTCCTGCCCCCTTTCTTTTCTTATTATTTTCCTCTCCCCTTCTTGTCTTTCAACACCCTGCTCCCTTTCTAGCCTTTCTTCCCCCACAGGTGGTTTGGTGTCTCCTTTCGTTCTTCCTCCTCTTCCTCCTTTCATTGTGTTCATCTTTCTTTCTCCTTCTTCTTGGTCTTTCATAGGTAGATGCGTTGTTATTTTGTTCCTTGGCTTATTTTTTGTTTTTCTCTTATCTTTGTTTGCTTTTTTGTTTTCCTTCATAGTGCCTTTTCTTTAGTTTCTTTTTCTTATTTATATTAATATTTATGATTTTTTATTTATTTTCTTTTGTTTATACATACATACATACTTACATACATGCATACATACATACATATGCATATATATACACATGTATGTATATATATATACATGTGTATATATATACATATGTATGTATATATATACATGTATACATATATATACATATATACATATATATACATATATATATACATGTGTATATATATACATATGTATGTATATATATATACATATATATATATATATATATATATATATATATATATATATATATATATATATATATATATATATATATATATATATATATACGTATGTATATATATACACATATATATATACATACAAATTTTTTTTATATTTTCTTATCTATTCTTATTTTATTTTTTCTATTCTTTGATTCATTTTTCTATATTTATTTTCTTTTTTTCTTTGCATAATTCTTTTGTGATCTTATATTTATTTCTTTTGTTTTCTTCATTTTTTCTCTCATCTATTTATATTTTTTTTAGAGTTGATATTCATCTATATATATATACACTTATATTCTTTCATTCCTTTATGTTTATATATTCTTTTATCTTTTCATCTTTTCTTTTTTAAGGATTAATAAATTTGAATATTCTTTACATATTTTATTTTATTGTTATCCTTTTAAGAGTTGTTTGATATATATTCTTTTAAGAGATGTTATTCTTTTATTTATATTTATTTTATATTTTCTTTTTTCTTTTATCTATTTATATTTTTTTTTTTGATGGGTAAGGTAAGATTTATATTAATTTTGATGGGTTGTATTGAACATGACCCTGCATAGCTAAACCAATTACGACCAAAGATTTCCAAAATGGCTGCCATACAAACCATACTATCTAAAACCACCACCCCCAAACAACTACATTGACATTTAACTAAACTAAAACTTAATACCATACCAGACCCAAACAAGGCATATAACAAAACCCACATAACCAAAAACAAAAAAAACCACTACTCATTGCCATACATTTTTTTGAGCAAATACACGGAATTTGTGCTTCCAAGCCGAGCCCGACACAACAACCTATTACCCCGAAATTTGAACCCCAAAAATTTCAAATTTTTAATGCATTCCCTCTACATGCCTTTGAGCCAGCCAAATCATAAAAACCATTAATTTTCAAAATCTATGTTAGCTGGTGCAAATTCCTCTTATAGGCATGATTTTATCTCCATTCCACCCAATTTGGCCAGTCCTCATGCCCATATGCTTTATCAGTTGTGAAATTTTTAACTTCACATTTTTCTGCCTGCGATCCACAAACTCGGTGAAAATTGAACTTTCTAATTGCTAGAGTATAAATGGTTTCTGGGTTTTTCTAGGGATAGTCAATTCATCTTGCTGTCCAAATTTTGCATAAAATTAAGCTAACAGCCGAAAGTTATGAAACTTTTCGTCTTGGACTTACGACACATTCTTCGACTTACGACAAAAGGATAAAAGACTTTATTAAAAGTCAAATACTTTAGTGACCTTATACAGTTTATGAAGGGTCCCTCTTTCTTTCTTTTTTTGTTGTCGGGGAATTTATAAGTTATGAAACTCTAATGGAACTCGACACTATTGGTTCTGGAGTTCACAAAAGGCCTGACTACCCGATAATAAATACAAAGGTCAATTCCCATAGTTAAGGGCACGTGGGTAGCTTGACAAAATGCTTATGAACAATGATTGCATTATATACACAAGATGGATTTGTGGAGGCAGTTTTTCAAGCTCTTGTAATAAATCGTTTATGAGCAATGAACCCAATATGCAATGATGGCAGTGTGTGCACAAGCGGATCCATTGTAAAATATTTATAAACTTTCAAACAAATGCAGATTGAAAATGTGGAGCCAAATTCACGGTCATTCTCGGCTGATATGAAAACATTAGATAAGGTGTGTGAACCGTTTGATGAATGCCTCAGATAAATGTGGTTCGAATAATCACAGCGTATTCACAGTATGGATTTGTTGGAAAGAACTTAGAATATCTCAAAGCAAATGTAGCTGGCAAGCTCCAATCTGGATAATTCTGAAGTATTGATGGAGTCTGTCAATCTTGGTATTGCAACATCCATAACAGCAGTCCCTAAACCGAATGAGTACAACATATAATGTCGATCTTTCAAAGCTACATGATATTGAGATAGATATTCGTCGCCAGATAGGTGTTGAGAAGAAATCAACTATGTTCAACGTGGTCACACTCAAACTGTTAGCAAGATTTGGTATCCCACTTTCGATGTTGATTTTGGCTTGCAGACAACATTGATCTCTCTTTCTCTCCTTATTACTGTCTGTGAATTGGAAGGATGTCTTCTATTGGTTTAATTTCACAATATGTTGATAGTTTGGAGCTAATCATTATTATGCTCTACATCAAGGTGGATTGGTACCCGATTTCCCTGAATTTCATAAAGAATTCTTGGGAGAAGCCCAAAGGTAAATAGAATTCTTCTAGACTGTGATCTATCCTAAAGATTGTGTTATCTTGCTAGAGTTTATGGACAGAGTGTTAGGATCACAAGGCCTTTTCATAAAACAAGAAGAATCAAGTTCAGTAGAGAAGATTGATGTTAAGGAAGTAACAGACACCGAGAAATCAAAAATATCCACACAAATTGTATTGTGACAAGGGTTGCAGACCGAGGCACAATTTGTGTGTTGCTTACTATGTCCTTGTCATTCAGGAAATACAAAAAAAAAATGATCAAAATCTGTAGAGGATCGATTCTAATCTTCGGGTAAATGCTGTTGATAGGCTCGAGGCTGAATCTCATAGTCACTGAATGGAAGAATTTGGATGTAAAAGATCTCAATCCAAAGAGGATTATATGCCACTCGAACTTCTAGTTGAGATCAAACAGAAGTAGCAAATGTGGTGTAGTAGACCATTGGTTTAATTGATGCATTAAGTGTTTGATCAACAAGAATCTTGATGCTTTTACAGGACATTGGAATTCATAAGATCTTGTTCTGTCTTTACCGGCAAAGGGAAATCCATAAAAGATTATGATAAGCCACTCGGATTATGAAGATGATTACGTATTCAAGCTTTCAGTCCTTGATTGGTAGAACGAAGTTTCCCTTAAGGATGATCAAATGAAGTTCTCTAGTGAAGACGAGGGGCTTAGTGGCTATGGTGATATAGAGTTCTCAGACAAACATTCTATGGATAGTGATAGCAATGTATTTCGCTTTTCGTTATCTTGCTAATAATCTTCCTATCCATAAACATTATAAAGGGGATTGAAAGTATTATATATCAAATAATATGGCACCTGTCAGTATATCAAAGGATATTTTCCCCTTAAGGATTTTAATCAGGGTATATGATAGAGACATTAGGTACACAAAAAGGAAACAAAAAGGGTTAGAATGATTAATTTTGTAACAAATTATCTTCCCAAGAATCGGTTATCGAGTAACTGAAAAGGTTTGATGAGGGTATCCTTTAAATTTGCTAGGGAATTCCAAAGAAGGGGATTCTTCTTTCTTCTTGCTGGAAGCCGAAGCTTAGCAGGAGACGGCGGGAATTATCTGATTTTGTTATTGTAAGGGGAATAGATAGCTTTCCGTTTACATTTTTGATCTATTGTACGGAAACAGAGGCCTTGAATTCTGCTATTTTATCCAAGAAATAGGGGGAGCTTCTAAGACTTTTTGCTTATTTATTCTTCTTTGTGGTTGTTATTTTATTAAGTCAGTCGCAGTCATTCTTGGGTAATTTGATCTGTTATGGTAGATTATAAGTGTGGATGTTTAATGAACTTTGAATCTTGAATGTCTATACAATCTTAAAGGGATTGTTGTCAATTTTTCTTGTTTATTTTATGTGAGTGCTGAAAGGGTGAGCTTTGTATCATCTGACTCTGTCCTCTTTTAATCTTAGTTTCATAATCACATCTTACTTTCTCATTTTCTTGCATCTTCAAATTTTTGAAGTCTCTGCTCAATGTCTAAAGCTTCACAACCCTAACCTAGTCACTGCCTTGGTAAGCTTCCTTTAGATTCTTCCAGACTTCTATAGCTGAATTTTCACTTGCAATTCTCATAAATAAGCTCTTATCAAGAGCTATTTGAATATGAAACAAGGCTTGAGAATATTCTTTTTAGCCTCCTTAGTTTTTTTGTCATTAGTTGCGAGAGCATTCCAATCTGTTGGTTCTTCATAACCCATCTCAATGATCTCCCACAAATATTTTCCTGTCAAAAATGCCATCATCTTGATGCAGCAATATTCATAATCACTTCCATTGAAATTAGAAATTGGCAAGGAATTTAGACCTGACATGATGCTCTAGTACCAAATGTAGAATCTAAAGTCTATCCTTATTCCTAATCCTATGGGCTATGAAGAAAATAAAAGTAGATAAACAAAACACTATTGTAGCAGAGATTACACAAGAAAAAAATAAAGCACAATACTTTATTTGCAGGTTGTAAAAATACTTCTTTATTCATGAATATATATGAAGAGCTTAAAATTATTACATTGATCGCTAAACTAAACTAAGCATGTAGATTGCATGCATTATTATCTATGATGAAATATAATCACTTTAGCGGTGAAATTCAAGTTAATGAACTGAAGTCAAAAACTAAATTTACAAACTATTACTAGCTGGAAAAATAGCGTTGAATCCAACTGTCCACACATGCAAGCTAATTATGCATGATACTGCATGGTGGATGAACTTGTAGAATTGGAAATCAATTGACTATCCAACATCAGTTATCAACATGCTCTCCCTCAATGCTGACAAAGTTCACAATCTAATCTCTGAGAATCAAAACTTGATCCTTTGCAACTATCTTGGTGAAGATATCTGCTAATTGTTCTTTAGTGTTGATGTACTTCAATTCTACTACCTTCTTCTGCGCCAAATCATGGATAAAATGATGTTTTAAATCAAAATGTTTTGTCCTACTATGCTGGACTAGATTCTTAGCCAATTTGATGACACTAATCTTATCACAAAAAATCACTATAGGCTGAACCTGTATCTCTCCAATTTCTTCAAGAAGTTTTCTAAGCCATAATACTTATGTACCTGTTGTGGTAACTGCAACATACTCTGCTTCCATAGAAGAAAGGGAAACAATACTTTTCTTCTTTGAGCTCCAAGTAATCAAACCTAAACCAAAAGAAAAGCAATTACCAAATGTAGACTTTTGATCATCCAAACTACCTCCCCAATTAGAATCACTAAAACCAACAAGATTAAACCTTTCAGAAGTGTAGTAATGAATACCAAAATATAGAGTGCCTGTCACATACCTCAAAATTCTCTTGGCTGCCTTCATATGTATTTCAAATGGCTTTGTCATGTACCTTGAAACAAGTGAAATTGAATAAGCAATATCAAGCCTTGTGTGAGTTAGAAACATCAAACTTCCAACAATACTCCTATAAGTTGTATCATCAACTATTTCAGCACCATCATCTTTACACAACACAACTCCATGAGCAATTGGAGTCGAGCAGGGTTTACAATCAGCCATATCTTTGGCATACTTTGTTTGAAAAATGAATTTTTCATTCTCACTTTAACAAACCTCCATTCCTAAAAATATTTCATGAGACCTAAATCTTTCATCTCAAATTCATTCATCTTAGCGACTTTGAATTCATCGTTCATCTTTGAACTACTACCCATATACAACGAATCATCAACATATAAACTTACAATAAGAATATCATTACCTTCTTGTTTGTAGTAAAGGGTAGGTTCACTCTTACTTCTCTGAAAGCCATTCTTCTAAAAATATCCATCAATCCTAGCATACCATGCTCATGGTGCTTTCTTGAGGCCATACAAAACCTTCTCCAACTTGTATACTTGATGTTCTTTTCCTTACACTTCAAAACCTTGTGACTATTCCCAATACATTTCTTCTTCTATGTACCTATTCAAGAAGGTGCTTTTCACATCCATGTGATGAATGCTCCATTTCTTTTGAGCTGCTAGTGAAATCAACATTTTGATAGTCTCTTGTCTTGCTATTGGCACAAATGTCTCTTCATAATCAATACTATACCTCTGTGTGAAGCCTTTGGTAACCAATCTTGCCTTGTTTCTTTCAACACTCCCATCACTATTGTACTTAGTCTTGTAGACCCATTTAGTACCAATCTTTTTCTTGTCATGTGGAAGATCTATAACCTCCCAAGTATCATTCCTTTGAATAGAATTTATCTCTTCTTTCATTTTTTGCACCCAAACCTCATTAGTACTTGCATCTTTAAAACATGATGGCTCAAAATTAGCCTTGGAAAGTAAAGAAAAATTTACTATCTCACCTCTTGTATTTTCTTCATGTGCTTCATTTGTACTTCTCTAATAAATATCACTTAAGCTTCTTACCTTCCCTGTAGAACTTGGACTTGAAGCTAGACTTGCACTTTGAATTAATGAGGGGCTACTTGGTGGACTTGTTGCTCTTGGAAATGAAATGTCATTGGGTTGCTCATGATCAATTTCATCAACAACGAATGCACTCAACCTTCTATCACTCTAGTTTTGTTATAGTTGAGAAGAGAAGCAAGTTACTTAAAGGTTTGGTAAGCCTGTAGGAATCAGGTATCCCTCATAAACTGCAACACATCTCATAAAAAAATTTCACGTGATTGGTTGTGTGCCTTTGATACCATGGGACCAGGGGAGACTAGACCTCATGATCTCTTGCTACAAAAGGATACTTTAGTGAATCAAACTAAGTACCCACTTAAATGAAAATTATTTTGTGTAAGTTAACTATTTCTTCATTAATGATATTTATTTAAGTAATTTAAGATAATTTATACAAAATATATTATTTTCTTTAGACTATTCAATAATTTAGTTAACTAGCATATATACATATATGTTGAGACATATCCTTTTCAAGGTTTCTATTGAACTTTTATGTGGTTAATTGATAAAAAATAGGCACCTCTAGAAAGATATCTTTTGACGTTTTAATATATATTATTTATAAATTTATATATATATATATGCTAGTAGGATTCGTAGCGCGACATGGAATACAAAATTATGAGGTTCAGGGTTATGATTAGGGTTGGGATTAGGGTTAGGATTATGATTATAATTAGTATTGAGGTTAGGGTTATAATTAGAGATAAAATTAAGATTAGGTTTAGGGTTAGGTTTATTATTAATGTTATGGTTAGGGTTAGGATTAGGTTCAAGGTTAGAATTAGGGTTAGGGAAACAAATGGAGATAGAATTAGGGTTCACACTAGGACTAGTGTTAATGGTATGGTTATAATTAAGGTTAGGGTTAGAGTTAGTATTAAGGTTAGGGTTAGGGTTAGGATTAGGGTTATGGTTATAATTATGATTAGGGTTTAAATTATATTATATTATGTATACTATTCAATAATTTAGTTAAAAGATAATAATTTTATTTCTTTCTAATTATCATTATACTTTCTTTATGTTAATCCACATCTTTATTAACAATTTTTTTTTAATAATTTTTTAATAGAAAGAAAGTTAAGAATATAATCTCTAATTGCTTAGAACAAACGTTTACAAATATGTAATTGGAAATTTATTTTTGATATAAATGTAAAAAAAAAATCTTTAAGAGAATTACTAATTAATGACATTTATTTAGCTATAAGTAATTTATTAAAAGTATTATTTTCTTTATACTCCTTAATAACTTAACTAAGAAGATAATAATTTTACAACTTTTCAACAATCATATTACTTTCTTGTCGAATCCCGTATGAACCCATTCTAAGACCCCATAGTCTCAATGTAATTTGGACTAGGGGTGGGGACTTGAAACTTAATATTAACTCTATGTGTGTGTAGGTGTATGGGTGTGTGTATTCTTAAGTGAATGACATTTTAATGGTTAATAGTGATGTATGCATACAAAATCTAGTTATTTTTTCCATTTAATTTCTTTATAGATATATTTGGCCATACTTCATCTAATCCTAATTAACTAAATTGTGAATGTTGTGAGGAACAATGTTTTGTGCCCAGTTGATAGGGTGCATAGTGGTGTGGCCTCTATGGATCCATAAATTAAAAATGATTTTTATGCCAACCTTGCCAAAACACTAGTTAATCCCAAGACTCATCCAATCCGTAGTTAGTCTTGTCCTTTGCTTATGGAGTTAAAGGTCTTCGTTTGAGTCCACTTGCTAGGTAATTGCTACCTTGTGAATATTAGTTTCTAAACACTTTTCATTCAACATGTCTTTCCTATAAAGCCTATCTAGAATGACATTGTGACTTCCAGCTTATGGGGTGATAGTTCATAATAGTGATAATAAAAATTTTAATTGCGAAATAGATTATAAAATATATAATTTTGAAGGAAGTATTATAATAATAATAATAATTATTATTATTATTATTATTATTGATGTCCATTTTAATAAATTGAATATTAAATGATTAAATAAATAAATTATTACAAGTAATATTATCATTATAAGTAATACTATGATTACCTATATTGTGATTTAAATTATTATAAAACCCCAAGAATAATCGACGATGAAAGAATAAGGCATTACATTAAAAAAATGGATATAAGAAACTTAGGGAAAAAAAAAAACAAAGAAATGAAATCACAAAAGTCAAAATTGGAGATTACTGGTATAGGCATAGGGTTTCTGAGCATGTTATGACCATGAAGGGAGAGGAGGGTGACCAAAAATTGAATGCTTGGTCAAACCTCATGAATGGAAAATTTGATGCCATGCTTCCAAAATAAATCCTCCACCTAGCACTCCTAACAAACAGGAAAAAGAATTGATAGACAAGAATGGGAAAAAGGAAAGGAAGTGGGAAATAAAGAGGCATGGGAAGGGAATTTTTGACCAGTTTTACTTCATTTTGGGTTAACAACAGGAGGTGTGGTGAGGAAAAAGGCTCAAATTTGGAGGTCTAGAGCTGAGTTTGAATTCTTAGCAACTTTTTCCAGCTGTTGGGATTGATTTTTATGCCTAGGGGAAAATTTTACTCCTCTAGTTGTTGTTCTTTTCATTAAATTATATATTGTTGTTGTTATGCAACAATAAGAATGTTAAATGTTTTATTTTATCCATGATAGGGTTCATAATATTCCTAAAATATTAACTAGTAGAGTAGTCAATACAAAAAAACTAGTTAAGGAAGGAGCAAACAAGTGTAATGTAAGTGATTTTAAGCCTTACAAAATTGCTACAATAGTTTGAGATGCCTCTGCTATTTCCAAATGCATATTTTTACATGTATTACCCTTTTATAGTGCTACACTTTCATGCAATTACTATTTTAACTACATTTTCATGAGGGCACATAAGTTAGAGGATCATTTTTTAATGGTTGTAGATAAATAGATATGTTGTTCAAACCTTTCACTAATTTATGCTAGTCTAGAAGTTGAAAACCAAAGCCTTCCAAGAAATAAAAACTAATGTAGGAAAGGTTCTAGGTTGGTGATATTACTTTGCCTAATCTTTGGATAGGTTTTGATTTTGTTTCAGAGTTATGTGACAAAATAAACCTTTCAGCTTAGTATGATAGCTGTTGCCAGTTAATATGGACAACTAGATTAGTTTTGTGAATTGTTTGATGAAATGCCTCAAGGAAAGGAGACTATAAAATGCTATGATTGGTCATGATGTGTTTCCATAGGTTAATATGCATCCCTAACTCTTAGATTTCAGCTCCATTTTTTCCTTGGACTTCTTTACAATTAAGACAGTAGTAATAAAATTTATGTACGGGTATGTGCATGATCGTCATGGAAAAAATAGGCCCTTAAGTGGCAAAAAATTCACAAAAATCAGAGTTAGGCAACTTGACGTAAAAATTTGAATAAATTATCTATATTATTTCAAAAATATGTAAGAATAGAATTTGTATCAAATTGAATGTAGCTTCTAAACTACTAGGTTTATTTTCTTTAAAAAAAAACTATTTCATGAAAATTTGAAATTTCAATGCAGTAGTACATAAATTTCAGTGAAAAAATAAGAAGTGTATGTCTGACCACCCAAACCACAATAAAATGATAATATTTTTTTATAATATTTTAGACATAAGTAGAAGACTCATGTCTGGATGTGATGCATATTTTTTTGTAATTTTTTTGCAAGTAAATAATTAATTATGAAATTTTTATTACAACTTTTAAAAAATATAAAAACTCGTATGTATGACCACCTTAACTTGGTCAAAACTTCACGAAATTCATTTTTTATTTTTTTAATCTTATAGTATGCAACGCATAGAATGTGATGCCTGTTTTGGATTACAAAAATGTGATATTGTTTGAAATCTATAGATGTTTTTCGATCAACCTATCAATTAGGACTTTAGTCATAATTCAAATAGAAAATGAATAATAATTATTAATTAAATTCAAAGTAAAGGATAATTTATATTGGTGGAAAGTTGAGAATCTCCTTTAAAAACCCTTTTCATTTTATCAATTTTGGGTAAAAAAAAAGGTCATTAGCTACATACCCTACAAATACCCATCATATCACCACTTTTTGGCCCATCATGATCCTGCACATACCCGTACTCAATTATTTCTAGTTGGTTGGGTGTTATGTAGTATGTTATGAACATAGAAAAAAAATATTTTTAATCCCATTGTCATGATTATATATGGTGTGGTTATTTTCTTAGCTAACTTAGCACATGTAGCACCATGCTTCGAGTTTGTGGCTTGTGTGGCTATACACCTACTATCATATGCTTTGGAATTGCTTAAATGTTTGAATAATGAGTGCTAGCGGAAAATTGGGACAGCTAGGTTGTAATTAATGATTAAATTTTGTAAGATGAATACCAACAAGCTAAAAACATGTCAATCCCTTGTGATGCAGAATTCAGTTAGATACTTGTGAAGTAATAGCTAGTCAAGTCACATACCATATAAATATTTAAAATTATATATATCTTTTAGCCATCTAAGAATGAACCCTTTTCCAAGCTTATGTACTAGTAGAAAGAAGTTATCTATGAAAAGAAAATGGTTATCTACTCCTAATACTAAGCTAGAAACCATAAGTCATAGGTCAAGACCGTAGGTATGTGAACTATATGGCTTGTCTCATTTATCTAACTCTAGGATGACTTAGTCCAATTGCAAAACCAAGTCAGATACAGATGCCAACCTCTATGGAAACACATAGTAGTTGGGGTATGGGCTCTACGAGGGTATAGGTAGGAGGATTGCATTACTTTTTTAAAATAATAGTTATGCTTCTTCTATGGTAATTACCAATTTGTAAATCTTATAACCCGGATTAAGATAAGCTTATTGATGCTCTAGCTTGAAAATAGTTAGGGAGCATGCTCTATGAGTAGAGTAGTACGATTGTATCCAGAGATAGTATGCTATCACCCAAGTATATCGGTGAAGAATGTCATGGACTTCTCAAGCTTGAACTACTATCACCAATAGCATGTCAGTTCTAGAGCTATTGGCATGCAAGTGTAGAATGTCATTATTCGCTATTCAATAGCTTTGAATATTAGTGGAAAGTCATTCTAGTGAAGTTGAAATTAAGCAAAGGACAAGTTTGTTTCAAGTGCCAGTTCCTAGTTTATATTATTCTTTGTGGTTTCTAGTCTAGTTGTGCTAATATAGTAATAGGAAGCCTCTTTGAAAGTTATCGTGGTTCAATAGTTATGTGGTTTCTAAAAGCTCTGGCATGAATAATAAAATCTCTTTGTTGATCTCAGAGTCCATTGGTGGGTTGCGATAGGGGATTCTTATCCATAAGGTGGGATTCACCCTACACTCTAAATGTTGGAGGGTGACTGATCTTATGAGGTGAACAACCACTTACTTGTAGCCATCTTATTTAGGTAACACCCATGTGAGTATTGCTCATTGGGTATGTTTAGGATCATCATGGAAAAAATAGGCCCTTAAGTGGCAAAAATTTTAGAAAAATTAGAGTTAGGAAACTTGACTTAAAAATTTGAATAACTTATCTATATTATTTCAAAATCTTAAATAAAAAATTTATTTGTAGAAAATTGAATGTAGTTTCTAAACTACTAGGTTTTTCTTTTTAAATAATATTTGGTGAAAATTTGAAATTTCAATGCAATAGTATTTAAATTTTAAGGAAAAAATAAGAAGCAGGTGTCTATCTAACCACCTTAACCACAATAAATTGATAATATTTTTTTATAAGATTGTAGATATAAGTAGAGGACTCATGTCCTGATGTGATGCATATCTTTTATAATTTTTTTCCAAGTAAATAATTAATTATGAATTTTTTATTACAACTTTCAAAAAATATAAAAACTTGTATGTCTGACCACCTTAACTTGGTCAAAACTTCATGAAATTCATTTTTTTTAATCCTATAGTATGTGAAGCATAGAATGTGACACATGTTTTAGATTCAAAAAAATGTGATATCATTTGAAAGCTATAAATATTTTTAATCACCTATCAATAAGGACTTTAGTCATAATTCAAATAGAAAATGAATAATAATTATTTATTAAATTCAAATTAAAGCATAATTTATATTGGTGGAAAGTTGAGAATCTCCTTTAAAACCCTTTTCATTTAATCAATTTTGGATTTAAAAAAAGTCATTAGCCACATACCCTACACATACCCATCATATCGCCACTTTTTGGCCCATCATGATCTTGCACATACACCATTGTTTGTACTTCAGTATTTTCATTTTTTTGATACTGCAACATAATTGAGGGGTAATCATGCATATTTCAGATTATGCTTTCTATGAGGAATACGAAGGGAGATTTATTGATAATGCGTGAAACATGTATACTTGGTTTTTAGGATGCCTAAAGGTAAATGGACTTGTTGGTTACAAAGGATGGATAAATGGCTACAAATGAAACAATCTCACCTCTGATTACTAGTTATAGGAAGAAAAAATGATTTATTGGAAATTCCCTACTGCTGTTATAAATTTCTATCATGTTC
Source organism: Sequoia sempervirens (assembly GCA_007258455.2). NCBI lineage: Eukaryota > Viridiplantae > Streptophyta > Pinopsida > Cupressales > Cupressaceae > Sequoia > Sequoia sempervirens. The sequence goes on along the minus strand of VDFB02105785.1, from coordinate 565,475,952 downwards.
TCTTATGGATGTTATGAATTTATGTCATGTATTCTTGTTGCAAATTATCAACTAGGTTGTAAGTGACCATTTGAAACCTTGTTGTGAATACCTAATGACCATGAATTAATTTCAATCATTTGCAAAATTGTTTTACTACAGTCATTGTATGTGGGTTGTAGTAAGTTATGTTATATAAAAAACAAATTGATTACATATTTTTGGGTTACTACATATCTCTATACTTTTGAGTAACTTAGAAATATTTTATTTTATAACACATTTTAATAAAAAAAAGGTTAAGAATGTTACCTCTAATTTCTTAAAATAGACCTTTAAAAACATATAATTCAAAAATTGTTAAAGGTAATCTTATTAATTGCAATCATTAAATAACCTAATCAAAATAAAATTATAATTTAAAAATGATAAAATTATTATCTTCTTTATTAAATAATGTAAACAAAATAATATACTTTCCATAAATTACTTTATATTAATTAAATTCTAATTAGTAAATACTTGTCACCCAATTTACATACTCATAAAAATTTGGCCAACTAATTGGTGCTTTGGTTTTAAGCAATGACAAATGATAGTTGGTTCCAAGCAACTACAGATGTCATTATTATCTATCTATCAGAAATAAAAAGAGCCCAGGGCAATGCTATCAAAGCAACTTATATGAAAATCCACTGCATTGTAAGCATCTATGATTTTCATGGATGGTATCGGATAATGCATATATAGGTAAACATGTTGCTTCCATTACAAGGGTATGTGCAGGATCATCATGGAAAAAATAGGTCCTTAAGTGGCATAAAAAAAAAAGAATAAATCTATAGCAAATTGAATGTAGTTTCTAAACTACTAGGTTTATTTTAAAAATATATATATCTATTTGGTGAAAATTTGAAATTTCAATGCAATAGTACTTAAATTTAGAGAAAAAATAAGTAGGTGTCTGTATGACCACCCTAACCACAATAAAATGATAATATTTTTTTATAAGATTTTATATATAAGTAGAGGACTCATATCCAGATATGATGCATACTTTTTATAATTATTTCCAAGTAAATAATTAATTATGAATTTTTTATTACAAATTTTAAAAAATATAAAAAACTCATGCTTCTAACCACCTTAACTTGGTCAAAACTTCATAATTTTTATTTATTTATTTATAATCCTATAGTATGCAAAGCATAGAATGTGAAGTATGTTTTTGATTCAAAAAATGTGATATTGTTTGAAAGCTATAGGTGTTTTTCAATTAGCCTATCAATTAGGACTTTAGTCGTAATTCAAATAGAAAATGAATAATAATTATTTATTAAATTCAAAGTAAAACATAATTTATATTGGTGGAAAGATGAGAATCTCGTTTAAAAACCCTTTTTGCTTCATCAATTTTGGGTTAAAAAGAAGTCGTTAGTCACATACCCTACACATACCCATCATATTGCCACTTTTTGGCCCATCATGATCCTGTACATACCGAAAACTTATTGGAAATCTAGGTGAATGTTCATTCACCACATCTATTACTTATATAAAATGCATCTTAATAGAAGAATAGGTAGAATTACATTTGAAATTGCAAAGAAGTTTAACAGTTCGCAGTTCGCAAATAGCTTAACTCATGGATTATGTTCATTTTATTAGCAGTATTGAAATAGAGGAGGATTCGACATATGTTGTTCTTGGAGATTCTGTATTATATGTGGAATTAGAGAAATGCATTAAGTATTTGAAGGGACTTTTGATATAGAATTAGGTGTCATTTTTTGTGGTGCAATGCATGGCTGGTGGAGGTAAAACTAGTCTAGCACTAGCTCTCTACAATGATCATCAAATTAGAGGTATTGTTCTTTTCTCTATGACAATTTTTGTGTATAGTGTTTAAATATTAATACAGTCAAATAGTTAGTACAATTAATTGAGCACTATTGTGTATAGTGCTCAATTAATTGAGCACTATTGTGTATAGTGTTTAAATATTATTACAGTCAAATAGTTAGTTCAATTAATTGAGCACTATTGATATATGATAAAAGTTTCATTTATCATTCAAATTTCATGAAAGACTCTGCGAATAGGATCCCCTACATGTGATTGTTTAGCCCAAGACAACTTTCTAATTTGGACAAATTGTTTATTTTTTTGTATAACGATAGAGATTTCGATAATATATTTCGATAAAAAAAATTAACAAGAAATTTACACCTCATTTAAAAAAATTGTGCAATCAAAATTTAAGATATTTATGAGAACGAGGTGGATGGAGGGTTGTGCACGCACTGGTTTGGAGGCCCGTGGCCTATAATAGGTGACGGGTTCTCCCTCTCTCTTTCTTGTGATGGCTTTTCATGTGGAGAAAATAAGTTTTTGTGGTTGCGATTTACTATGGGGGGTTCTTTCGGCTTGCAAGGGATGTTTATTTGTTTCATTTTTTTTCCTTAGTGTTGCTTGGTGTTTGGGGTTGCGTTATTTATGCTTTTAGGGTGTTTCTTTTGTTTGGATCATGGCGGAGTAGTAGGTCTCTTACAGTTTGGTGGTGGCTGATCATGGTGGGTTGGACAATGGATCTTCATCAGGGTTTAAATATTAGTATTCTAAGTCTATTTATGTGGGGGAGGGCCCCAAATTGAAGAAGGTGAATCGTTGTTTGCCTAGGAGTTAGGATCATCCAAACTTGGTTCTTTCTCTAGAATTTTTGGCTAATGATGTTTGTTATTAGAGTAGAAATTCTTTAATTTGCAAATTTCTTGGGATTTGTATTCCTCTGCTTGCTTTGGATGCTTGCATAAGGCGTACGTGGAAGGTTGATGGTGACATGGAGTTAATGGTGGCTGCAAATAGCTATTTTGTGGTTGTCTTTTCGAATATGGCTTATAGGAATCGAGTTTTTGAGGAAGGACCCTACTTTTATAATCATGTTGGGTTGTTTATAAGACCATGGCATATGGGTTTTAATACACTTGAATAATTTTCGTCAATGGTTTTGGTCTGGGTCCGTCTATTATAGCTCCCCTTAGAGTTTTAGAGAGAAGATATTTTACAATGGATTATGACTCTCCTTGGTAAGCCTATTGCAGTTTCTCAACAAACCCTTGAAAGAAAGGTTACTTCCTTTTATTTGATTTGTGTGGAGGTTGATTTGAATAATCCCTTGTCAGATTCTCTAGAAATTTGTCTTAGTACTTTGTCCTTAATTCAACAACTTGATTGTGTGTCCCTTCCTTTTCATTGTTGGATTTGTCATGAGTATGGACATCTTCACAAGCATTGTCCTAGGATAAATAAATACCCTCCTACTAATTCCTCCCCTTTTTCTTTGGCTCCAAAAGTAGTTAAGGTGGATAAAGGGAAATTTTCCATGATGGAGGGTGAATCAAATAAACATGGATTTGTGTCAGTTAAGCCTTGGGCTAAGGGTCATGGTTAGAAGAGATCATTCAAGGATAGGAAGAATGAATAGCACTTTAATCGGTTTAAGGTGTTGGACACCTCAACCTTGGAGGAAGGAATCCTATCGAATGTGCCTTCTGATGTTGTTGGTATGAGTTGTACTGTGGTGTAGGGATAGGGTTCTGGTCAAGATATTCATTTATCATAGGGTATGTAAGATCCACTATATATTGTTTTGGCAGATTTGGCAAAGAAGGGGCTAGTTTCTAGCAGAAGCAAGGATTATTCTCTAGCCTTGGTGGTGTAACATTGCTTGATTATGAAGGGATTGTCTAAGCACTCTCTAAAAGTGGTCACAAGAAGGATCTTGAGAAGATTAAGCGTACTGGAGATTTGTTGATGGAATATGGGTCTGTTAAACCCATTGATGGCCACTTTTCTCCATCTCCCCCATGATTGTTCTCTCATGGAATAGTAAGGGGGTTGAATATCACCTCCTGTAAAAAGGTTATTCATGATCTGGTTATCGATAGTTCTCTAGACATTTTTTGTGTTTAGGAGACTAAACTTTTAGTTGATTTCATGCTTCAGTATGCTTCTCGTATTTGGTATTTTGTCTAGTGTTAGTGCATTGGTTCTCAAGGGAGTTCTAGGGGTTTGGCTCTTTTTTGGGATGCAAGAAATATTGCTCCACTTTGGTGAATTTCTAGTCACTCTACTATTTCCATGGTTGCCTCTTCCTTGAAAATTGGTGAGACCATTTTGGTTACCAATGTTTATGCCCCGATTGATAGTTGTGGAAAAATATAGCTTTGGGAACATTTAAGGTATGCTAGATCATGTGAGCTCCATATCTTCCTTGGATTTTAGTTGGTGATTTTAATTATGTGTTTAGCTTGGAGGAGAAAACAGGTGGGCTTCCCTAGCTTGGTCCTGCTTCTGATCTTTTTTAGGAGAATGTGGATTTTCTTGCTTTAATTGATGTTAAGCCTTCTAATGGAGTTTTTACTTGGAATAATAGATGGCATAGAGAGGAAGTAATCTTTGAAAGGTTGGATAGATTTCTTGTTTCCTATTTTCTGATAGGAGGTAGGCTAGTTACTGGTTTTGTGATTCTTGATTGGAGGGGTTTTGATCATTAGCCAATTAAACTTTCAGTAATCAATTTTATAGCTCCCAAGAATCCTTCTTTTAAGTTTTAGCTTATGTGGCTTGAGGAGTCTTCTTTACATGATCTTATGGCCCAGTGATGGCGTGATGGAAGCCCAGCTTATGGTACATCTATGTACACCTTTCTTAAGAAACTGTAGTATTTTAAATTTCACCTTAAGAGATGGAATAGGATGAGTTTTGGTAACTTTAAGGTTATGAAGAGGAATTCCTAGGTGTCCTAGATGTGATTACTCACCAAATTCAAGATTTTGGTTTCTCAGATGGGTGAAGCAGAATCCCAGGCTGTGAGAGTACTGGAAGAGTGGGAGCTTCAGGGGGAGATCTTCTAGAAGAAAAAGGCTTGGATTAATTGGCTTTAGGAAAGGGACAAGAATATTGCTAAATTCTTCCATCATTATGTGCAGGCTCATTACAATAGAAGTTGTATCTCCTCTTTGTTCACTATGGATGGGATCCACATTTCTTCTTTGCAGGCTTTATCTTGTGAGGCCCTAGAAAGTTTTGTTTTGCTCTTTTTTTTTAGCATTTTCCCCCTACAAAAAATGAGGAGAATTTGATCCTTACTTCCACTCCTTCCCTGATCTCTAAGGAGATAAATGATTTCCTCATTCATTTGATTTCTTTGCTGGAATTGGAAGAGGTTTTTGGGATGACTAAAGGTAAAGCACTTGGTCCAGATGGTTTTCCTATTGAGTTTTTTAGGAATTTTGGGATATTATAAGTTTGGATTTTCTAGAGGTTACTCGGGAATCTTTTCGTAGTAAGCAGATTCTTTGTGCCTTGACCTCTAATTTTTTGGTTCTCATTCCTAAAAAGGAAGGTGTTGATCAACTTGAATTATTTCGACCTTTTTCTCTCTATAATGTGGTGTATAGAATTATTACCAAATTGATTGCAGAGAGGCTAAGAGTTTTTCTTCCTTTTATAATCTCTGAGGAGCAAGGAGGCTTTGTGGCTGGTAGACAGATCCTGGATGTTTTGGTGGTTTCTTCTAAACTCATTCACTCTATGAAAACATCTAAGGACAAATCTACATTTATCAAATTGGATATGGCCAAAGCTTATGATAGAGTTAAGTGGAATTTTTTGTAGAAAATAATCTTAGGCTTTAGTTTTAGTATAGATTGGGTCAATTGGACTATGAGTTATATTACCTCTTCCTCTTTTTCTATTCTTATGAATGGGGAACCTTCTGAGATTTTTTAGGCTTCCACCTGGGCCTTCATCAAGGAGATCCTCTTTCCCCTAATCTATTTATTATTATGGCTAAGGGTTTGGGAAGATTTCTTAAGTCGTGGCTTGTCTAGGGAAGGATTCAAGGTTGGGGATGGGTCAATGGTCTACCATAACTCTCTCATCTTCAGTTTGTGGATGGAACTTCCCTTATGGGGAGGGATTGTCTTTAGGAGGATTTTTCTTTTTTGGTGGGCTTTGGATATTTAGCTTGCTACTTTTGGTTAGAAAGTTAATGAGCACAAGTCTTCTATCTTCTTTTTTAATACTCCTCAATCTATTCAATGGAAGATTGCTTATATTTTCAGGTTTGAGATTGGGTCTCTTCCCTTTTTCTATCTCAGAATACCTCTTGATGTTGGTAGGCAGTCAAGGTCTTCTTGGAAAAGCTTGCTTGATAAGTTGTGCAATAAAGTCAATCATTGGACTCACTGTTGGCTTTCTACTGCTTCAAGAGTGACTCTTATGAAGTTCATTATCTAGGATCTCCCTATTTATATGTTTTTTGCTTAGATGACTCCTTTGTATTTCTTAAGGGAATTTGATGCTCTCTCATGAAGATTTATTTGGAGTGGTAATTTTCAATCGGCTAAGTGGAGTCTTGTTAAGTGGGATACGATGTGTAGGCCGCAAAAAGAGATGGGCCTTGTTTTGCATTCTACTATTTTGAATGGGTAAGTTCTTGCTACCAAGTTATATTGGTGTTGGTCTACTAGTCAGCATCAGCTTTGGGCCCGTATTCTTACCCAGAATTATCTTAAGGATGTTAACACTTTTGATGTTCCTCACTTTCCTATAGAAGGAATGGGATCTATGATTTGGAATACCTTCAAATCAGGGGCTCTGTTGGTCTAGAAGGGGATTTTTGGGTATGTCATAATGTTCTTTTTTGGTGGGATTCTTTTGATGTTCATCCTCCTATTCTCTCTGCTTACCCTCACCTCCGATCTCTTTGTGACCATTTTGTTGCTACTGGTTGGAACATAATTGAGCATTATAATTCTATTCAGAATATTAGACAAGCTGCTAGTCTTAGATGGAAGCACTTATAAGATTAGCCTTCAAGAGGGTCAAAGGGGGATAGGCAAGAGTTGTCTCAAATTCTTTCTTCATAGCAATGCAATTTCATGGTGAGACAGGATGTCCTAGCTTGGAGTAACAGTGATTTATCTGGTAAGTACTCAGTTTCTACTGGTTATGGTGAGTTTATTAGGCAGGTGTTTGGGGACATTGATGTTCCTTGGTGGAAGCAAGTATGTAATAGATGTTCTTGGCCCAAGTACATTTTTTTTTTGTGGTTGGTGGTCCAAAACAAGTGTCTTACTCAAGATAACTTGTGCAAGAGAGGGTTCCACGGGCCCTCAATGTGTGTTTTGTGCTGTAAAAGTGAAGAGAGTGTCTCTCATCTCTTCTTTTAGTGTCCCTTTTCTAGGAGGCTTTGCCACCTTTGGTGGGCTATGTGGAACCTGACTTGACGACATGTCTCTTCTTTGGCAGATTTCTTTTCCCAGTGGGGGAAGGCCCCTATTAAGACCTCTTTCCTTCAAATTACTTGGGTTTTGGGACTGACTCTTATTATTTGTCATATTTGGTTGGAGAGGAATTCTAGGATTTTTGAAGATGTGAAGCTAGCTATCCAAGATTTGTGGTGGAGGATTCTACATTATGTGGGTGAAACTACTGTGGCTAAGTGTGATTTGGCTGAGGGTGTGGATATAGGTGAGGTTTCCTTTTGTACTTGTCTCAATCTTCCTCTTCAACGGAGGGTTGCTTAGAGGGATGGTCAGATCATGAGAAATAGATGTCATCATCCCCTCCAGAAGATAAATAGGGAGGGGCGTTGGTGTCCTCCTCCTCAAGGTGTGTTGAAAATCAACATAGATGATTCTTCTCATGGAAATCCTAGTCATGTTGGTATTGGAGGTGTTGGATAGACTAGTTCTGGGACTGTCCAGTTTATCTTTTTTGTTTATAAGGGTTGGTATAGTAACAATGTGATGGAGGATCTTGCCATTTTATTTCTTGTGGAGCGTACTTATGCTCTCAGGTGGAGACATATCATTTTTGAATCTGATTCTTAGGTGGTTGTGACTTTGTTAAAGAGGCAATAGTTAGAGGATGTTATTTGGAATTTGGTTGTTATTATAAAATAGATTCTTAATTTGTGTGCTTCCTTGGATTTTGTTTCTTTCTATCACATTTCATGTGAATGGAATGGGATTGTTGATTGTTTGGCTAAATGGGATTTTAATCATTTGCAAGATTGGAATATTGTGGAAAGGGATCAATTACTCCTAGATTTCTCATAAAATTTGTCCAACCAATTCATGGAGATTGATAGGGATGTGTAATGCCCTTGCTTTCTATTGCTCATGTTTGGATTGAATAAATTTTTACCCCTCTTTTAGTTTTAAGATATTTATGAGAATCCTTTTTGATGCATGCTAAGATTAGTTAGTTTAAAATTCAAGCATTCTCTCATTGATATCAAAATTTACGTTGACAACAATGTGACTTTCATCACTGTCTCAGAGTCTCCAGACCTAAAAAGAATTTTTGGGGCTATTTGGAAGAAGCTTGCTAGAACAAAGAAATGAGAATTTGGAAATTTGGAAAATGCATGCGTGACACTGAAGTAGTTGATTTTAAGGAAAATGCAACAAATACTAGTGATTTTGGATGATGTTTGGTCTAGAGAAAATTTGGAAAATTTTCTATTTGAATGGTCGGGATTCAAAACTTATATAAAAACCAGAGACAATTATACTATCCCTTCAATCTTGTCAACTCAAGTGTATCAGTTGTCATTGTTATACAAAGAGGATGCACTATCACTTTTCTACTTTTAGGATTTTCAACAAACATTGATTCCAAGAATCGCAAATACAAATCTGGTAAAGGAGGCATATTTTTAATTTTTACCTAGTCAGTTTTGGTAAAGGAGGTATATTTTTTTTCTTTTCAGCTTATAGTTTTTTTTTTTATTATTTAAAAAATATATGGTACATGAAAAATAATGTAGAATTTATAGTGGATATTTTTTTTTGAAATAGGAGAAGTAAGCATTCACATTTGAAAAACATGGGAGAAAAATGTTGTGTATGACTAAAAACTCCTAGAATTGTAAGAGACTTTCATGTATGTAATTAATAAGGGGTTTATTTTTGAAAAAAAATAGTTTACTATTCCTAAGTAGCCCACATCTTATGGTCAATATATTCACAAACAAAGAAACAAAGGGAAAGTGCAATGATGAAAATTTTGTCAAATTTTTATTGTCCTTAGGCTTGAAAAGATAAGGAATGTTCAAGAAATATTTAGACACTCGGTTATGCACAATTAATAAAATAAATGGTTAGATCTAATATGTTATTGATTAAAGGAAAGTATATTTTAGGTAATGTTGAAGTTGAAAGTAAGTTATATTCCAAAATTATGGATCTGATTGTATGCATAATTATCTTTCCCTCTAACTAATCATCTGATAAATTCCATTGGTTGGATTACAGCTACAAGATGAATGTGAAGGCATGCCACTTGCTCTAAAGGTGATTGAAAGTTCTTTGCATGGGAAATCCCATGAGGCTTGGGAGAGAGAAAATATTTTTTGTTCTATAGGAGAATGCATATAAGATTATTACAAACTAGGGCTAATTAGTGTTGGAAAAATTAATCTTTAGTCAAACTTCTCTCACCTACCCCCATGTATGATTTCTTGTAGCCTATTTGACCTAGAAGAATTTAATGTGGTAGATAATTTTGAATCTGAAATGAAGCACTCAATTTTGAGCTTGCTTTTTAAAACAAGACAAAAGGAAATGCAACTGTTGGTTTTATGTAGTAGTTTTATTTTTGTATTTTGTGGAGACCCTACAATAGTAGAAGGAATTTTCTACACAAAACAAGGAGACAGTAGAAGAGAATGTTTATTAGACGCAAAAATGTAATAACAACAACTTCAACACTACAGTAAGTAATAGTTTAGGTTTGAGTGTAGCATCATTATATTGGACAGTAATCCAAATTGTATATGTTTTATTTTTAATGTAAATAGAGCAAGTAATCTATAATTTTGTAATTTTGGAGTTAAAAGGAATATATGAAAATGAACACATGAACATTAATTTTTGTGTGTGTCATTTTATGCTATCTTTGTGCAATGTTCTTTGTGTTTTCTATTTTTTGTTATATGCATCACCCAGTCACATCATTGTTTTTGTATTATTGCAACCCTTCCTGCCAACAAGTGGTATCAAATCCTTATTTTCCTAGGCAGTTAGTTTATTTTGGGTGTGTTTGGAAAATCCCTAGGTTATCTAGGCATTAAGTCTTCTCAAATCTAAGAATAATAGTAGGAGGTGAGAGAAAAGGTTGGTAGTAGTAATCAAATTTTGATGAGAAGAAATATGGCATTTGGGCTAAGAAGATGAAGAAAATCTTGGTTGCTAATGACCTATGGGAGTTGGTCATCAATGGTTTCACTGATATTACAAACCAAGCAGCCTATGTAGCCCTCTCTAATGCACAAAAGAATCAGTTGAAAAAATCATATGAAGGATGCAAAATCCCTCAGTTTCATTGAGGAAACCTTGGTTGGGGCTATTTTCCCATGCATTGCAGAATCCAAGTACTCAAAAAAAGCTTGGGAAATTCTACAAAACAACTATAAGGGGACAGATAAAGTGATATTGGTTAAGTTGCAGCTCTTGAGAAGAGATTTTGAGACTACAAATAAAAGATGGTGAGTCAATTTAAAACTTTCACACCAAGGTGTCTACTTTGATAAATAAGCTTAGAATTATTGGAGAAACAATGGAAGAACAAAGGATTATTGAAAAAATCCTAAGAAGTATGCCTACTAGGTTTGATTGTATAGTCATTTCCATTGAAGAGGAAAAATATTTGTCCAAAATGACTATAGATGAGTTGATGGGTTCACTATAAACCCATAAGCAGTGATTAAATAAATATTTTCCTTCCCTAGAGCAAGTTTTCAAAGCTTAAACCAATGGAAGAGGTTGGGGAAGAGACAAAAATAGTAGAGGAAAAGATCAAAGAGGCAGCAGAAGAAGTAATTCTTGAAGAGGAGACTCAAACAACCAAGAGGAGCCAAGCAGCTCACAAACAGTAAACCAAAACTAGAAGAAGAACAACAATTCAAATTTGAGGTATGACAAAAGTAATGTGCAGTGGTTTTACTGTCATAAGTATGGTCATTATGCTAGTGAGTGTAGGAAAAAGCAATGTGACAATGAGAGTCAAAATGCAAATGTAGCTAAGAGAACAAACCTGAAAAATGACAAATAGTCCAATGTTTTTATTGTTTGCAACCTTGTTGAACACAACAATGATGAATTTTGGTACTTGGATAGTGGATACAACAACCAAATGGGTGGTTACAAGAATTTATTTTCCTCCATAGATAGTATTATAAAAACAAAAAACAAATTGGGAAATGATGAGAAAGTCCCTATTATTGGAAAGGGTGTAGTCAGCATCCAAACAAAGAATGGTGAGAGGCAGAAAATCTAGGATGTCTATTATGCCCCCAGCATGAAGCATAATCTATTGAGAATTGGAAAAATGGTCCAAAATGGTTATAGAATCTTGATGGAAAATGGAGAGTGCAAAATATTTGACAAAGGAGGCAGCAAGAAAGTGATGGTAGCAGTGCAAATGACAAGAAACATAATATTTGCTCTAAGGATGCACATGGTGTTTGCAAAAAACACAACAAAAGGACAAAAATAGCAATGTTCACTGGTGCTGATAGAAGAAGAATAACAATCAACTATGGAATAGCAGTTTGCATTCAAAACAATTATCAAAGACCCATCCAAACTTTGGCATTTAAGGTATAGGAACTTAAGCTTTTCTAGTTTAATTCTATTTTCTAGGAAAGGAATAGTTAGCAGTCTACCATCTATTGTAAAAGTAGATGGAAAATGTGAAGTCTGCATTTTAGGAAAGCAACACAAACAACCATTTCAATCAAGGTACTCTAGGAGAGAAAAGGAACCTCTTGAATTAGTGCACTTAGATTTTTTTGGACCCATGAAAACCCCCTTCTTAGTTGAAAACACATATTTCATGACATTGATAGATGATTACAGCAAAAATGTTTGGGTCTATTTTTTGAAAAACAAATTGGAATCCTTTGAGAAATTTAAATGGTTTAAGGCAGCAGTTAAAAAGGAGAGTGGTCACTATATCAAATCCCTTAGAATAGATAAAGGGGGAGAGTACATCTCCAAATAATTCCTAATTTTTTGTAGGAATGAGGGCATTCATAAATAATTCACAACAAGGTATACCCCATATAAAAACAAAGTGGCTGGGAGGAAAAAAAGAACCATTCAAGACATGGTAGCAAGTATGCTAAAAGTAAAAAGACTATCACACATATTTCTAGTTGAAACTATGGCAATAGTTGTACACATATTGAATGTGTGCCACAAAGGATGTTTGTGATACAATCCCACAAGAGGCTTGGACAAACAACAAGTGGAGTGTTCAACACCTAAGAATCTTCAGTTGTGTGGAATATGCATTCGTGCCAAAAGAAAAAATGTAGAAATTTGATGATAAGGGTGAAAAATGCATTTTCATAAGCAATAGTGAGAAATCAAAAGCCTACAAGTTGTATAATCCCATCACCAAAAAGGTAGTGATCAACAGTGATCTTGTGTTCATTGAGAATGAAGCATGGGATGGAATGGTGGATAGCACCACGGGTATTTCAATCATAATACCCTTTGATGGTGAGGAAGTTTCAGAAGACAACAACCAAGAAGGAGCTCAAGAGAGCACTAGCTTAGGGAGAAACTACTATAAAGCATTGGAAAATAGTAACTTTGGTGGTACTCAACAAAACAACAACTTAGTGGAAGGGTTGGATGGAGACAATGGCCATGGAAAGTAGAGGGAAGAATGTGGTGGGAAGAGATTCCATGGGGGATATTAGGGTTGCTGCTACAGTGGAGACTGGGGTTGAAAATACCAACATCAGGAGATCTAGTAGGTTGGAAAAAAATAGCAAGAAAGTGTAGATTAGTGAAATCTATTCTAATGGGGAGTGGTCTGATAACAAAGGAAATAGGAATGTGGAGGAGTCTGAGGAGTTTGTTGAAGGGCGTAGCAACTTTTTGAACTTTAATAAAATTCTTAATGAGAACTCAGCTTCCCAGTCCTTTGACCCTCAGGATGTCGAGTGTGCTAATATTGTGAAGACTATGGATAAAGGGGAGGAGCTTCATGGGCTACAGGAGTGAATGGGGAAGATGGAGAAAAATTTCATTGGCTTGACCTGGTTCATTGTCAAGCTGGTCCACTATGTGACTAGCACCCTCTCTATTGTGATGAAGGACAAGATGGATAACAAGACTATTAAAGAAGGCCCAGAAGGGGTCAAGGATGATATTTTCAACCTCCTCTCTCAGAATTGGGAGAATGCTAGTTAGTCTACCATTGTTGTGTGGTGTTAGTATTGGTTGTTAGTCTACTGTGTCTATAGTGTTTTTTGGCTAGTTGTTTTGTTCTTTGGACTTGATCTTTTTTCACCCTTGAGGATTGTTGTGTAAAAGGTACAAAACCATGTAAATGCTACTTATCTTATAAAAAAAATAGCAACTTTGACAGTGTTCAATAGAACAACATTTTTGAACAGACACAGTAGAGTAAGAGCTCCAAAGTACAACAAAGGAGTAGCTTCGACAACCAACAGTACACCAACTCTAAAGGTCAAAGTAGAAACAACTCAGAAGGTAATTTATACCCTACAATTGCATCATTAATGCCATGAAATATAAAGAGTGTGAGGGAGATTTATGACAATAGAAGGCATGTTGATTTTGATTAGAATTTAGATTTTTCATTATTCTCCTATAGTGATCCAACACAGTTTGAGGAAGCAGTAAAAGAAGAGAAGTGGTGTAAGGCCATGGATGAAGAGTTGGAAGCTATAGAGAGGAATAAAACATGGGAGGTGACCAATTTACCCAAGGGTAAACAAGTAATTGAAGTGAAGTGGGTCTACAAGACCAAGTGTACAATAGAAGTGAAAATTGAAAGACACAAAGCAAGGTTAGTTGTCAAAGGATACAAACAAAAACCTAGTATAGATTATGATAAGACTTATGCACCAATTGCAAGTCTGGAAACAGTTCGGGAAGTCATAGCAATTACAACCCAACACAATTGGAAGGTGTTTCAAATGGATGTGAAGTCAACACTTTTTAAAAAAGTGTTAAAAGAAGACGTATATGTGGAGCAACCACCTGGCTATGAATTCCTAGTGCAAGAGGATAACATATGGGTATGTGCAAGATCATCATGGAAAAAATAGGCCCTTAAGTGCAAAAAAATTTAGAAAAATCAAAGTTAGGAAAGTTGACATAAAAATTTGAATAAGTTATCTATATTATTTCAAAAATATGTCAGAATAGAATCTATAGCAAATTGATTGTAGTTTCTAAAATACTAGGTTTGTTTAAAAAAAAAAAATCTATTTGGTGAAAATTTGAAATTTCAATGCAGTGGTACTTAAATTTCAGGGAAAAATTAATAAGTAGGTGTGTGTCTAACCACCCTAACCACAATAAAATGATAATATTTTTTTTATAAGATTTTAGATATAAGTAGAGGACTCATGCCCTTATGTGATGCATATTTTTTTGTAATTTTTTTCCAAGTAAATAATTAATTATGAATTTTTTATTACAAATTTTAAAAAATATAAAAAACTCGTATGTCTGAACACCTTAACTTGGTCAAAACTTCATGAAATTCAATTTTTATTTTCTTAATCCTATAGTATGCAAAGCATAGAATGTAACGCATGTTTTGGATTCAAAAAATGTGATACCGTTTGAAAGCTATAGATGTTTTTCAATCAACTTATCAATTGGGACTTTAGTCGTAATTTGAATAGAAAATGAATAATAATTACTTATTGAATTCAATGTAAAGCATAATTTATATTGGTTGAAAGTTGAGAATCTACTTTAGAAAAACTTTTTGTTTCATCAATTTTGGGTAAAAAAATAGTTGTTAGCCACATACCCATCATATTGCCACTTTTTGGCCCATCATGATCCTGCACATATCCGTATATAGGATCTAAAAAGATCTTTATGGGTAGAAAAAAGCACTTCAGGTATGGTACAACAAAATAGACTCATATTTAATGAGCAATGGCTTCAACAAAAGCAGTAGTGAGCCACAAAGTAGCTAAAGGTGATATTTTAATTGTTGTTTTATATGTAGATGATCTGATTTTTACTAGAAATAGTGACAACTTGATTGTTGATTTCAAAGATGTGATGAAGAATGAGTTTGAGATGATAGACTTAGGTTTGCTAAAATATTTTCTTGGTATTGAAGTTCAACAAACATAACATGGCATATTTATTTTGCAAACTAACTATGCCAAACTGATTTTGAGGAGGTTTAAAATGTACAACAAACTTGCACCAACATGAATAGCAACAGGTCAAAAACTACAGAAAGAAGACAGTAGCAATGATGTGAACCCAACCCTCTACAAAAGTATGGTTGGAAGTTTAATGTATTTGACATCATCTAGGACTAATTTAATGTATGCATTAAGTTTGATTTCTGGGTTCATGGAAAAGTCTAAGGACATGCATTGCCAAGCAGGAAAAAGGATCTTAAGGTATGTGAATGGAATAGAAAGTTATGGAATTTTGTATGGTGCATCTAGTGAGTTCAAGTTAGCTAGTTTCATGGATAGTTATTAGGTAGGAAATGTAGATGATAGGAAGAGAACATCGAGATATGTGTTCCACATGGGATTAGGTGTAATCTCATGGGCATCCAAGAAGCATCCCATTGTCTCTCTCAGCACAATAGAATTTGAATAAATTGCAACAAACACAACAACATGTGAGGATATTTGGTTGAGAAGGATACTTGCAGACTTGAAGGAACAACAAGAAGATAACATAGTCATACATTCTAAAAAAATTTCCTCAATAGCTCTAACAAAGAATCCTATCTTCCATGGGTGCAGTGAACACATCGAGATCTGATAGCATTTCATAAGGGAGTTGGTAGAACAAGGTGGGATTGAATTATAGTATTGGAGATCTGAAGAACACCTTGTTGATATCTTCACCAAGGAATTTCCAAAAGAAAAATTTGAATGCCTAAGAGATAGGCTTGGCATTGTGGACAACTTCAGAGATAAGTTGTAAAAGGAAATTGCAGAATGATATCTAACTTTAGGTTAAGGGGGAGTGTTGGAAAAATTAATCTTCAGTTAAACTTATCTCACCTACCTCCACATATGATTTCTTGTAACCTATTTCACTCGGTAGAAGTTAATGTGGTAGATAATTTTGAATTTGAAATAAAGCACTCAATTTTAAGCTTTCTTTTTAAAACAAGACAAAAGGGAATGCAATAGTTGGTTTTATGAAGTAGTTTTATTGTTGTATTTTGTGGAGACCCTGTAGTAGTAGAAGGAATTTTCAACACAGAACAAGGATACAATAGAAGGGAATGTTTATCAGATGCAACAGTTTAACAGCAACAGCTTCGCCATTGTAGTAAGCAATAGTTTAGGTGTTAGTGTCACATCATTATATTGGACAATAGTCCAAATTGTTTATGTTTTACTTTGTAGTGTAAATAGAGAAAGTACTCTGTAATTTTGTAATTTTGGAGTGAAAAGGAATATGAAAATGAATGCATGAATATTAATTTTTTGTTTGTCATTTTAAGCTATATATCTATGCATTATTCTTTATGTTTTATATTTTTTGTTCTATCCATCACCTAGTCACAACACTGTTTATGTATTGTTGCACCCCTATTTGCCAACAATTAGAATATTGGAAATTACTATGGATTGATTAGATGATGTTTCCAAAGAATTTTTCCAATACTTACATTTATTTCCAAAGGACAAGAAAATCTACGTTGATGCATTATTGGACATATGGTTTTATGTTCGGAATCTCCAGTGGCATGATGCATTTTCCATCTTATTAGAACTTGAAAACAAAAATATTTTGAAATTGACTAGTACCTCACCATAATTTCCTTTCTTTTTGATATACTAGATTTTTTGTTATCAATTTTAAACATTAAGTTGGCATTGTAGCAATTATCAGGAGTAGAGCAACAATCTCAAACAAAAATACCTTAGAGCTATACTTTTCTCAGGATAATGTAATCCAAGAATTGTCCTTGCATTTGGGGTACCAAGATAGTGTAGTCCTCAAGAAAAGGTTCATGATGCCTAGGAAGGAGAAAAGTTTGTCACAAAAAGGGGAGTTGCTTAGTGGCACAACATTTGATGCTCAATTTCTCTCTATTTGCATAGTTGGGTTATTGCAAAAATCTGTTATAGGAAACCTTAAATATTGTATTCTAAGTTTTGATTTATTTAGATAGTTCATATGAAATCTCATTAGTTTAAATATCACATTCTAATTTTTGTTTTGTTTAGATGGTTCATCTAAAATCACATTAGCTTCCTCAATAAGATGTGTCTATTAATGTGATTCCAGATGAGTCATCTAAACAAATCAAATCTTACAATATGATATTTAAACCAACATATATTTTATATATTATTTTCATCAAATTCACCAAATGTTTTTTGACATATTCATGAATTTTTTTAATTTTGACAACTTTGTTGGCATGTGTATTAAAATATTTCTACTTCACATTAAAAATTAATAGAATGAACTTGATACTCCAAAATAGTGTTTTTTGGGTAGACTAAATATCCTAGGTAAGATATTCAAAATTTGTGGATATATGCAGTGTTCTTGTCTTACTTCATCATATATAGGACAATGGAACACTATATTCTGAATTCTCCTAGGAAAATTTACCATCAACAATTCACCGTTGGAAAATTCATCACCAACAATTCATTGCGAGAAAATTCACTACCATGAAAAATTCACCTCAAGGAAAATTAACCACTAGCAATTCACCACCATGAATTGTTGGTGGTGAATTTTCCTTGGGGTGAATTTTTCATGGAGATGAATTTTCCTATAGTGAATTGTTGGCGGTGAATTTTTCATTGGTGAATTACTAGTGGTGAATTTGTCATATGCCCTTTTTCATAGTGTAACCTCAAGCACTCTTTTTTGCTTTAATTTTTCAATCTCTTGTATTCAACTTCAATGCAATGATCATTTAACCCAAATAAATAGAAACCATAGACAACATGCACAATGATCTAATTGGATTTCTTTTTTGATTCATTTAAGTAGGCCCTATGGAGGAGAATTATTGGAAAGAGATTAATTTCCTTGAGGTAGAGGAGCTCTCTTGTTATAATTTATTTCAACTTAATGCTTTCTTCCCCCAATTCTGAAATCTATGAAGAAGATAAAATGTCTCATGGTATTCAATTATAGTACAAAGATGGGAATGATAAAAGGTCTAAATGTTTTATCTTCCCTCACTAAACTCAAAAGCATCATCTTGGAGAGGTTCATTGCACTTCCTAATAAAAAAGAATCCAATGCTCTATCAAACACAGAGAAGCTATAATTAAGCTTATGCAAATGGTTTGAATATACATCCACATTCAATAATTTAAACTTGATAAGTTTTAACTTGGAACACTACAACAATTTGGAGGAGGTGCCCTTGAGTTGTTGTCATATGCAATCTACTCAAATGTGGTCTATTACCAATTGCCACCTAATCTAGAAGTTACCTTATGACCTTGGGAATCTGAGCTCTCTAAAAATGTTAAATTTTTCTACATTTCCAGGACTAAAAGAGCTTCCACCATCAATTGGAAAACTTGGGTAGTTGGAATGTCTAGACATTTCATTTTGTGAAGGGTTGGGAGAAATTTTGGAGGAAATTGGGAAACTAAAGAAATTGAATGAGTTCGACATGAGAGAATGTTCTCATTTGATTATGTTATTGAGACCTATTTGTGAATTGAATTCCCTAAAGCTTGTTATATGTAATGAAAAGGTTGGGGAGCAATGGTTGTGGGTGATCCATGTGGATCCAAAATACCTAAAAAATTCATAGTCTCATAATTAATCCAAACAAGCATCAATGCATAGAGCTCACTGATATAATCTCAATGCAACTTTAATGGGCTCAAAAGGAGTCTGTATGCAGAAGTTATGCTCAGTCAAAGGTTCAGTCAAATAGGTGAAACAGGGGTTCAAAAAGGCAAAAAATTGATTGTCTAAAAATGAAACAAAAATGATACCAAGTCATAGTGCTCGTCATGCTAATTCTGAAACTATATTCAGTTTCAAAAATGGAGCTCATATGTGAAAGTTACGACTGGACAAAAGTTTGACTCTGGTTGACTTTGAGGACATTAGCATGGTGACATGGAAGGTGGTGACGTGGCAAGAGTAGTGAGTTAGCATAAATATGGATTAAACCATAATTATTGAAGGAAAATAGGAAAAAATATATGGTTTAAAAAATAAAAAGAAGAAAGGAGGATTTGGTGGGATTTTATCCCATAAAATCCTCTTCCCTTGCCCATAAAACAAGGAGAGGAAAAGAAGCCTGTAAACACATATTTCAAAAATTAACCCCTTTAAGCCCAAATTATAATATTTTAAGAGGCTTGAATAAGAATTAAAATAATTCATAAAGATTATTAAAGGAATAAATCCTGAAAGGATTAAAGGCTTGAATTATAAGCCATTCATTTAAAAGGGATTTTATTATTTGTAAGTCCAAAATTATAATGGCCCATAGTTAAAGGGGTTCATATTTTAATTGTATGGATTAGAATTATAAAATCCAAAGGGGGATTTATTTTTGAAAGATTAATTTGTTATACAAAGGGGATTATGCTGATTTTATTGTAAAAAAAAGGGATATGGGTATATTTGCAAAATAATATGGTTTTAGCCCATATTAGAAAATAAAATTGTATAAAAGGGGGGTGACTTTGTACTTGGAGATAGAATTTTCTTGAAGAGAAATTATTGAGGCAAGTCTACTTGCAGAACCAATTCTAGTGTGAGAATTTTGTAGGAGAAAAATTACAAGGTGTTATTATACACCAAAAATTGTATCAAGGCAATATCATTGCTTGGAAAAATTAACAAAGTGGTCCCAGCATTGAGAAGCACACCCGGAGACATAGTCCACATTGGATGAACTTCGTTATCAATATGTGTGTTGTGATCCTTCTATTTCTCTGTCTCATTTGTCTCTCTTCTATCTCAATTTCTCTCTAGTTTAATTCAGTTTATTTTTCAATAATTGATTTTAAACTGTACCTTATTTTAATTTCAACGATTAAAAAGCATAATCACGCAATTTTGTATTAGATTGGGAAATTACTATAATTAGATTTAATTTACAAGTTAATTTTGTAAACTCTAATTATGGATTAGTGGGCCAAGAAAAATCCTATTACAAATCTTAAAGTTGAAATTGTGGAAGCACACATCAACTTAGATTGGCTTGATGATTAACATATTTTCTTACCTCTCATCCTTAAATTTTGAATCTCAAGCTCCAGTCAATTTGAAAAGCACAACTTCATATAAGCTCCTCTCTATGTGCCACTTATAATAATGATCAATTTTCATTGCATTAGTACTTTATATTATCTATTTGAAGAAAAAAATTTCATTCGTAAGATTTTAAATGTTAGCTATCGGGATTTAATTTGCAGGAAATTAGATTAATTGCATATGAAAACCTAGTCATTTGATCATTTTAAAACCAACTAAGAAGAACTAAGAAACAATTGGTGATCAAACACTTTTGGAAGCAATTATTATCAAGTCAAGAGCATTCAAGAGCAAATTTCATTTTCAAAGCATCATGTCAAGTTTTATGTGAGTTTATTAATATTTATGCATACATTTTATTTGTGAGGATTAACACTTGTAGCTCTTAAAATCAAATAGAAATCAAGCCTTGAGGAGATATACATGGCTTTAGTCATTCAAGAAATTATATTTGAGTTATGAGTTGCATCCAATTGTTGATTTATCATTCATTTGTCATTTAACCTCTATCCCTCAAAATGATAAGCTCTCTTTTATCAAATTTTCCATTATCGAGGTAGAAATACCAAAACAAGGTTTGAATGAGGTAAGCCCCAATATAGCACAATGTTTCCTCTCTCTTTGAATGTGCATATTATAGATCTAAAGAATATTAGAGGAAGATTGAAGACTAATAATTTAAATTCTACAACTCGATAAGATACAAAAACTCAATTATCTCAACAACTAAAAACTATTTGACATGATCTAGAAGGAATGAACCTTTGACTAAGTACTTGAGGATTGTGAAGATATATTTTATCTTCATTCATCTAGACAAGGGCACCTTGGGAGGCCTTCTCTAGTCAAATCAAGTCAAAATTCAAATTATAGGTGCACATAAGACTGCTCAGTCTATTTTTGGTCATCAAATTTGTTTGTCAGTTTCTAGATTGTCTATTTTCATACCAAAGTAGTGCATTTTCATTGTTAGCTTGTTGTGTCATTACATTTCATAAAAAAACCATCCTAAAAACCATCCAGGTTTAGAGCCCAAGGGTTGACTGACTCACCTTCTAGGTTGTAAGTTGATTTTCTACCATTGGCCAATTTGAACCCCCAATGATCCATATTTGGAAAAAAGCTATGAAATCCTAGTTAAACCCTAAGGTTTCACTTTTCCAACATATCAAGTTCCAATAATATTTAGTCCACTTTTTAGAATTCATGAGTTCCAATGCAAAGTTTGCACGTAGATTTGGATTTGCACCATTAGTTAGCAAAATCTAAAATGTTTTTTCTAAATAAATCATAATTTTTTATTTTTTGAAATCTACTTCTATATTATTAACTATCAATCCCAAATTATTTTATCTAAATAAATAAATTATTAATTTTTATTATGAATATTTAATTTATTCCCTATACTTAAGTGTACTTAGCTATATGAGGTTACACAACTTCTTTTCTAACCGAATGTGCAACCATTAAGACCTCTAGAGGTTACCAACTTATTTGGTTAACCTCATGCACAACACCTTTTGAGGTTGGAAGAATTTCCATATCACCTCAAAAATCACTCAACATGAGGAGGAATAGAGAATGGAAGATTAGAATGAAGATATATTAGTTTAAAATCACTTTACAATACATTAAAGTGGTTATTAATGAATTGAAGTTGCATTAATGATGCTTGTTCAGAATGGAGGGAAAATGCATTAGTGGCAAAAATCACTATTGTGCATGTAAAAGACTTATCAAAAGAAGAAATGCACTAGCGGTGAAAATAATTGCTTGTTCATCTAAGAGCTGAGTGCAAACTGTAGGAGTGGTGAAAATCACCGCTCCAACACTTGGAGTTAATTTTTCTAACAGAAGGCTCATTTAGGAGTGCTGAAAATTAGTGCTCCGACATGGGTGAAAAATTGACTAACTCCAAAGGATTGGGGATTGAAAAAAAATATTCGTTTTGAAGGTCTTCGAAAGATGAACAAGGGGAAACGCTCAAACAAACTATTTGAGGTTTTGAACTATGCATCGAGGTGAATCAAAATTTACCTTGTTTTGTGTGCTTGAAGTACACAAAACTATGAAGTGGACAAGTTTCATAGGGGGTTATCCCATGAATAGAGTGTTGCTAGATTCAAGGATAACAAGTTATAGATCTAAAGAATATTGGATGTAGATTGAAGACCATTTTTTCATTGTTGCATTCAAATTCTACAACTTGATAAGATACAAAAACTCATTTATCTCTGCAACTAACAAATATCTGACAAGATCTGCAAGGAAGGAGCCATTGACCAAGAACTTGAGGATTGTGAAGATATAATTCAATTTAAGTCATCCAAACAAGGGCACCCTGGGAGGCCTTCTCTAGTCAAATCAAGTCAAAATTCAAATCATAGGTGCACACAAGTCTGCTTAGTGTATTTTTGTCATCAAATTTGTTTGTCGGTTTCTAGATTGTCTATT
This sequence comes from Sequoia sempervirens, assembly GCA_007258455.2. Lineage (NCBI taxonomy): Eukaryota > Viridiplantae > Streptophyta > Pinopsida > Cupressales > Cupressaceae > Sequoia > Sequoia sempervirens. Next base: position 565,453,198 of record VDFB02105785.1, on the reverse strand, counting down.
TTCATACTAGAGTAGTGCATTTCTATTTTTAGCTTGTTGCATCATTACATTTAATCAAAATCCATCCCAAAAACCATCTAGGTTTAGATCATAGGGGTTGATTGATTCACCTTCTAGGTTGCAAGTTGATTTTATGCCCTTGGCCAATTTGAACCCCCAGTGGTCCATGTTTGGAAAAAGGCTATGAAATCCTAATTAAGCCATAGGGTTTCACTTTTCCAACATATCAAGTTCCAATAATATTTAGTCTACTTTTTAGAATTCATGAGTTCTTATGCAAAGTTTACACATAGATTTGGATTTGCACCATTAGTTAGCAAAATCTAAAATGTTTGTCTAAATCAATCATATTTTTTTTTATTTTATGAAATCTACTTCTATATTATTAACAAAAAAAAATTCATCCCAAAAATTTAAATTATGTAGTGTAATATTTATTTATTTTATTTTTACACATATTTCATTAGTCTTAACTATCAATCCCAAATTATTTTATCTAAATAAATAAATAATTAATTGTTAGTGTGAATATTTAATCTATTCACTATACTTAAGTGTACTTAAGTATATGAGGTTAGAAAACTTCTTGTCTAATCAAATGTGCAACCATTGAGACCTCTAGATTACCAACTTATTTGGTTAACCTCATGCACACACCTTTTGAGGTTGGAAGTATTTCCATCTCACCTCCAAAATCACTCAACAATTGACACATAAGATTGATGACTTGGTTATGGAGGTTGTTGGATTGCACACTCCAAGTGTTCCTAAGGTTGAATCCTGTAGGACACTTGTCATCTGATTTGTCCTACCTTATGTGGCACTTGTCAATCCACCTATGATGTGGATTGTCTCATTCTTGCTTATATAAGCAAGGCTTTGTACTCATTACATTTGGATCATCCAAACACAATATTGCAGTGTTCACTTATTCTTGTCAAATTATCTCCTAGATTCTCCTAATTCTAATCTTAATTAATGATATTTATTTAACTAAATAGAAGTAAATTATATTAAGTATTTTATTTTCTTTTTACTGTTTAAAAACATAACTTAGAAGTTAATAATTTTACCAGTTTTCAATTACTGCTGTACTTTTTTTCTACTACTCAACAACTTAATTAAAAAGTAAAAAAGACTTACAAATTTTCATTTGTAATTGTTAGGAACAAACATTTAAAAATATGTAATAAAAGATGTTAATTATTTTTTCTAATTTAACTATTTATTAGCCTAAAGAAAATGAAATGATAATTGAAAAGAGATAAGATTATTATTTTTTAATTTTAATTAAATTATTGAATAAATATAAAGAAAATAATAATTTTAATTAAATAATTTTATGTTAAATAAATAAATATTATTAATTGGTAGCTGGTTCTCATCCAATTGAACAAACGCATACAAGTTTGGCAGACTGACACGTGCTTTTAAATGTTCGTAATATGCAACGACAGATGGTATTCATAGGTATCATCTTTACAACGGACTCAGGGCGATGCAACCAACGCAAAATAAAATCTTTTGCGAATTGGCCATGGAATCCTGCGGTACTACAGTTTTGTTTTATTATTATTTTTACTATCTAATACTTTATAATTTTCTTTCAATTGTGGAAAAACATCTGGTACTCGAAAAATAATTTAGAATTTATGGTGGAGATTTTTTTTAATTGAAATGTGAGAAGAACGTATCTATATTTGGAAAACATGAAAGAAAATGTTGTGTATGATTAAAAACTCTTTAAATTATAGGAAACTTTCTTGTGTTTAATTAATAAGGGATATATTTTTGAGAAAAATAGTTTCTTTTGTAAATGGACTATGGTTTAAGTTAAATATATAAAATTATTATATTTATAATAAAGTTCAAATTTCTCAAAATATTATATCAAAAAATTATTTGATCAATAATGTAATTTGTTTCTTATATTTATTTTTTCTTTATCTTTTAAGAGGATTAAATTAGTTTTAGAAGAAATTATTTTTGCTATTATTCTATTGCAGAAATAAAAAATATATCAAAATTATCATAAAATATTTTGATAAAGTAATAGATTTAGGCTATACAAATTCTAAGATAGAGGAAACTACAATAAAAATTTGATAAAATAAATTCAAATTTCTAGATTATACAAAGAAAATGACCTAATTCTAGAAGATTGGTGCCTTTCTCCAAGAAATTATCATAATTTTCACATTTTGTGTGATAGTCTATAATCTACATTATATGTTGTAGTCTAAAATACATTCTATCATCTAAAATAGTTGTAAATGTATAGTTTTGAGGTCCAAAGTTATTATATCTACACATCAAAATATGTATAACAAGACAACAAAGAATAGAAGTATCAACAAATTAAAAAACAAAAATATAATCAATTTACTAATCTTTCAATAAAATAAAATAAAAAAGAGAGGGTTAGAAGAGTGAAAATATCCTTGTGAAAAAGAAGAAATGAAACAACCTATCTAGCTATGGACAAGAAAAAAAGGGTTGTGATTATGTGTGAGCTTACAAAGAACTATCAATACCCTATTTTCATCTTTCAAAGTACATCAAAAATTAAATGCAAAACAAAAATATTCCTTGTATGAATTTATCCTATGTGCATTTTAGACAAAAAAAAATAAAAATAAAAATAAAAATATGAATATCAAATCATAGGTTTATAATGATTGACGAACTAGTGGTGATTTTCGAGTGTCACACTTTACTCTTAAATAAATCACTCAAAATCTGGAAAATGGTCTTAGATTAGCAAGAATAATTGAAATCTAATAAATAGTACTTACAATATCACAAAAGAAAGATCTAGAGCTCAAGTTAATATGGTCCCTAAAATATACTATGGGAATGAAAACCAAATCAAGACTAAAGATAACTTGCAATTTTAAAGGGTATAGAATTTCTATTGTTACAAAAAATGAAATTATTTTTTCCTCTAGAAAATGTTTTCTAAGTATATAAATATTGGCACATGCACAAACGTAAATGTGTAAGCATAAGAAAAGTGGAGGTTGAATTTTGAAGCAATTTTACAATTGTGGAAGAGAGTTCTTGAGTTTTTTGGTTTGAACCAATATATATTCTTTATTGAAATGTGGGGTTATAGAAGTGTGAAGCAACAATACATATTTGCAAACCAAACATGTTTGCAAATGCATAAACCTATGGAAGGTTCATGTATAGTAGTTTTTGACAATTTAAAGGGTGAGAGAAAGATAGATATACCCCACTTTCATTTAGGTTCAAAGTTTCATGAAAAGTCAATGTTTCATCTTTGTAATATTATGGGAATTGTGAAATTTTTTGTAAAACTATGTAAAGCTTCAAGAGAACCATGCATTTCTATAAATCACTCAAAAAATTACAAGCTTTGAACTTTCACTATAACAAAAAAGAACTAAGGAATTTCAAACTAGTTTTTAATTAGCCTCATCATGAGAAAGGCATTTCAAAAACATTGATAATATAATTAAAAGAATATTTTGAGAAAGAGCAAGATTTGACACCATGAACTATGCCATAAACAAGATCACATTGTGGGAGAGTCAAAATTTCAAATATAGGGCAAAAATCACAATGTTGAGAGAACATGTTTAACATGGTGAATAGAAATATAAAGAAAAGTAAAAGGTAAGAGTTGTTTTACTAAACATTGGGGTGTTTTAGCTAGCGGTATGATCAAGAAGAACCTCATTTTTGTAATCTAGCAAATTTGAGGTGAATGTAGTAGAAGTCTAGAACTATTAGTCAACCATATATATATATATCAACTTCTACACTTTTCAAAATCAATTTTCATCTCAAAATATTAAATTAAATATTATAGTTTTTTTTCCACATGATCTCATTAATTTTATTTATCAATCACAGCTTATTTTATTTAAATTAATTATTTATTAATTAATGACATTTATTTAACTAGCTTAAAACTATTTATATACAATATTTTATTTTCTTTATGCTTTCTTTATGCTATTCACCAACTTAATCAAAAACAAAGAATTTTATATTATTTCAATAGAAAGAAAATTAAAAATATCATTCTACTTGCTTAGAACAAAAGTTTAAAAATATATAATTAGAAAGTTGTTTTTTATACTAGTCTAACTTTGTTTTCCTAGAGTATTTCACTAATTGATAAAATTAATTTAACTAACTTAAAATTATCTCTATATAGTATTTTTTAACACTATTCAACAACTTAATTGAAAAGATGCTAATTTTACAACTTTCTCGCTGTTATCATATTTTTTTATGCTACTTAAAAACTTATTTTTTTTCTTACATCTTTTCAATTGAAAAAAAAAAAAGGGAATATCATCTATCATTATTTGACACAAATTTTAAATATATAACTTAAAATTTATTTTCTATATATCTTTATATAATTGAAAAATTATTAATCTTTTTAATTGAATAATAAAAAAACCCCAAAAAAATAAAATTATAATTAAAAACTGATAAATGCTATTAGTAAATAATTATAACCAAATTAAATATACCCATAAAAGTTTGGCCAATGAAGAGGCACTTTTAAACATTTGTTCTAAGCAACGGCAGATGATAGTTTGTTTTATGTCCCGACAGATGATATTATTAGCTATCTGACAGAGAAAATGGGTCCAGGGTGATGCAACCAACGCAACATAAAATATTTTGTGCTGTAAGCATCTATGACTTTCATGGATGACACCAGACAACGCGTATATCCACGTAAACATGTTGCTTGAATTACAAATTCTTTTGGTTGGTTTTGTCTATTTCTTTTAGTTGTGTAAATGCTGAAGAAGATAATAATAACAAGGAATTCTCATGGATGGTAAATCAGATAGCTAGAATCATCTTCTTTTAGCTTCTGTTCTTGCTCTGGCTACATAACACATTTGTTTAATGTTTTTATATTCTAGACTGATACACACTTTATGACTATTTTACATTTTTTAATAAATATATATAATATTATTTGATAAATAATAATATAAACACTTAAATATTAAAAAAATAAAAGAAAAATTAAACAGATGTACAATCAAAAATTAAAATATTGAAGAAAAATCTTTTTGATACATGCTAAGACTAGTTAGTCTAATATTCAATTAAAGTTGAATTGTTCTTTCATTGATATCTGAATACTTTGAGAACAATGTAATTTTCATCACTATCTCATAGTAACCTGAAGTCAATTTTGGGGACTATATGGAAGAAGCTTGCTGGAAGAAGTAGACTAGAATTTCAAAATTTGGAAGATGCGTACATGCAGCTAAACCAGTTGATTTTATGACAAATGAATCAAACTCTAGTTATTTTGAATGATGTTTGTAGATTTGCAATACTTACCCTTTGAAGGGCAAGGAAGCAAAACTGATGCAGGAGCATCAAGTGGTGTAAAGACAATCTTGCATCACCCAAAAATAGTTAAATTTCAAGTTTCTCATTTTTTTAGATGTTTTTACATTTTTGGATACCCTTTTCGTCAATAATGAAATTACCAATTTACGGTTTTTATTTTCTATTCCTAGGTGGAAAGATATTGTAGTTTTAGTTTCCTAGATTTGCACCTAAAAATCTTCTGAGTTAGATTTGAGGCACTTAGAGTTTCCAGATCAGCCCTGAAACTTGCTAAAATTGGTGTAGCAAATTTTGAGCGCGTTATTGACTTCGTGACCTTTCCAAAGGTTCAAACGGTTCGTAAGTCAGAGTCCTAGATCAAAAGTTATGGCCCCAAGAAGTTAGCACACTTTTTAGAAGATACAATTGCAAATATTCTTTTGAAATTTGAACTTCAAGTTGTAATTTTTTGACGCCAAACCACCTAAACTCAAATTTGAATGTTGTTTTGGCTCCAAATTAAAGAGGAGCTCTATTTATGGGCAGGTTTCTAATTTTTGGGTAACTTTTTGGGGGATAAGCTCGCATATTGTGAAAGGGTGATTTTGTAGCTTTCTGTAACTTGCATGTGTTGTAGAACTTGGGGATTTGAGATCCTCTGCATGTAAGAAACTCCATTTTCTAAATAATAAAATTATTCTCTTGTTTGTGAGTTATTTTCTAAGTCTTGGGTTGCGCCCTCATCAAGTGGTATCAGAGCAGGTTTTCTTGAGTGTGTGGATAGATCGCCGATCATGAGGCAGTTTGCACCAGGACCGTGGTTGTGGGTCAAGGTCAAAAAATATGCCTCCAAGAGTAATGCCTGGTAGGCATGGTAGTGCCAGAGGTGGTCAAGGTGGCATAAATTCTGGTGGAAGAAATGCACTGGTAGCCCTCCAAAGACAGATTGATGTGTTACAAGAGCAGTTGAGAAGAGGGTTAAACCTAAGGGAGGAAAGTGAGGATGAAGGAGAGCAAGAAAAAGCAATTGATCAAGACCAAATGCTGCTAATAAGGGCCATTTCAAAGATTGGGAAAAGACCCAGAGCAGAAGTCCCCAGTTATTCTGGAAATTTGAACCCTGAAGAGTTGATCGATTGGATCAATGAGCTAGAAAAATATTTTGAGTATGAGGAAATAGAGGACACAGATCAGGTTAAGTTTTCAAAAATGAAGCTGAAGGGCCATACTAGTATTTGGTGGAAAGAGGTCCATTTGGAAAGAAATCGAAGAGGAAAAGGAAATATCACCAGATGTGATCGCATAGTAGAGAAATTGAAGAAGCAGTTCATACCAGTGGACTATGAGTTAGATCTGTTGAAGAAATTGTAAGGGTTGAAGTAAGGAAGTAGATTTGTGAAAGAATATACTAAAGATTTTCACAAGATAATCATCAAAACGGGCCACACAGAGGCCAATAAGGAGAAAGTACCTTGATATCTTAATGGGTTACAACCGAGCATTCAGGAGGAGTTAAGCCTAGTCAGAATGACCACCATTGAAGATGTGTATTAGTTTGCTCTGAAAGTGGAAGAGAAGCTGAACAAAAGATTTGATGACAAGCAAAAAGGACGAGGAGGTCAAAGTGGAAGGGGCAGTGGAAGACCTTCAAGAAGCTGAAATGATGATGAAAAGAAAAGTGAAGATGTGGGTACCGGTCGAAGCTAAATGAATGACAACTTCTACCGCCCTCATGATCAAAATAGTGGTGATTAAAGAGGTAGAGGATGAGGGAGATATGGACAAGGATTTGGAAGAGGTGGTTTTAAAGGAACGTGTTTCCAGTGTGGTGAAGAACGGCATAGAGCCTATGAATGTCTACAACACCAAGGAAGGGCAGAAAAAAGGCTAGAAGGTCATGGAAGGGTTGCGCATGCAGATGAGGAGGCTCAATCTGAACATTCAGATAATGTTGAAAGGGGAGAAACCCTAGTGATTAGAAGAGCCCTGGTGACTAAGGAAAAGGAACCAAAATAGAAGAAGAATATGTTTCGCACAAGGTGCAAGTGTGAAGGAAAATGTTGTGATGTCATTATTGACAGTGGGAGTACTGATAATCTAGTGTCAGAAGAGATGGTCACAAAGTTGAATCTGAAGAGGGAAAGGCAACCGCATCCATATTGGATTGCCTGGTTGCAGAAAAACCAGAAAGTTTTGGTCAATGAACAGTGCCTAATAAAGTTCAAGATCGGGAGCTACCATGATGAGGTACTCTGTGATATCATCCCCATGGATGCATGTCACATGTTGTTGGGGAGGTCATGCCAGTTTGATAGGTGAGCTATACATGATGGCCATGCAAACACTTATTCTTGACAAAGGATGGGGTTTGTCACAAGTTGAAACCCCTGGAGGAGACCGAATAAAAGGTATGCAGTAGTGCTAGAATTTGTTATGTAGATGGAAGAAAATTTTTAGAAGGTATGAAGCATGAGCATGTGTGTTATGCATTGATTCTTAGAGTAAGGAGGATAGTGAGAAGGTTCTAGAAGAAGTTTTTGGGATGTTGGATGAGTTTCAGGTTATTGTTTCTGATAATGTACCTGAGGGTTTACCACCAATAAGGAAGATCAGTCATCATATTGACTTGATTCCTAGAGCCAGTTTGCTAAATAAGGCAGCTCATAGAATGACTCCAGTAGAAAATAAGGAGTTGAACAAACAAGTTCAAGAGTTGTTAAGAAAGGGTTTGATACAGGAGAGTTTGAGTCTATGTGCAGTACCTACAATACTAGCACCAAAGAAGGATGGGGAGTGGAGGATGTGTATAGATTTCTGAACCATAAACAATATAACAATCAATTACATATTTCCCCTACCAAGGATGGATGACTTAATGGACTATTTGAGTGGAGATCAGTACTTCACAGAGATTGATCTAAAGAGTGGATATCACCAGATCCAGATTTGAGAGGGAGATGAATGGAAGACTTCCTTTAAGACCAATGAGGGCCTGTACGAGTGGTTAGTCATGCCTTTTGGGCTAACCAATGCATCGAGCACATTCATGTGGCTCATGAATGAGGTACTAAAAGAATTTCTGGGAAGTTTTGTTATTTTGTATTTAGATGATATTTTTATTTTTAGTAAGATGTTGGATGAGCATCTGATGCATATTCAGAGAGCCTTTGAGAAGTTAAGAGAAGAGAAACTGTTGATTAATCTGAAGAAGTGCAGTTTTGTGGAGAGGGAGTTAGTGTACTTGGGGTTTGTTGTCTCAACAGAAGGTCTCAGGATGGACCCAGAGAAGGTGAAGGCTATTTTGGAATGTCCTACACCAAGAACTGCTACCGAGGTGAGATCTTTCCATGGTTTGGCTAGTTTTTATAGAAAGTTCATTAGAAACTTCAGTAGTATTTGTGGACCCCTAACTGAAACAATGAGAGGGGATAGAAAAGAACTCAAGTGGAGCACTGGAGCGGCAAAGAGTTTTGAACTGTTGAAGCAGAAGGTAACAAAGCAACCTATTCTAGCCCTCCGAGATTTCAACAAGGTGTTTCAGGTGGATTGTGATGCTAGTGGTTGTGCCATTCGGCAGTGTTGAGCCAAGAAGGTAAGCCCATTGCCTATTTCAGTGAAAAGTTAAATGATGCCAAGAGAAAGTATTATGTATATAATCAAGAATTTTATGCAACAGTTTTAGCATTAAAGAAATGGAGACATTATTTGTTTCCAAAGGAATTTGTTCTATATACTGATCATCAGGCCTTGCAGTACCTAAATAGTCAGAGAAAATTAAATTAGAGGCATATGAAATGGGTAGAGTTTTTGCAGAGTTATACCTTTGTTTTGAAACATAGGAGTGGAAAGTCAAATAGGGTTGTAGATGCCTTAAGTAGGAGGCATACATTGATGACAAAGATGCAAATTGAAATGGTTAGGTTCAATGAACTTAAGACACTATACAAAGAAGATCCTGATTTCACAGAGGCTTGGAAAGCTTGCAAGGAACCTGTTACAGTGGACAGGACAAGGTGGCTGGATTTCATAATCCAGGATGGCATGTTATTCAAGGGAAGTCAATTGTGTATCCTGAGGAGTTCCATGAGGGAGAATCTAATAAAGGAGAAGCATAGTGGAGGAATGGCAGGACATTTTGGTTAGGATAAGACCATTTCCATTATCAGTGAGCATTATTATTGGCCTCAGTTGTCACAGGATGTGAAGAAGTTTGTACAAAGCTGTAGGGTATGTCAAATGGCTAAAGGAGTGAGCCAGAATATAGGCTTATATCAGTTGTTACCTATACCAGAGAGGCCATGGGAGGATATAAGTATGGACTTTGTTCTTGGTTTGCCAAGGACACAATGAGGGAATGATTCAGTCTTTGTGGTGGTTGATAGGTTTTCGAAGATGGCACATTTCATACCATGTCAGAAGACCCATTATGCAGTCCACATTGCTGACTTGTTCTTCAAAGAGGTGGTGAGGCTACATGGTCTACCAAAGAGTATTGTTTCAGATCGTGACACCAAATTTGTAGGGTACTTTTGGAGTACCTTGTAGAAGAAGTTGAAGACAGAGTTGAAGTTCAATTCTGCACACCATCCACAAACAAATGGGTAGACAAAAGTTGTTAACATGAGTCTAGGTAACCTACTGAGATGTTTGGTAGGAGATAAACCCAAGGGATGGGACTTGATCTTACCCCACGCATAATTTTCTTACAACAATTCTGTCAATAGAAGCACTAGTAGATCATCATTCCAGATTGTGTATGGAGGTAGCCCCAAAACAACTCCAAAATTGAGGAAGATGGACCAAGAGAAGAAAATAAGTGTTGAAGCTGAAACTTTTGCAAAGCACATCAAGAATATATATGAGAAGGTATGAGAACACATTAATAAAATGAATATGCAATATAAGGCTAAGGCAGATCAAAAAATGAGGAATAAGGAGTTTTAGACTAGCGATGAAGTAATGGTCCACTTGAGGAAAGAAAGGTTTCCTATGGGAACCTATAACAAATTGAAGATGAAGAAATTTGGTCCCTGTAAGATTTTGAAGAAGCGTGATTCAGGGAATGCATATGAGGTAGAGTTGCCTGATGGAATCAACATTTCCCTTATGTTCAACATTTCAGATTTGATAGAGTATCATGAAGGTGGAATAGAGGAAGCACCAACAATAGGGCAGTATGGCATTCTAGCACCTACTTCAGAAAGGGAGGAGATTGAAGCAATATTTGATAGTTGTGTGGGAAGGAATACCAGAAAAAGGCAGTATGAAGAATATCTGGTGAAATGGAGAGGAAGGCCTGTGGAAGATTCATCCTAGCTATCTAAGGTAGTGGTTGACCGGTTGGATTTTACTAAACCATTTGAGACGTGATAGGTCACTTCTCAAATTACCCTGGGTGTCTGATGTAGGAGCATCCAATGGTGTAAGGGCAATCTTGCATCACCCAAAAATGGTTAAATTTCAAGTTTCTTGATTTTTAAGATGTTTTTACATTTTTGGATACCCTTTTCATCATAATGAAATTCCCAATTTACAGTTTTTATTTTCTATTCCTGGGTGGAAAGATATTGTAGTCTTAGTTTCCCAGATTTGCACCTGAAAATCTTCCGAGTTAGATTTGAGGCACTTAGAGTTCCCAGATCGGCCCCAAAACTTGTCAAAATTGGTGAAGAAAATTTTGAAAGCGTTATTGACTTCGTGACCTTTCCAATGGTTCAAATGGTTCACGAATCGGAGTCCTGAATCAAAAGTTATGGCCCCGAGAAGTTGGCGCACTTTCTAGAAGATACAATTGCAAATGTTCTTTTGAAATTTGAACTTCATGTTGTAATTTTTCGATGCCAAACTGCCTAAACTCAAATTTGAATGTTGTTTTGGCTCCAAACTAAAGAGGAACACTATTTATGGGCAGGTTTCTAATTTTTGGGTAACTTTTTGGGAGACAAGCTCGCATATTATGAAAGGGTGATTCCATAGCTTTATGTAACTTGCATGTGTTATAGAACTTGGGGATTTGAGATCCTCTACATGTAAGAAGCTCCATTTTCTGAATAATAAAATTATTCTCTTGTTTGTGGGTTATTTTCTAAGTCTCGGGCTGTGCCCTCATCAAAAACTCTCATGACAACTAGATATAATTCCACTACTCCTGCAAACCCTACTCAAGTGCATCAATTACCATTGTTATGCCAAGATGATGGGTTGTCGCTATTCTACTTCTGGGTTTTTAGATAGACATCAATTATGAGCACTGCAAATGCAAATTTTCTAAAAGAGGTATACCTATTTTTTCTGTTCAGCTAATTGGTTTTATTTTATTATTATTATTTTTATTATCTAATATTTTATAATTTTCTGATGAAAAAAAATTTTAAGTAGATTTTTTTAATTGAAATGAGAGAAGTAGGTATTCATATTTTAAAAACATGGAAAATAATGTTGGGCATGATTCAAAAACTCCTAGAATTATAGGAGACTTTCTTTTGTCTGATTAAATGGGATTTATTTTGGAAAAAAAAAATTGTTGTTTGTTAGTAGCCCATATGCTATGGTCGATATCTCCAAGAAACAAAGTAACATAGGAAAAGTGCCATGATGATATTTTTCTCATTCTTTTATTGTCCATGCGCTTGAACGAATAAGGAATGTTCAAGTAAGACTAACGAATAAATGATTTAAAATAATTTTCTCCTAGGAAATTAAATGGCTAAATCCAATATGTTATTGATCTAAGAATAGGAATTTAGATCATTTGAAGTTGAAAGGAGGTTATCTGCCAAACATTATGGCTGAAATTAAATTTACAAAATTTCGTTGCCCTCTAACTGGTCTTCTGATAAATGTAATATATCTCTTGGATTATAGCTGTAGGTAGAATGTGATGGCCTACCATTTGCACTAAAGCTTATTGGAAGCTCTTTGCATGGGAAATCCAACGAGGCTTGGGAGAAAGCAAAGAACAAGATTTCTAAAGAAGAATGCATATTAGATTATCACAAAAGAGGAGTAATTAGGCTATTGAAGATTACTATTCATTCCTTAGATGATGTTGTCAAAGAATGCTTCTAGTACTTAGGCTTATTTCCAAAGGACAGGAAGATTTCTACTGATGCATTGTTGGACATATAGGTTTATGTTTAGAATCTCTAGAAGCATAATGCATTTACCATCTTATTAGAACTTGCAAACAAAAATATTTTGAAATTAACTAACACTTCAGGGTAATTACTTTTCTTTTTTTTTAGATACTTGATTTGTTATCATTTTTAAACATTAAATTGACATAGTAGCACTTATCAGGAGTAGACAAGCAATCTCAAACAGAAATACCTCAAAGATATACTTTTCTCAGACTAATGTAATGCGAGAATTGGCCTTGCATTTTGGGTGCCAAGACAGTGTTGTCTACAAGAAGAGGTTTGTTATGCCTAAGAAGGAGCAGAGTTTACCACAAAAATGGGATCTCCTTGATGGCACAATGTTTCATGCTCAACTTCTCTTTATTCATATAGGTGGGTTATAGAAAAATTTTCTTATGGACAAATTTAAATAACATATTCTAAAGTTCTGATTTTAGATGAATCATGTAATTAAATAAAAGCTTAGAGTGTGCTATTATGTTATTAAATAAATGCTTAGAGTGTGCTTGATGTAGGAGCATCTAGTGGTGTGAGGGAAATCTTGCATCACCCAAAAATATGCTTTCCATTTATATTCCTTTTGTTTCATTTTTGTAGATGTTTTTGCATTTGTGGATACCATTTTCGTCGAATAAGAGTTCCCAACTTTTAGAACTAATTTTTTGCTTTTTATACTCAACTGTTATTTTTAGCAGGTGTGAATTTGAAGGTGTGTGAAGATAAAAATTTATGGGAAGGTTCGGGACAAAAAAAAAAGCATTTGGCAAAAGAATCAGGTCAAGATCATTCACGTTTTGAAAGTTATTCAAGTTTCAGTTTATACTTTTTTTCCTCAAAAACCTCCGAGTCTAGTTTGAGGCACTAAACAGTCCTATACGGGCCCAGAAATTGTAAAAACTAGTAAAGTTGGATTGTAGTGCGTTCTTCACTCTGAGACCTTTCTGACGGTGCAAATAGTTTGAAAAACGGAGTCCCCAATCAAAATTTATGGCTTCTGAAAGTTGGCCAATTTTTGGAAAATTGCCAATTTTTGAATTAGGACTCAAGTTTTGAATTTCAAATTGTAATTTTTGGCACCAAACTGCCAAAACTCTTATCTCAAATGTTGTTTTTGGCTCCAAACTAAAAAGGGGCTATTGATGGGCTAGTTTGTGATTTTTGGGTAGCTTTTTGGAGGAAGAGAGTTCACATGTTGCGAAAGGGGACTTGGGTAGTTTTCTGAAATTTCTATAATTTTCTATAACTTGCATGTATCACAAAGCTCGGAGATTTGAGATCCTCTGCATGTAAGAGTTCCATATTTTTTAATAAAATATTATTCTCTATTATGTGATTATTGTTCTGTGTCTCGGGTTTGCTCCCTTGTCAGTGCTATTATGTAATTAAATAAAAGTTTAGAGTGTGTTATTTAAACCAAAATATTAACTATATATTATTTTCATAAAATTGAACAAAAATTCTCTAAAATATAAGTCATTTTTTAGTGTTGACATCATTTTTTTGAGCAATTTTATTGCCATGCATATGAATTTTTTTCCAATTCATAGAAAAAATTAGTAATATGAATATAATATTCTAGAAAGTTGTATAAGTAGACTAAAAATCCGAAGTTAACTATTCAAAATTTGTGGATACATGTAGTGTTCTTGTTCTACTTTATCATAAGAAGGACAATGCAACACTACTATTTTCAACTCTCAACTTTTTTCATAGTGTAACTTTAAGCATTCTTTTCTTCTTGTGATTGTTCATCTCCTGTTTTCAACTTCAATAGGATGATAATTTAACCCAAATAAATAGCAACCATAGCCAAAATGCACAATGGTCTAATTTGATTTCCATTCTGATTCATTTAAGCAATGCCCTATAGAGGAGAATTATTGGAAAGAGATGAATTTCCTTGACGTAGAGGGTCTCTTATTACACTTCACTTCAACTAAATGCTTTCTTCCCCCATTTCTGAAACACATGAAGAATCTAAAATGTGTAATGCTATTCAATTACAATATAAAGAGGGGAAAAATAAAAGGTCTACATGTCACTCACTCAACTCAAAAGTGTTTGTTGAGAGGTTGATTGCACTCCCTACTGGGAAAGGATGTAAACTAATAGTTTCGTGTAGAGACATGCAATGATAAGCCAATAGGAAGAGATGTATAGAAAAGGCAAGGGACATGCATACACTAAGGCTAGGAGAGTTTAGAATATGTTGTGGTAGACATAGACAAGATACTGACATAGCGATACATATTGGTGCATACTTATTATATAGAACATTGCATGTAATAGGAAATGCAATGAACAATTTAGAGATGAAATAATAAAGTGCAAGGTAGAGAGTGAGAATGACGAAAGCATTAGAGAGAGAAAGATAAACTATAAAAGACTAACTAACGTATGGGAAAATCTAGACTATTAAAGAGCACCAAATCAAGGATGCAATAGTATATTAACATATATTATATAAAAAAGACTATTTAACAAAACAAGCTATAAATCAAGTTCTATCAGTTTGAATAATGAAAATGTACTCTTTTTTAGAATAGAACCTTATCAAATATTGAAAGCATCTTTGCTTTACAACAACACCCTATCAGAAATTGAAATAATATATCATCTTCAATAGAACCCTATCAAAAATAAAACAATGTAGGCTAAGATAGAGAACAATAATCAATAAACTTTTTGATCTTTTCTCAACATGCATTTGAAAATTGAAAGAATACAACATTTTGAAGAGGATCCCATAAAATATCAGAGAATATAGCAAAAGGTAGACAATAACAATTGACAAAAACTGCATAATGTCAACAATTTCGTTGGATCATAAGAGGGATCATGACACAATATAGTCTTTCCAACAACACCTTCTGGAGAATGAAACAATATAGCTTATGCAAGATAACAATAATGAGCAATGCTCAATGAAATCTAAGACAAAGTGGATTATCATTAACTATTTTATTCCATCACAACTATAGTGTGAAACATATGAATTATGTTTGAATCTTATGTCAGAAACGTAAAGATTTGTACATAAGATATATAAAATAAAACACACAAAAATGAGCCTTGGTTTCCACCCTTCCATATTGGGTCATGGAGCCTCATGGACTCTCACCAAACCCCCAAGCAAGAATATACATTATCCACCACTCTGATCAAGGGTGGAATGAATTTTACTTATCAAAATCAACATAGAGTATATTAGGATCTAACTGTCTATTTGACCATTGCAACTAATTTTACAATTAGTTCATCAAATTCACCATTATAGTTGGAGTATGATTTGGAAAAATAACAAAAAAATTTGAAGTTTAGTGTGGTGAACATCTGTATTTGACTATGGAGAATATGTAAATCAATAGATTTAAAGAGCTCTATAATGTATAGTATAAAATATGCAATACACATGTAATGCAAGGCACCAAATAAGTAAAATTTAAGCATACTTGTGCATACACTACATTGCAACAAGTAGACAATAAAACGAGGGCTGATGTGCACCCTACCATATTGACTCATGAAGTGGTGCACACTCTCACCAATACTCTGAGTAGGAAAATAAACTTACTACCACTGTGATCAATGGTAGAATCAATCTTTTGGCCACTAATGACTATAAAAAAATCATTGGAATCCACATTATGGATGGGGTATGATCTAGAAGAACAAAAAAAAAGTAAAAATATTAGTGCAATGGTCATCTCTAATTCATAGACAACATGTAAACCAAGAGATATCAAAATTCATTATTTTATAACACACAATTTTCTATGTACTTGTAATGCAGGCAATGAAGTAAATAAAACTTAGGCATACTTGGTGCATGTCACATAATGCACTCTCAACATAAGAAAGCAACACCTAATGTCCACCCTACCATATTGGCTCATGGAGCGTCATGCGCTCTCACCAAACCCCCAAGCAAGGAAAAATAAATTCCCGCCATTGGAATTAATGGTGAAAGCAATGTTTAGGCCACTATTGACTTAATACAAGCTCTAGAGATGTTGAAAGGTCCATACATATAATGATTTTTTGGGTTGAGTATGGTTGCAAACATAAAACAATAATGTAAAATTTAGTGTACTAAACACATACCATTGGTAGATGATAAATCAATGAGAAAATATTAAGAATTATACAATTCATAACAAACAGTATGCAATGAAGCTATAGTAGAAGAGTGTAAGAAAATAAAATGTAGGCATAGGGTAAGTGCACAAAGTTGAGTCCACGAAACGTGGAAGTTTTTTCCTTAGGCAAAAAAATGAATTCGGCTTGCAAAAAATGGGATCCCGCTTTTTAATAAACGGGATCCCGTTTTTAAAAAGCGGGATCCCATTTTTAGAAAATGGGATCCTGTCTAGATTTGGGATCCCGAGCCTAAGTTTAAAAATGGGATCCGTTTTGAAACGGGATCCGCTAAAATTTCCATTTTGAAAAATTTTCAAAACGGGATCCTGTTTTGAAAATTTTCCAAAACGGAAATTTCTAAAAATTAAAACAGGATCTCGTTTTGAAAATTTTTGAAAATGGAACTTCCAATTTTTGAAAAATTTCCATTTTGGAAAGTTTTCAAAATGGGATCTCGTTTTGAAAACTTTCCATTTTGGAAATTTTCATTTTGGAAGAATTTCAAAACGGGATCACGTTTTACAAAATGGGATCTCGTTTTTTAATGAAACGGGATCCCATTTTTTAAATTATGAATTTTTGAGCGGGTTTTTTGGCTTGTTTTTTGGTTCAGGAAATGGCTTGGGGACCTGAACCTAAGCTTTGGACCTAGTTTGACCTACAACTTGAAGGTCCTATTAATGTCATAGGAAAATAATGATTTGGACATATGTTTGAAGACCTATTTTGTAGAATTATTTTACGAAATTAAAACCCATTATAGATGAGATGTGCAGATTCCAAATATGTAATTTTTTAATAATTTGATTTATTTTTCTATTTTTCCATTAATTTCTAATGAAACTAGTCCATAAACTTGAATTATTAGGTTTTTTTAGTATTTTAATAACTTTTGATCAACATAACATTTTGACAAACAGATTGCACAAGAGCAAACTTCAGACAATTCTTTTCAGTTTTAAAAAATAAAAAATAAAAAAAGATAAGTTTAGGTCATCTTATGCATGTCATACACGACAATTTTTCAAAATGATAAATATGCCTAATAAATATTTAATAAAAAAAATATTCAATAAAAAATTATAAAAAAATATTAAAGCAAGCTTTAGTGAGTCACAAATCTTTTCCCAAAAGGATTTAGAAAAATATGATAATTTAGGTCAAAATATGGATGTCGTACACGTGCATGGTATGGTATAAAAAAGTGACTTTTAAACAGTGGTTTTTAGAAATTCCTATTGAAACTCAATTTTTACATTCTGGGTATTGAAATAAATTGCATATTTGGAAACTAGACTCCGAGTACTACATTTTATGATTGTAACTTTTTTGAAGATTCCATCTCTAAGTGCTTCAAATTTTAAGGTCAAATGTGTCAAATTCTAGAAATCAGGGAAAACACTTCCACTTTTTGGCCAAAAAGTGGACTCAACTTCTTGCACACACCCCATACCTTATGTAGGGAATTGATTGGAAGATTGAGAGAATAATGGAGGCTCGCTTTGCACCCTTCCACATTATGGCATTGAGCATCATGGACTTTCACCAAACCCTTGAGCAAGAAATTTTTTTGTCCATGAGTTTAATCTATTTCTCAGTACATACATTTGCAATCTAAAATGCTATCAATGAAATATGATTAGACACAAGGGAAATTAGAAGTTTAGTACAACAAACATGTGTCATTACTAGACAATATTTAAATGAACAAATATAAATAGTTGTATAGTTAGTAACAAATAATATCTAATATATGTGGAATAAAATACATCAGATAAACAAGATGCATGCATACCTTTTGCAAATAGGAGGAAACAATATGTGGACAATTGAATATAATTTTCTTCTGGAACCTGGCAATTTTATTGAGCTGAAATCACTATTATCCTTTTCTAAAAATATATACAATTGTGGAATTCATGAAAAAGAATTTTGAATGTAATTACAAAAGAAGAGATGGAAAGAATGAGGTACAACCTTACCTTGTATACAAGTAGAATATAGTTCCAACTCAAACACCATGGAAAACTTGTGAGCATGAAGGTACTAAGAATTGTGAAGATCTATAGTAACAACTTGAAATGTTTCAAATCAAAATTTGTTAGAATCTAAAATTTTTAGAAAGAAATGATTCAGACGTGATAGCTATGGAATCAACATTATTCAATAAAGTAGAGGAAGCTATTGAGAGAAAAATTAAATATAGATTTAATTGATTTTGGTTGTTGGGCACAAGGGGAAATAGAAAGCAATAGTTGAGTAGCAACTTCTCATAGTAATGACTGTAGAAGTAAAACCTTTGGAATGTTGGATAAAGTGATTAGAAGTGGGAATGAAGGGTATTGTGAAAGAATTGAAATGAAAAGGAAAAGGAGAAGTGTTGTAGTTACCTTGAAGAAAAAAATTATTTCATCATGGTGGTAGTGTAGACAATTGTTGGAGACGATCCTCTTCTTTGATTCAAAGTGCATTGTATTTGTTGGACTGTAGCCTAGAATACCTATCAAAAGAGAAAGGTGGATCTATGCATATTAATACTAGTGACTTGACATGATAAAGAGTTGTGAATGTTAGTCCTTTCCTTTATTTAGTTCCAATATCTATTGTAGCTTTCTCTAGTGTTAAGCCTTGAGATTTATGGATTGTTATAGCCTAGGCCATTGTCAACGGGAGTTGTCTTCAGTTGCCTCATGTGATTGGGATAATCAAGATAAATCTTGGATTGTCCTAATCCAATGCTGGGCCAATGTAGTTCTAGAAGACAACAACAACATATTTAGGTAGTTGAGGTGGTGTAGCACCCCTAGCATATACAATAGCCTTCACTAAACCCAATAATCCATTGACTAGGCTAGCTTCCACCCAAAGATTTATTGTTAACATTACTTGTTGACCAATTACAAGCAAGAGTTCTACTTGAAGTGTTCATCATCGCCATAATCAAATGTGGGTTGTTGGGAACATTTAGTAGCACTAATTGCAATTGGAACATTTAATTGATGTATAATTTTCCTATTGTGCAAAGCAACCAACCTACTTGTTTGGAATAAGTGGATAGCCTCATCAAACTCCTGGTTTTTCTCAGATGCAAGCATGGCTTTTGTTTGATTCATAAGAATTTTCCAATCAACTAGGGATGCATGGAAATTTCCAAAAATTCATAACAAGAGTACAAAAATGTTGCTATGAATTATATTTCCCATGATAGAAAAAGATAGTGTGAAGCATGACAACAATATTAAAAGTGTACAAAAGTTCGAACGCTATGGACCAAGAACTATAGATAGGCCTATCCATAACAGGGTTAAGTTGTGCCAAGTCACCCATTAGTATAATAGAAACACCACCAAATGGTTGTATATGTCTACCAAGGATTGCTTGTCACAACTGACTATCTATTTTAAGCAACAACTTAGGACCCAAGAAACTCATTTCATCAATTAGTATGTACTTAATATGTTTGAAGTACTCTTGAAATATGGTCAATGGTTGTCCTTTCAATGGATTCACATATTTTATTGGTATTTAGAGAGTAGTATGCACTATGGAGGAGCAAATATTTCAAACAACAACACCCGTTAGTGCCAAAGCAAGCAAAGGATTCATTTTCTATTCAACAATCTATTTAGTGATCTCTGTATCTTGTCAAACAAGAATGATTTACTTGTGCCAGCAATTCTTTGAATGATCATATGAAGTGAAGGAAATGAGGGCAAGCCAAGGTGGTTTTGTTCAATAATTTTCAAAGCAAGCTCTTGTCTAGGAGATAATCGATGGAAAAGTGTTGGTGTTGCAAGCGAGCAAAGGGTGTCTTTAGTTGTATGCAATTTACTTGTTGAAACGAACTATTCAATAATGCTACATATGAAGATTCTCTAGAACATGGTGGTTGCCCCACCTATGGTGTAGGTCAAAGTCTTGCCAACCTTTGAGTTATAGCTGGTCAAAGCAAACAATGTTTGTGGCACCAAGTTGAGAGAGAAACTCCCATTCATATTCATCTATATGCGGTAGAAACTACACATCATCAGTGTCACTATGACTACCCTCCCCATTAGTAGAGGGGTTACTAAGTCTATTCACATACCAAGCAACATAGCCAACAATGTAAAATAGCCTCTAATTTTGCATTATGGTTTCTCTTGTAAGGCCTATGTCAGCCTTGAAAATGTTTATATAGTAATAATTGTGACCAACAAAATGTTTCATAGGCATCACTTTGTTTGAGTTGGATGGTCTTGAAAAGAAGGTAAACAATAATGATTACAGGTTGTGGTTGAGCACGCCAAGCTACACCTTTGTGATTTTTGCTATATGTATAGAGTTGTGCAAAATGAATATGGGATATTGCCTCCATTTCAGCTGGTCTTTGCATGTAGGAATGAATATAACCACTAGAAAGCTCATCACCATTGTCAACTATTTTCAAATGATGAAACATCTTCCTCCTAACATTCAAAGACAAGAAATGTCGACTTCAAATGACAAGGGGCAACTTTTGCAGCATATGGCATGTTTCTTGTGCACCAATGTCATGATCAACAACCAAATTCATCATGAATTTTTGGTATGCAAGAAATGCTTTATCCCCAAATGAATTTTTATTTGCAAGCCTCTACAAGATATCAATGTAGCTTTTAGATTTTTTCTCAGACTTTGGTGCATATTTGGAAATGTATTTTAGCACAATTTGTCTAGAAAATACTAGCTGGCAATCAACATTTGCTCGCCAGATTGCAAGCATCTTAGGGTTGTGGATATTAACACACTCATCATTTCTTGTTGGTTTGTACAATTTTTTCAATTCACTATCAATTGTCAATGTTGAAAATGGTTGTGTATTCCATGGAGCTTTGTAGTGACATTGTGATTGCTATCCTTTTTTCCTCAGGAAAGTGTATTGAGTGCACTTGGTATGCCTTTGAACCATGTTCAACAACTATTCATATTCCACCATTAGATCCATAGAAGAAATTTGTATAGTATTAAGCAAGCATGGGTCATCGAAAGCTAAGTGGTGGATCCTTGATATTAGCTACTTCAAGGCATGAGGGTTCCATGCTAAAACACAATGATCAAAGAATTATTTTGCTTGTTGAAGCTCATGTGGAATGGACCAATCAATTATTTCCATGTTTGGGGCATCTATGAGCCACAAGAAACCATGTACATGTGCTAACCCATGATGTTGCCACTCATACCTATACTAATAGTCCTTTGTGTGGAAGAGTCTCTTAATAACCTCTTCATGGAAAATAGTGAATCGCAAGTGCATGTAAAAGGTTGTTATGTGTGGATTCTACACAATGTTCTCTGTAAAGTGTCTCCTAGAGTATGGCAAATCAAATCGGGTATAAGGTTCAATCACCCTATGCAAATCAGGCCATTTTGTATTTGTAGAGCTCAAAGTGAAGAAAAGAGTTAGTGTACCAAGTTGGTGGATCATTGTTGCAAGCTCTTGTCAGCACTTGGCCCAATATGAGAAGGATGCACCAAAGTGAACAAGTTGGTTTGCTATCTAGGCATCTAGTGCCTCCCAAAGCAATTGTTTCAAAGCAAGAACTAACTTTGGGATTCTTTCCTCAAAGTTTGTTTTCATAAAAACTAAAGCTAATTGTTGGCTTCGATGTTTCATTATCAAATTATAAATGTAATATCTAAATCTGACATGTCTCCCAAATCTATTATTAGAGTATCCCATCAAGTTCATGGCATATTCATGTAAGTGAATTTGTATGGTTCTCGATTGTAGAGGCAGTGCCATGCTAGTGGGGAACAACATTGGAAAAGCCATACTTAATAACCCTTCTGTATTATATTCATTGATAGGGCTAGAATTTATTTTAGGCCAAGGAAAGGTATTTTGACTAGTGTCTTTAATTTGTAAGGCATCTCTAATTGCCTACAATTCTTGAGGAGGGTTGGGCATCAACAGAATAAATGTTGATGAGTCTTGAATGTCAGGTTCCTCATCAATAGCACTTTCTACAATTCCCATTGCTTGATTTGGCTCATGCCTCAATTCTTCCATGATGTGCAAGAGATAAGAGATGTTAGTACTTTTAGAAGACAAAAAATTTAAAGCATCACAATCTATTGCAACATCACTATAGTATGGGCCATTCTCAATTTTATATATTAATGAAGCCATGACATTATGTTTTTCAACATAGCAATCATAGTTTGTCCCTTGAATGCCAATTCTTCATACAATCACAACTTCAAGATCATGTAGCTGACACAATAACAAAGTTTAAATGGCCATGATGTCTTGTGGGAAGCTTATAGTATGGCCACTATATTTGTATTGGCCTCCTCTAGCATGGGTTGCTTGTAAAACGGGAGCAACTCTAGCTATAAGCATTTCTTTGACTTGAGTAAGCTTTGCAAGGATGGCCGGTTGTGGCCCTGGATCTATTTTTTTTTCCAATCTATATCTATGGACACCTTTTTCAAAAGAACAATGAAAACAAGCAATGCTAGTATTGGATGCTCAGACTCTCATGCCAACATAGCTCTCATTGGAAATAGAACAATTTCTTAATTTAGACAAAGCATCAATGCGTCGATGGAAGGATTGCATTGCTATGTGGAAATTTTCACCAAACATGTTGCATGAGGGTTGGGCTGTCGATGATGTGGATAGAAAGGAATTCCCAACAAGGGTCTATGGCAATGTACAACTAGGTATTATGGAGGCAGATTCATGGTGATGGGTGTGGCACAATTGGAAAGGGGTGGAAGTTGAGGGCATGCAATAGTGAGTAAGTGTTACTGGTGAGCTTGCTTACAATGGTGGTGTGCCTAGTTGGGCATGGGGAAACAATCTAGTTGGGTCTAGAGCACATCTTTGTGGCAAGTACTTGGCTTACCGACTTACGCAAATCTGGTTTGTGGTGTGCATAATAAAGCTAGTTTCTTTGGTGCTTTGCTTCCTTTCTATGATCCACACTTGATGGAGCTTTGAAACTTGAAGAAGGTTGTGATGCCTACAATAATAATATTAAGAAAAAAATAAAATGGTTGTGAACACCAAGTTAAAGGTCAATGCCATAACTAAAGAATTCAACCTAATTGAATATGCAAAAAAGTAGCCAAAGACACATAGCAACAATCAATAATACCCTATGGAAAGCAATATAAACTATATAAGATGAACTATTTTACTATGTTCCAATCTTTAACACAATATGAAAGCCATAAAGGAAAGAATATTGGTTTGAATAGTGGCCTAAACAAAAGACTTACAAAATAGAACAATCCATGGCAATAAAGCCATGCACAAAGAAATGAAAACACACACATGGTACAATTTTTTTTTTTCAACAATGCTTTATGGAAAACAACCAAAGCATACATATATGTTTATGTATACATAATTGAATGTATCCATATGAATTGTATTTAGAAGTTATTTCAAACACCAACTAAAAAAACAAGAATGCAAGCAATCAAAAAATAGCTAATACAAAATGGAACAGACAAAAGGAATGCTTGGTCTCCATCGTAACATACTGGGTCACGAAGCCTTGTCAGATCAATCTCATTGGGGAAGAGCCTAATTCAAAAGTAAATGCATGAATTGTAATACTAAATTTACATATGCACAAGAATTAATGGTAGCACTATGCATTGACGGGACTTCTTTTCAAGAGAGCATTATTACTGTTAAACCATGTCGCATATACTAATAATTTTTCAAGTATAATGATACATAGTTTAATACTTAAATAATATTCTAAAAAAGAAGTCTCATCAATGGTATCAGGTCAACTATGTCCACAAATTTCTACCTTGCGATGAAATGTGAAATGAATGTTGCTCATTATTTCCAATATAGAACCTTTCATTCTAATGGTTACTTTTTGAGCCTAGAAGGAATAATACCCAAGGCATGAGAATTGGCATTATGCATTACATGAACATATAAAAAATTCCTACTTGTAGCTGCAAAACCATGGTGCAAGGGAGAGAAAATTTAGAAAATAAAAACCCGCATGTAGACAAAAACTATTCCCTATAGTCACTTATTGACAATAAGAAAAGTAAACATATATGGAAGTGTGTTTGCAAATGTATATATGCATATACAATCTATTTTGAATGGAGAGTGTCATGAATGGAAGGTATGACACACCCTTTAAAAAATAATGTACTATTGTTGCTACCTATCGTTTTGCATCGTCCCTTCATCACACTCTATCCCAAATAACTTCACGTTTTTCATTGCACGTGAATGTATACATATAGATGTACATATACATATAGTACAATGAAGAAAAGCATGTGTTTGCAAAGACCAGGCTAAAAATTTATGTGTTTTTCTATTTGGAAATATAAAAGGATGTGTACACGAGCTAAAAAAGCAAGAATGTAATCAATCTACAGTGAGGAAATGAAAAATGAAATAGACCAAAGAAATACTTACTCTCCACCATACCATAGTGGGCCATGGAGCAGCATGGGGTCTCACCAAACCCCCAAGAAAGAACATACATTTCCTACCAATATAATCAATGGTGAAACCAATGCTACTTACTATGTCCAATATAAAACCTTTCATACTAATAGTTATTACTAAGACATCACAATCATCAATATGCATTAGATGCATATCTAGTGATTTGCTAGCTGTAAAATATATAACATTGTGCAAAAGTTAAAAAAAATAAAAATTACGAACATGTACATTCACAAATACTTTCCACAATAGTGATCCATCAACAACAACCAAATAATATGCATATGTAAATTTATTTGCAAATGTAGCTATACTTATGTAAATACTTTCAATGGAAAATGGAAAAAATGGAAAGTACAATGTACACTTTAAAGAATAGTGTAACACTGCTACTCCTATGGTTGTCCATTATACCTTCATTCATTCCAATCTCCATCTATAAAATCTTCACTTTTCCATTGCACATGCATAAATACATACACATATACATATACATATATTACAATGAAGACAAAACATGCTTGCAAACACCCAAACAAAAGAAAAGAAGATGTACTGCCCACCCTACCATATTGGGAGTACATTGTTTTGAGTGAACATTTATATATACATACACATGTGCATATGCACCCATTTTAGAATTTTTTGGCAGCATGGGAATGGCAGAAAGGTGCTATTTGGTTTTGGTGAAGTCTGGTCAATATTTTCATTAGCCTTCCTAGTTTCTTGAGCCCTCTAGATTTGGAGAGGGGGTCATGGATTTTTTTTTATTTACACATATGCATACATAAGTGTATACATGCATACAACCATGTCCACAACTACCCACAAAAAAGCTAAACAGTGAATAAAAAATATGAAATGAAAAACAACAAAACAAGGCCTCCTCTCCACCCTACCATACTAGGTCATGAACCCCCATGGGCTCTCACCAAGCCCTCAAGCAAGAACATAGATTTTCCATCACTTGTATCAATGGTGGAAGCAATCTTTCTCATCACACAAGAAATAACTCCTTTTGTGAGCCTATAAGAAATAAGAACCTAAAAGGAATGCTTAACAAATATGCCAACAAATACCATCCAACATCATTGATTGGATGCATATAGACAAATTTGTTGTTTAGAAATATACATACTAAAGAAGTAGAGTATAAATGTGCGTGCGTGAAATTAGATGTACAGAATATAGATATATAGATGAATGAGAACTTATAGATAAAGATACATGGTGATACATCTGTTGGAAAGGGTAGATGAACTTCAACTGTCAAAGAAGTTTGCAATCTTGGCTCACAGCTATCAAAGGAGCTAAAGTCATCTAGAGAAGAACACCCAACAATGCATAATTGAAATGTGCAAATGCTTTCGCTATTTCTGCTCATATTTTTGGATAGTAGATATTTCCACAACCATTGCCACTACATGGACACCATACAATAGTAAATGTTGATACCAAGAGGATGAGCTTCTGTGAAGGTGTAAGTCTAATCACCTATTGTGAAGTTTTTTCTGAAGCTAGCTGCAACATGTTTTCTATTTTTTACATGGGCCAATGACTGCAAAAGCATTCTAGAAGTGTCAAAAATGGAACTAATAATTAGAGTGATGCACAATGTATGTACCATATGTACAAATATCTATCTATGCAAAGGAACCACAAATGAATGCATACAAGGAGAACCCTTTTCAATATTGTTTCACTTGTGGCTCGCAGGTTCCTAAAGGCTATATTGCTTGATCTCTATTAACACGCTATTGATTGTTCCAAATTTTGATAAGGTGTTCTTGAGAGAAGACTATATTTTTTTTGTAAGAACAAATATTTTTTAATCTATGGTCGAGGTCTTATGTCTATCATTTTGCAAGGATATGTTACTGTGAATCTTTCTCTTTAATGGCTTTGTCCATCTAGCTTATTTTTGAGACAAATATTGTTTGATTTATGGCATGCATCCAATTTCTAGATATGGTTGGAATGGAGAAAAATAGTTAATTTCATACAATTTATGTTTCATTGCATTAGGTATTGTTGATTACTGTTCTTTGCATTGGAATAAAATAGTCAATCCTATATGCTTTTTGTTAGCTTTCATTGGGCATTGTTGATTATAGTTTTGTTGTTAAAACTATATTGTTTCATTTTGGAGAAGGTGCTATTGAAAAGGCTATATTGTTTCAATTTTTGAGGAGGTTGTATTGAGAAAGGAGTGTTTTTTTGTATGGGTTATTTACTGTCAATTTTCAATAGGTTTCTCTTTAATGTTTGCATTTTGTGGGTATTATTGCAACAAAATAAAATTGTTGAGGTTATCCAATTTTTGTCAATTGTTATTGTATAGCTCGGGCTATATAGTGGCTTTCTCCATCTGGGTCACTGTTGAAACCAATGTTGTTTTATTTATAGCTTTCGTTCTTTGGTTATAGTTGGAACAAAATAAAATAATTAATGTTGTTGATTCTATACACACATATATATACATATATACATACAAGAATCTACATCTATACACACACACATATATATATATACACATATATACATATATACAAATACATATATATACACACACACATATTTACATATATACATACACACACACACACACACATATATATATATGCATATATCTATATACATATACATATATATATACATACATATATATACATACATATATATACACATAAATACACACACACACACACATACATACATACATACATACACACACACACACACATTGTTAGAATTTCCCTCGAGGCATTGTATACAAAAGGCTATATTTTTTGTTAAAAACAATATTATTTCGTTTATGCTTGGCATTTTGTGGCTATTCTAATTTTCATAAGGTGGTGTTGAGAAAAGACTATATTGTCTATGAAAAAAACTATTGTCTGGTTTAAGGTTTGCACTTTGTGTGTATGGTTTTGCATGGGTTCCTAGTTGTCACTTTTTGTGTTTTGTGGGTTTCTCCATCTAGGTTGGTCTCCCAACTAAAAATATACTAGTTTCTGAACAAAAGCTTATCACAAATAGAAACAATATAGCCTTCTCAATACCACGCTCCCAAAAATTAGAAGTGACAAACCCATCAAAAAATATATGAGCGTTTGTGAACAAAAGCTTATCTAAAATTGATTCTCAACAAAATCCTATCACAAATATAAAAAATATAACCCTCTCAACAATACCTTGTTGAAAATCAGCAGTGACAAACCCATCAAAAAATATACTCATTTCTAAACAAAACCTTATTAGAAATTGAAACAATACAACCTTTTCAACAACACCTTATCAAAAATAATACAATATAGCAACCACATTCACAAAAAATTTGCAACCGATTAATGCACTTGCACCTTCACACATGCTTGCCCATCTCACTTACAACCACCTTGAAGAACAACATAAACCTAGAAAATGACACCCAACAATGCGGTATCAAAAATTGCACATACATTTTCTTTGTTTTCTGAGGACTTTTAAGATAGATGTTACTTGCACCATAACCAATACAAGGAAACCATACAACAATTAATTTTGATGTATTTTCACTGGCCTCCTCTATCATCATGCCAAACACTATTTTTTGATAAAAAACAATCCTCTAGATTTTTGATGGCCTTGGAGACCTAAAAACTAGGAAGGTTGACAAAAATTCAAACCAAAGTTCACCAAAACAGGAGGACAACCCACCACCTTTTCCCCGCTACCAGAGGGGTACAAAACTAGTTAGGTAGACAAGAATTCTAACCAAAGTTCATAAAAATAGCCAATAAGATTTGAACATATTATCTAATTTATGATTTCCATGTGGCAGGGTATTATGGATTTCCATGTTGTACTTGATCTATGAGATTGGGTGTTATGGATGTTCTTAAGGCTTTTCAATTGGGGTTGTCTAGAAGATCATACTTGACATAGCAGTACACTTTTTGAGGTGTTGGTAGAAGGACATTATGGTTTACAGACCTTTCTCTTCTTCATGGTTCCTTCTTGGAAGTTCATGTTTTGGGAGGATGGTGGCAACATGTTGTCAGAGATTACAAAGCTACACTGTCTACACCTTTTAATATATCTACTTGTGGACATATTTGTTTGTATGTCTATAGTTAAGTATGTATATAGATAAATATACATGCATGCAATTGAAATTTCCTTGTGTATACAATTTTTTTCTATATATGTGTGTAGATATATGTATTTGCATATGCATGCACAATTTAATATTTTCAAGTATCTATGATGTTTTTAAAGAGAATGTTGTTTTCATCTTGTTTACAATGTTTTTCAGTGCATAGAATATCTTCACAGAGTTCTATGTAGATATATGTGTCTATGATGTATTTGTGTATGTAAGTATCTATGTTTGGGTATCCATCTAATGCTTACCAAGTGTTCTTGCTACTGCTTTGTGATCTCTAATGATAGCGTCATCCTGGATATGGATGCCATATGGTTCTTGGATATAATTTTTATTAGGTATGTCATGAAGCTCAATCCAAAACCTAGCGTTGAACAATTCCTTATTGAAAATACCATAAACTACTTAATTATTGTAGTCAATTTTAAATGAAAATTATTATTTCAGTTCCATTGCCCATATATGTAGCACATACATGAAACCTCTGTGGAATTGTTTCATTTGTGATGTGCAATCTGTGGCATGCTAATTTGGGTAGCAAGTGGTAGATGGGTTATAACTTTGGTTAGGATATTTCGTTAGCCTCCCATTTTTTTTCCTTCAAATGGTTGTGGAGAAGGTGGCAGAGGCAATTATTG
The DNA here is from genome assembly GCA_007258455.2 of Sequoia sempervirens. Lineage (NCBI taxonomy): Eukaryota > Viridiplantae > Streptophyta > Pinopsida > Cupressales > Cupressaceae > Sequoia > Sequoia sempervirens. The sequence continues at coordinate 565,423,336 of VDFB02105785.1, read as the reverse complement.
GATGCCTTGGGAATAGTGTGGCACATTGCCTACCGCATGGGTAGAGAAGGCCGGTGAAATTGAATTTTTTTTGTATCAACATTAATTGTTCTATGCTTTGCATGCACTAGGAATGGTTGTAACAACACCTAACATTAAACGACTTGGGGAACAAAACAAATGATCGGGAAAATTTCCATAAGGCATTGTTTGGTGTAATTTTGTTGCTATACACGCTATCAGAGCCATGAGCGAGTGCTCCAAGCTTCTATCAGAGTGCAAGCTCAATCAAACTTTGTGCAGCTCCTGCAAAGATGGGTAGAGGTTATTTTATGTTTTTTACATGGGGTGATGGTTACAAAGCAAAATAAAAGTGTCACCTATGATAACACACCCCTTTCTCAACAAAACCTTATAGAAAAATGAAACAATATAGCATTCCCAACAACACCTTCTTGGAAATTAACAATAGAAAACCCATCCAAAAATAGATTCATATATATATATATATATATATATATATATATATATATATATATATATATATATAGATATATATATATATATATATATATATATATATATATATATATATATATATATATATATATATATATATGTATATACACATATATATTTGTATATATACATATATACATATTTAGATACAAAAATCCACATATATACACACACATAAATATATACATATATATACATATACATATACTATGGAATTTTTAATAAGCATTGTTTTGTGTCATTCTATTCTTGTGCCTGATATGAGAGTCGTGAGTGATGGGGGTAAGCTTATATGAGGGTACAAGTTGGATTAAGCTTTGTGTAGCTTCTATGAAGGTGGGTGTAGGTTATTTTGTTTTCTTTGAATGGGTGGATGATTGCAAATACAAAATAAAAGTGTCACCTGTGATAATATTTTTCCTATTTTTGTGCAAGAAAGTTAGTGAGAAGAGGTGTGTTGAAGCAAGTGGGAAGAGGTACATGTTGAAGAAACCCTTGGTGATATTGTTTTATTTGTGGTTTGCAGTCTGTGCCAGGCTATATTGCTTGTTTTTCCATAAGGTTCTATTGATTGTTTAAAGTAGCTTGTCTCATTTATGGTTCGGGTTTTTTGTGTATCATTTTGTACGGATTTGATACTATGATTTTTGTGGGTTTCATATATATGTACATATACATATGTGTGTAAATATATATGTACATATGTGTGTGTGTGTGTGTGTGTGTGTGTATGTGTGTGTGTATGTGTGTGTGTGCATGTCTATATATATACAACTTTCACCACTACATGGATATCATAAATGAGTGAGGAGGGTAAGCTTCTATGAAGGTGCAAGTGCGTTAATCAGCTGTGGAATTTCTCTGAAGGTGGTTGGAGGTAATCTTGTGTTTTTTGCATGTGTCAATGGTTGCAAAAGGTGTTGGTTGTCATAATTCTTATATATATATATGTATGTATGCACATGTGTTCATATATATCTATGTATACCCTTACCAATATTCTTTAATTTGTGGTTCACAATCTGTGCCAAGCTATATTGCTTGATTTGTGACAAGTTACTATTGAATGTTTCAATTTTTGATAAATTGTTGTATATAAAGTACTATATAGTTTCTAAGAATAGAATATTATCTCATTTATGGTTCAATATTTGTGTGTATGGTTTTCCATGTATTTGAGACTATTAATTTTCATAGGTTTCTATTTATGGTATCCATGTTCTAGCTATGTTTGCAAGCTTGGAGAAAGAATGTAGGCCTAGAGGGAGCCAGCAAGAAGAGGTGTTTGAACCAAGTGGGAAGAGTTGCATACTAGTAATACTATTTTCCACACTGTTTCATTTGTGGTTCATGGTTTTTGGAAGCCTATATTCCTTTATCTACAATAAGGAACTATTAATTACTTCAAATTTTGATAAGCTGCATAAATGAGTATACTTTTTGGATGGGGTTGTCACTGTTAAATTTTGACAAGGTTTTGTTGAGAAGGCTATATCGTATCAATTTTTTGATAGGGTATTGTTGAGGAATGAGTATATTTCAACTTTGGTTTATTTTTGTGAGTCTTTGTGGGTTGGTTTTTGTTTATGGATTATGTTTTCTGGCTATGTTTTGAATCAAATAAAATTTTTGATGTTATGCAGTGTTTTTTGGTTTCTCTTCTATATATTGGGATATATCGTCTCATCCTCAAAAAAGGTGTTGTTGAGAAGTCTTTCAATTCTCATTAAGGCATTATATATTTTGGCTTATGTTTTGTGGTTATGGTTGCAATGGAATAAAATAGTTAATCCTATACACTTTGTGTTAGATTCCATTGGGAATTGTTGATTATTGTTCTCTTTCTTTAGCTATATGGTTTCATTTTCAAGAAGTTGTTGTTTAAAAGGTTGTATTATTTCAATCTTCAATGAGGTTCCATTAAGAAAATAGTATATTTTTGTATGGGTTTGTTACTGTCAATTTTCTATAGGTTTCACTTTAAGGTTCATGTTTTTGTTGCTATAGATTTCCATCAGTTTGTAACAGTGTATTTTTTGTGATTTGTAGGTTTCCACTAGTGGGCCACTATTCAATCCAAGGGTGTTTGATTTATCACTTCTGTTGTGTAGTTATGGTTGCAATAGAGTGAAATAGTTAATGTTATATAGTTTATGTTTGATCCAATTGGCAACTAGGAATAGGTTTCCTACAATGACATTTTGTTTGATGCCACAATTAATTAAAACGGTGGACAATATATTCTCCTTATGTGCAAATAGATATATTTCATTGTGGGTGTAGAAAATATTAATACACATTGATACCTATGTTTATTGGTATTGCTAGATTTTCCAAATGGCAAGCTATATTACAAGTGCCATATGCAAGATTTATGCCACTCTTTGTGCAACTCTAACAACTCACATGCAAGATGGGTGGTTATCCCCTATTTGCATGAACTTTGGTCAGAATTTTTGTTAGCCTTGCAAGATGGGTGGGTCCGATTGGGATAGAGCTAGTTGATATTTTTTATTTTTAATTGAAAAGAATTTGGTGCACCATTAGAGAAGGCCAAAAAAATTAAACACATGTTCAGATCAGGACTAATTTTCATATGGTTCATGTGTGGTCGTAATGGTTCCAAAGCAATAAAATAGTCAATGTTCTTATTGAAGGATGGTTGTTACCTATCTAGAGTCAATAAGGGTTTGTTTCAATGGAAGGTTGTATATTAACTATGACATGGAACATTGAGAAAACCATTATTGATGCCTAGACAAATGACAACCACCCTTGAAATCATACAAAAATAGCCAACAATAGTCCATTGTGAAGGACATGTACTATTTTATCACTTTGCAACCATCCCCACTAGACAAGAACCACATATCAAATAGAAATCATAATTAACCTATGAAAAGAACAAACATATCAAGCATTATATATGAATATTAGGGTAAGTGCACCAAGATGGTTCCCAAAAAAGGGGCTTAAGTGGCCACTTTTTTTCTGAAATCAGGAAATACTGACCTTCGACGTGAAATTGAGGATAGCTACACTCAAAAATTTTAGATGGAACAAAAACAAGGACCGTAGTGCTCCGAGTCTACTTTCTAAACTACTAATTTATTTTGAAAATGGTTGAGATTAAGGGGTTCAAAAGAGGGACACACACAAATTGTTGTTGTTTCTCAGAAAAACATAACATAGCAACTCTTGTGTGACCCTAGCACGGTGACTTTTTTGTAGTATTTTTAAAATCGCTGGTCAAAAGTTAGATAATAGATGTAGTAAGGACTGATATTTTTGATAATTTTTTAATGAATATTCAATTTTTTATTAATTTTCTAAGTGGGCACTTCCTAAAAAGCGCATTTTGGCCGTGCTCCCCCTAAATTTTTTTGAAACTAATAGATTTTTTTTTAATTTTTTTTTTTTAAATTGTAGAATGGAGTCAAGTTTCTAAAAATGTAATTTATTTCAAATTTCGATGAACGGTTAATTTATAGTGAAAAAAATACCAAACACTACTTTTTGAAGAAAAACGGATATACAAACAAAAGAAATTATGGATGAAAGGCGTAACATTGTTAGAAAGTGAAAAAAATAACATCGTTTGAAAGCTAATAAAGAACCTAACATTACCCATGTGTTCAATTTTCTTGATATTGAACCAGATGCAATCTTGATGGTGAGCACGAACCCGATTATGTGAAAATTTGTTGAATTTGGAAAAAACACGTCTCTGGTCTTTGGGAATGCCCTCCAAGCCTTTGGGTTGGTATTCCAAGGCAAAAACCAAAGAAAATTTGCAAAGAAAACAATAACGCGAACGCGTTATTTGTTAGTTTGGCCACAAAAGTGTGACCATTTCGGTGCACTTACCCATTATCTATGTATGATTTCAAATAGATACATGTCTGAGTAGAGGGATGAATAACGTGTGTATCTAGTTTCACAAACATACATAGCTGCGATACATACAAATGGTGTCTACATCTAATTTGACATACACACATATCCACAATGGAGGAAATGAGAATAAAACACTACAAAGAGACACATACATTTTTCCATGCATTTATCTCTAAGCAACAGATTTGTACATATACATCCAACATATGGAATAGATGTATTTGGAGTTGCAAAAAAAATACCACATCAATGTATATGTCTCAAAAGTTAGTTTCACATATATACACATTGTTGATTCTTGTTGAATAGTTGAGAAAATATTATTTCATCTATGATTTGCATGTAGTATGTATTAGTGGGAAGAAATAAAACACTCTATATACACAAAGCTTACAAAGGAAAATTTATACAGACATATATCTATCCAAAGCTATGTGTAGACAACACACATATATATCCATAGGTGGACCTCAAACATATGAATATTGTTTGCATAAAATGTCAAAAACACACAGATCTGTACATAAAAAATATGAAATCAAACAGGACATACACCATCCTCCAGTCTATTCAATGGTAAAATTAATGTCCCTTATTAGACTTATTATATAGGCTATGGCTACAATGATTTTTGCCTATATTGTGTAGCCCAATCTATAACCCAACACTAAATGATGCCTTAGTTGAAATAACATAAACTACTTAATTACTTTAGTAAGTTTTCAATCCAAGTTAATGTTGCAACCATCCCCGATATATGGATCCCATACATGAAACAACACTACCATTATAATTCCCCAAACAATAAACATGGAAAGGAGTATATGTCAATGATGCCCACATCTAATTCCACATACATAAATATCTAGACAAAGAAAAAAAGAAAGGAAAAACAAGAAAACAAAGACACGTGTTTTTCTTCTTGTATACTTGTAAGCAATAAATTACTACACATGGATCTAACTCATGCAATGCATATATATGCAGCTCAAACAAAAAAAAAACACATTGATATATATAAATCTGATGTTGGATGTAGATATATACACATTCTTGTTTGTTGTTAAATAGCTTCTAAAACATTATTAAATTTATGGTTTTCATGTAGTGGTTAAATCTACAAAGCAATCAAATAGTCCACATAAACACACACAAAAAGCAATATAATAGTTGATATATATGGACATAAAAAAAATTAGCATTCTAAAGTCACCAAAGTAAATGAACAGTCTATTCCATTTAAAAAAAGGCATTGTTGACTATAGGTCTATAGCCCTAGATTATAACCAAAGTAAGAGAAGGATAGCCAACAACACCTTGCAGAGTACAATTAAGGCCATCAACCTCTCAACTAGCCAACAACCATCCCATATCACAACTATTTCGGTGGCCATGGAAAAGGTGGCGGAGGTGGCTGGCACATGCTGAGAAGCTATAGAATAGTTTTCAACAATACCTTGTAGAAAACAACATAAACTATATAGTGTTGCAACAATCAACACAAAGCAAAAGACTTCAATGACACAATCATGATTTCAACAAAGATATAGAAAGTAATTTTTCAAACCATGACCAATCAATAGATGCAACATGCCTATCAACAAGTCTATAATTACCATGAGACATTTCATAGGAAATATTGCAACAAAAGGAAAGTTATATGGAAGTCTACTAAAATGGAAGACACATAAATAGCTAAACATAGGCTACTCCCAAATATCCCATGAACAAAAGCGTGAAGGCCACATACATACGTCAAATATAAACAATTTAAACTATATAGCAAAAAGGATGCAAATGCAAGCAAAGAATGTTTGAAATTTTCTCAATGCACATGTCAAACAACCAATACAAGTGTCAAGAAAAAAGAAAAAACAAGGAACAAACTTACAAGATTGGTGTCTAAGGGTTTTTGAGTAGCCTGGGGAGAGCTAGAGTCCACTGAAATTGTTGGAGCTACTCTTTGTAAAAGACATAGCTGCAACACAGGTGGCTGGTCACAAGCTCTATTGTGACAACAACACAATATCCAAAGATTCAATTAAACCATCGAAAGCTAACAAGGTCCATTCTCAATTTTTAAATTACAAACCTTTTTACATTTCAATTTTTTTTGTTGGGACATCTAGAATATGATCAAAAAAATATATATAAAAATGCACATTTACAAATCTCTTCATAAACAATTTCAAAAACAATCTATGTTCCTCCAAGACAACCAACCTAGAACAAACACTACCCATCAATGCTATCAATGGTGGCATCAATCTTCCATATATCAGCAAAAATACAACTTATAATTCTAAGAATGTCCCAACAAAAAATTAACATGGAAAATTTCACTATGTATCAATGTTGTTTCATCCACTGTTACATACATACATATCTACATGTACAGGGGAGAAACAAATTTCTGATGCATTCCCTTTGTTTTCTCACCATCATTACAATATGGCATTCTTCATTGTTATACTCTAGCCTAGGCTACATCGTATCAATTTCAACAAGGTGGCATGAGAAGGCTATATTATTTCAATTTTAGATAAGGTGTTGTTCAAAAAAGGTTGTATTATTTGTTAATATCAATATTGTACCCAAACTCAAGAATGACTTGTTGCAATGATAGCCTATATCTTAAGTTTGACAAGGAAGATTCATTTTACCATTGATGAAAGTGGTAGACAATGTATACTCTTACTTGGGAGCTTAGTTTCAAGTTATGCTTACAATGGAATAAAACAATTAATCTTATACACATTGTGTTACATTCCATTGGACATCATTGATTATGACTATTTTATAACAATATTTTATGCATCTAATATCATACATATAGATTTTTGCAGATAGTCAAAATGAAATTAGTTGGTATGATAGTCAAGAATGCCTTTTGGATAACAACATTAACTCTTTAAATGGAAGTCTAGTGTGGCTTAATACTCACCACACTAGACTTCACACTTTTTTTTTAATTCTTGCTGACCATATCCCAACCATAATATGGTATTTTGATGAACTAATGTGTTACAAATAACCTTATAGAATAATGATAGTGAATAAAAAATGAGTAACAATGGTCAAATTGTCAATCAGATCCTAATGCACTCTATATTGACCATAATAAGCAATATTCATTTCACCACTATTTAGAGTGGTCAGCAATGAATATTATTTACGTTACATTTTGAACAAGCTATAGTATTTCATTTCTTATAGTGTGTTGTTGTAAACACTAGGTTCTATCAATCTTTGTTAAGGCTCCATCCACAAAAGACTACATTTGAAATACACATATGCATATATACACATACATATATACATATATATATATATATATATGTATATATATTTACATAAATACACACACACACACACACATATATATATATATATTTACATAAATACACACACATATATGTACATACATACATATACACACACATATATATATGTATTCCTATATACATCCATGTATATACACATAAATATATAGATATATATATATACACATATATATATGGATATATATAGACACATACATATATATATATATATGTAAGAATTATCACAACCCGCACCTTTTACAACCATCGATGCATGAACAAACACAAGATAACCTTCAACCACCTTCACAAAAATTCCACAGCCGATGAACGCACTTTCACCTTCATAGAAGCTTGCCCTCCTCAATCATTTATGATATGCATGTAGCAGTGAGAGTTGCACATATATATATATATATACATATATATACACACATATATATAAATGTACATGTATATACACACACACATATATACATACATATATATACAAATATATATACATGCATTATATATGGAAACTATAGTAAAGGCTATACAATTTCAATTTTCAGAGCCATCTGATGACCATGCAAAAGCTGGCGAAGGTTGTGGTTCACTACTCTAGGAATAGGGTGGCAGTTTTCATGCCACATGGATAGGGAAGGCTGCAAAAATTAAACATTGGTTTGTATCAACATTAATTGTTGTATTTTTTTGCATGTAATGGCGATGGTCATAATAACATCAATCGTTTAACACTTCGGGGAACAAAATAAATGTTTGGAAAATTTTCAATAAGGTATTTTTTCAATTTTTGAAAAGGTTGCATTGAGAAATGAGTATAGTTTCACTTTTGTTTCCCATTGTGAATCTTTGTGGCTTCCTCTTTATACATACATACATACATATACATATACATACATATATATATACATACATATATATATGTATGTATATATATATATATATGTATATGTATATATATGTATATACGTATATATATAGAGAGAGTGTGTGTGTTTCTCCATCTAGGTTGTTGTTGAAACCAATGTTGTGTCTTAGGCTATACCATTTCATTTTTGAGAAAAATAAAACAATTAATGTTGTTAATTCAATTTTTGGTTACCTTAGGTATTATTGATTATTGTTCTATACCTTAGGCTATATTGAGTATATTTTAATATAAATATATATGTATATATATACGTATATATGTGTACATATCTACATATATTTATATATATTTATATATATTTCAATTTCATGTGGGTCTCTCTTTATGGCTTGCATTTAGTTGATATGGTGGAAATGGGAAAAAATTGTTGACCTTATGTAGTTTTTGTCAATTTTTACTATCTAGCTCACCCTATATTGTCTCATTTTTTATAAGGTTATATTGAAAAGGATGCATTGTTTCAATTTTTTATAAGGTGTTGTTCATAGAAGACAATATTATTTGATAAAATAAATATTGTTTCATTTATGGATGTGTTATATGGCTATCATTCTGCATGGGTTCTCTGGCTACATTTTTGTGCATTTCTCCATTTGGGTCACTGTTGAAACCAATGTTCTTTAATGTATGACTTTTGTTTTGTGGATATGGTTTGAATAGAATAAAAATAGTTAATGCTTAACACCCTATGTTTCATTACATTAGGTATTGTTCATTACAGGTCTCTACGTTAGACAATATTGTTTCATTTTTTATAAGGCACTATTAGAAACACTATATAGTTTCAATTTTTGTAGCCGTATGATGGCCATGCAAAATATGGTAGAGGCTATGGTTCATTGCTTTGGGAATAGGGTGGCAGTTTTCACAGTACATGGATAGGGAAGGCTGTGAAAATTAAATGTTGGTTTGCATCAACATTAATTTTATATGCTTTGCATGTACTAGTGATGGTCACAATAACAACAACCGTTTAACACCTTGAGGAACAAAACAAATGTTTGGGAAATTTCCAATAAGGAATTGTTTCAATTTTTGATAAGGTTGCGTTGAGAAATTAGTATATTTTTACTTTCATTTCTCACTGTGAATCTCTGTGGATTCCTCTTTATATATATATAGAGAGAGAGAGTGTGTGTGTGTGTTTCTCCATCTAGGTCATTGTTGAAACCAATATTTTTTAATTTATGGCTTTCACAACGCAACCTTTATAACATTAATTATTTCATTGTGTTGCAACCATTACACACAAAACCCGGTTTCCAATAGTGGCTCACATGAAAAACCCACAAAACACAGAAATCTCCTAGTAACAAACCTACTCAAAACCTTCACCAGAAAAATGGGAACCCTAAATGAATCAATATTAGTTTCCACAGCAATCCAGATGGGAAAATTCATCAAAAAAATACAAAATTAACTATTTTGTAACCATTCACACAAAATAGAAGCCATAAATGAAACAATATTGCCAACAGTCAACCACATGCCAAAACCCACATAACACAAGAAATCTTGATTTCAAGATTCACCAAAAATACACCAGATTAAGTATTTTGCAACCATTCACATAGAACCGAAGCCATAAATGAAACAATATAGCCAACAGTAACCCACATGCCAAAACCCACAATACTATATAGTCTTCTCAACAACAATTGACACATTGAAACAATATTGGTTTCAAAAGTAACCCAAATGAAAAATCCCACAAAAAACACACAAATTCAACACGCAAAATGCAAAAAAAAAAAAAAGTATTACCTTCCAATAATGGTGGCTACATGGAAACCATAAATTGAACAATTTAGACTAAGCTACAGAATAAAAATCAACAATCCCCTTTCAAAAATAACGTAAATTGTTTTAGAAATACTCAACAAATAGTTTTTCCAATATGCACCTCTTGATGCTTCCTTCAATTACACCTCTTCCAGCTTCCTTTCTCTTCCCTCTGTTCTTTCTCCACAACCTACAAAAAATGAACATATAATTATCACAACCCACACCTTTTGCAACCATTTACACATGCAAAAAAAACAAGATAACCTCCAACTACCTTCATAGAAATTCCACAGCTAATGAATGCACTTTCACCTTCACAGAAGCTTGCCATACTCACTCACAACTACCTTGAACAACAACTTAAACCTAGAGGAAGACACCAAACAATACATTATCGATAATTGCATAGACATTTTAGTTTTGTTTTTTGAGGACTTTAAAATAGATGTTACTTAAACCATCACCACTACATGGAAACCATATAACAATTAACGTTGATGCCATTTTGTTGTCCTCCTCTACAGTCATGCCTGCTCATGCCATCTCCCCAACCTCCTCTATTGTTTCGCCAAATGCTTTTTTTATTATCCACCACCTTTAACATGACACCAAAGACCTAAAAACTAGGAAGGCTAATGAAAATTCTTACCAAAGTTATAACCCATCTGCCACCTTTTCCCCAATGCCAAAAAAGTCCAAATATGGGAAGGCTGACAAAAATTCTAAGCAAAGTTGACACAAATATCCTATCGGCTAATTACTATCAAACATAAAAAAGCTAGCTTTAAGTTTATGTAAAGGAATTGAATATATAGAATCTAAAAGAAAGCCTAATTCTTGCACAAGTTGGTTAAAAGGATAACAACACAAAAAATATGAAATTGAAGAACTAAAACAAATAACTCAAAAAATAGAGAGCACGACATACACAATTCTATATTTTTGCATGCTATCAAATTATATTTTATTAATGTTTGAAAACATAGTTGAGCTTGTTTGAAAACATAGTCGTATTTCATCATAGCTCAATAGAGATTTAAAGTGAAGAAAGCTTAAGAAAACAAAGGAACCTAACAATAGGTTATTTCCACATGCACTAAACATTGCTAGAAAGTTATAAAATCTAATGAAAACTGATTAAAGCAAAACAAGGAAACAATAGAATATGTGGTAAGGCACCAACTGGTAAATCTTCAAGGTCATTTATCTAACATACTCCCCCTTGTTGCTAAGAGGACTCACAAATAGATCTTGGAAAGTCAAATACTAATCCTTTGCAATGACCTTAGTGAAGATACCTACTAATTGTTCTTGAGTGTTGATGTATTTCAATTCTACTTCCTTGTTTTGCACCAAATATTCGATAAAATGATACTTTAAATCAAAATGTTATGTCTTGTTGTGATGGACTAGATTCTTGGCCAATTTAATGGAACTAATGTAATCACAAAAAATAATTGTAGACTGAATGTATATCTCTCCAATTCCTTCAAGAAGATTTCTAAGCCATAATACCTATGTACTTTTTGAGGTGATTGCAATAGAATTTTCTTCTGTAGAAGAAAGTGAAACTATAATTTTCTTCTTTGAGCTCCAATTAATCAATCTAGAACCAAAAAAAAACAATTAACTGATGTAGACATCCAGTCAACCAAACAACCTCCCCAATCAAAATCACTAAAACCAATAAGATTGTACCTCTTTTAGCACTATAGTAATGAATACAAAAATTTAGAGTGCCTCACATACTTCAAAATTCTTTTAGTTTCCTTCATATGTATTTCAGATTGATCTATCATGTACCTTGAAATTAGTGAAACTAAATAAGCAATATCAGTTCTTGTGTGAGTTAGAAACATTAAACTTCCAATAATGCTCATATAAGTTATCTCATCAACAATTTCAACACCATCATCTGTAGACAACATAAAACTATAAGAAACTAGAGTGGAGATTGACTTATAATCAACCATATAAAAATTCTTCAACATATCTTTGGCATACTTTGTTTGAAAAATGAAAATTTCATTCACTTTGGTAAACCTTCATTCCTAGGAAATATCTCATGAGACCTAAATCTTTCATCTCAAATTATTTCATCATAGAAACTTTTATTTCATCCTTTATCTTAGAAATACTACCCATATACAATATATCATGAAAATACAAAGTTACAATAAGAATATTATTACCATCTTGTTTGTAGTAAATGGTAGGTTCACTCTTACTTCTTTTAAATCCATTCTCATGAAAATATCCATTAATCCTATCATACAAAGGTATGTGCAGGATCATGATGGGCCAAAGAGTGGCAATATGATGGGTATTTGTAGGGTATGTGGCTGACAATTTTTTTTTAACCCAAAATTGATGAAATGAAAAGGGTTTTTTAAGGAGATTCTTAGCTTTCCACCAATATAAATTATGCTTTACTTCCAATTTAATAAATAATTATTATTCATTTTCTATTTGAATTATGACTAAAGTCCTGATTGATAGGTTGATTGAAAAACATCTATAGCTTTCAAACAATATCATATTTTTGGAATCCAAAACATGTATCACATTCTATGCTTCACATACTATAGGATTAAAAAAATAAAATTTAATTTCATGAATTTTTTACCAAGTTAAGGTGGTCGACATATGAGTTTTTATATTTTTAAAAGTTGTAATAAAAAATTTATAATTAATTATTTACTTGGAAAAAAATTACAAAAAAATATGCATCACATCTGGACATGAGTCCTCTACCTATTTCTAAAATCTTATAAAAAATATTTTCATTTTATTATGGTTAGGGTGGTCAGACAAACACCTACATCTTATTTTTCCCTAAAATTTAAGTACTAAATTGAAATATCAAATTTTTACCAAATAGATTTTAAAAAATAAAAAATAAACCTAGTAGTTTAGAAAACTACATTCAATTTTCTATAGATTCTATTCTTACATATTTTTGAAATAATATAGATAACTTATTCAAATTTTTACGTCAAGTTGCCTAACTCTTATTTTTCTAAATTTTTTGCCACTTAAGGGCCTATTTTTTCCATGATGATCCTACACATACCCACCAAGCTCATGGTGCTTGCTTGAGGCCATAAAAATCCTTCTTCAACTTGTAGAATTAGTCTTCTTTTCCTTTCACTTCAAAACCTTATGGTTGCTCCACATACACTTCATCTTCTAAGTACACATTTGAGAAGCAAATTTTCACATCCATGTGATGAATTCTCCATTTCTTTTGAGTTGCTAGTGAAATCATCATTTTGATAGTCTCCTATCTCGCTACTCATGTAAATATCTCTTCATAATTAATCCCATACCTTTGTGTGAAGCCTTTTGCAACCAATCTTTCCTTGTTTCTTTCAACACTCCCATCACTATTGTACTTAGTCTTGTAGACACATTTACTACCAATATTTTTTATGTCTTGTGAAAGCTTTGTAAGCTCCCAAGTATCATTATTATGAATGAAATCTATATCTTCTTTAATTTATTGCATGAAAAATTCATTAGTACTTGCATCTTCAAAGCATGATGGTTCAAAATCAGCCTTGGAAAGTATAGAAAAATTTACTATCTCACCTCTTGGATATTTTTCATGTGCTTGATTTTTTACTCCTCTGATAAATGCCACTTAAGCTTCTTACCTTCCTTGTAGAACTTGGACTTGAAGCTAGACTTGCATTTCAAATTGAAGAACCAGAAGAGGGGATACTTGGTGGAATTTTAGCACTTGGAACTAAAATGTTAGCGGATCACTCATGATCAATATCATCAATAATACCATCATTCAAAACAGATTTTCACATCTTAACATGGCCCTTTTTATTACCATAAACTTCCCCTTCATCAAAAATCACATCGCTTGAGATAGAAATGCTATGGGTGAGAGGATTATACAACCTATAAGCCTTACTTTTCTCACTATATTGAACAAAAATAATTGATTGAATTTTTTGATATAACTTTTTCCTCTTTTGATCAGCTACATGAACATATGCTAAACACTCAAAAACTTTGAAATGCTTTACACTAGGATTTTTCTCATACTAGGCTTTGTAAGGAGTTTTCATATTGAGTGCACTAGTGGGACTTTGATTGAGAATGTATACTATTGTAGAAATTGTATCACCTCAAAAGGAATTTCTTATTCCCTTGGTTTGTAGCATGCTTCTTGCCATTTCCTCTACTATACTATTTTTCCTCTCAGCTATTGCTTATCAACATATTATAATAATTCTGAAAAATCTCTTGAACAAAATTCTCCTCCATGATCAGTCCTCAAGAATTTGATACTACACCCTATTTATTTTACCACAAGTGCTCTAAACCTCTTGAGTGTCTCAAGGTCTTCATCCTTGGTCTTCAAAAAATTAACCCAACACTTTCATGAGTAATCATCAATAAAAGTAATGAAATATGATGACTTACCCAAAATTGTTGTCTGTAAGAGCACTCCAATTTTTTAGTTCTTCATAACCTATTTTTAAAATCTCTAACAAATCTTTCCTTATTAAAAAGGTCATCATTTTGATGCACCAATATTCATAGCCACTTCTATTGAATTCAAGAATTGGGAAAGAATTAGAGCTTGGCATGATTACACAAAAAATTTAACTTGCTTTGGTACCAACAAGATTAATTCGTAAAAGAAATTATAATTCCTACACTGGTAGGTTGAAAAGATAACACCAAAAAAAATATGATAGTAGATAACTAAAACAATTAACTCAAAAAACAAAAAGCACAACATATGCAGTTCTATATTTTTACATTCTATCAAATTGTATTATATTAATGTTTAAAAACAAGTTTGAGCTTGTTTGAAAATAGAGTAACATTTTAACATAGCTCTATAGAGATTTAAAGCAAATAAATCTTAAAAAACAAAGCAACCTAATAGTAGACTATTTTTGGCATGTAGTAAACATTGCTAAAATGTTCTAAAAGCTAATTAAAATTGTTTAAAACTAGTTAAAAAAAGGAAACAATAGATTATGTGATGAGGTGTCAAATGGTAAATCTTCAACATCATTTATCCAACAAAATATATGTCTACATTCAACAACATCAATTTGAGAATTTTTTACCTTGATCACTCCAACAATTTCTATTAAATTGGAGGAAGTCCCCTTGAGTTTCTCTTATATGCCCTCTATTGGTATTTTTTTTTTGAACCAAACTTAATCGTATCCATCATCTATGAATCTTCTAGAACTCAATTATTAACAAGGGTAAGGATTAGCCAACACATAAGTGAGGCTCTAAAAGACCTCACCCCTTGTATTTGGGCTCTATGAAATCTAGGAGGCTTATCCCACTTATGCTCATAAGATACTTAATCATTTCCACACATAGATATATTCCTTAGAAAGTACAAATAAGAAAAATTCATCAAAGGCTTGGCAAACCTTTTAAAAAGTCACTACCTATTGCAAGGAATACAATACTACTTTATATTTATAGGGTTTAATTGAAAGTTTTTGTTTATTAATTAATTCTTCTTTTTAATCTCTGGCTAGGTTCACCACTAGCTCAACTAGTTACAACATAAACTAATGAAAAGATTAGTTCCTTACTAAGGGAATAATGGATTCATACTTTGCAATCAATTAGTAATACAACTACAATTTAACTTAGTAATCATGCGACTATTGGCATGCTACTTTGCAGCATCCAACTCGTTGCATTTAAAATACTACTACTTACCAAATCCTATAATCTTTTCTCACAAAATCATGACCTTAATTTAGCATTTTATCAAATCATTGAATTCAAGCACTAATAAACTCATTCACTTAGCACAAATGGCGAAATAAAAATGAAATTACTATTAACAATTTCATTCATAATTTGCAAGAAAAATACACAGGAAAGCATATATTTTAGAATTAGCATTTTCTTCCATTATTGATATTACTTTGTAAAACCATTTTAAGATCAAAATACATTATGAATCATACCATCAACTCGCTTCTAATATATTTTTCAACTTATCTATTTACATTATGCTGCTCTCTGAGCTTAGCTTTTACCTAGACCCGTCAAAGACTCAAAAATTTTGAACCCTCATAATCAGCCATGAAGTCCCCTTTATAGAAAGGGGAGAAACAAGCATCTAGCTAAATTATAATTACATTTCATACTTCATTTCAAAACTTAATTTCAACCGATTTTGAAAAACTCTGCATGCACTTACATGCAATCATTTAAGAGAAAGGGAGGGTAAAAGACAAAATTCATCCACAAGGTACCGTAAGTTGTTGCTGCACATCAATTTCAAGAAAAAATATTCCTTAACATACCAGCTGAAGGACTTCCACATCAGCATGGAAGAGTAAAATACCAACACCACATACACGTTGAAAAAGCCAATTCTTGATGCAAAAACCATGGTGTCATCAAAAATAAAAATGAGGAGATGCTACTCTGAGTCATCAGGATTAGAGTATGCTCAACCACTCCTTTTTTGTGATGCAATTAGAGGAACCATCACCACATCATTGTCAGAGTTTTCATATGGCACCATAAAAAGAATATACTGGCCATATCCCGAGTTGGTGTCACCTCCATCATCTAAAGGGCTATCAAAGAGCACAATGGGAGAATTATGTTTTCCCAGGTAGGCCTTATGGCTCTTGTTCCTTTTCCTTTCCTTCCTCTAAGGCTCAGATGGCTCTTTCCCCTTCAACTTGACCAATTCTTCTAAAAATGTCCTATTTCTCAATTTGTACATACTTTTAACAACAGTCTTCCTCCCTTTACCTCATGCACTTCTCTAACCCTTTGGAATTATAGAAGTCATAGGGAATTCCTACTCATTCCTAGGAAAATCCTCATGACACTCAAAAACACTGAATCTCCTAGACCTCCTAGTTGGATGAATTGGCACTCCCGACTTACCCATTTTCATAGAACCCTAAGACAAGAGCTAGAAATTCAAAATTTGAGAGGAAACTAACTAGCTATGAGATCCTGAACTAAATTTGTAGGAGAGCACACCCACAAGCCCCAACAAGCACAACCAACCCCAGAAAAAATGTAAATCCCCAAGCAAACAACAGCATGCATTAAAAGGAGCTCACATGAAACACCAACTTACCCAAGCAACAACACCTCTACAATTGAAAGCTCAACACTCGCCCATTCCTTCTATGACCCACAATTCATAATTTCAGAGAACTAAAAATGGTGAGATCAAACAACATACATTCTGCATTAAATAGACTATTTGGAGCATGTTGCAATTAATTATTGAAGAGATCATCGCGCGAGTGAGTTGATAACTTAGTAGCTCAATTTTGAGTCTGAATTGTTGATCTTTGAGGATTTAAAAATTCATCAATGGAAACCTTGAGCATCATTTCTATCTTTTACAACTTGTTCCTAAAAAATGACGATACCACCTCAAAAACTTGCCATGTCTACTCTCATCCTCATTAGTCACCTTTGATCTAACAATTAAAATGCATCACCAAATCAATCTATGCTCCTTCATTAATATTGGATAAGTACACAAAGTCAACATTTGGAGAGAAATTTTCTTCATACATTCTATCTCTCGTCATGGACTTGACCCATCTTTCTAGGGTTCAATCAATGATATGAGTATTAATTTGATGAACTTCAACTCATTGGATCACTCTGCTTTAAAACTGCATAAACAGTGCTCCACTCACCTTGCTACTTTATTCATTGCTTTATATGATGTCTTTAGATTATGCCACATCATCTTCCATTTAGCAGTCATCTCTTATCACTGACACATTTCATCCTTCACTAGTTCTATTAGTGATGTAAGCATCTATGTGATGAAATCTTAGCCCTTGAAATTATTGCCCATCCTCGATCATGTTCATTTTCCCATCCCCCGTTGTTGATTTAACTTTGAACTCTAGATCACATTAGTGATGGGAGATATAGTGATGAAGCAAGATTAAGACACGTGCACTTGATAAAAATGAATGATACAAAAGACATCACTCATAAGATCAATTCAAATTAGCGAAAGAAAGTTGAACAGAAAAATCCATCACTCATCTATATTTTGAAAATTAATTTTTGAAAAGGATCTGTGATGAGCCATAGGAGAAAATAAAAATTTCACTAGGGCTATCACTTATCGCTAATTATTCTCTTAAATTTTGTGAACAATTAATGATGAGAGATCCCAATGATTAGATAGAACACTTGCATCGCATATTGCTATTGTGAAACTTAACATTGAAAACCCATCTGCGATACACGAAGCATGGGAGATACTTCATATCACTCATTGCTACTTTTAAAATTACAATCACATAACCATCACTGATGAACAATGAAGAGAATAACAAAATCTCAGAGGTCATCATTGATCACTAATTCAATATTCAAGGCTCAAAAGATATAATTAGTGATAAGCCAAAATTCAATGATAGGGATAAACAAGAGCATCACCCATCATTGATTCATATCAAGAGCTCTTAAAGCTATCTGAAATGAGTGAAACCAAATGAATACCACTTATCTCTTATCACCAATATAAACATACCTTTCAGAAACTATCTGCAATGAGCAACAAAGAGAGATGGCCGATGGGACTTAAGTGAAAAATTTCAAGAACGTTCCCTTAAGTTGTTCTAATGAAGGGGACCATCTAGGATGATGCAAAAAAAGGAGCTCAAAATTTCATAAGTCATGAAAATACAAAGGATGTAAAGGCCAAAAAGGCCAATGATTTAACCTTATAAAATAAGAAACTTAGACTTAGGCTTAAGGGACCGGTTACTCCATGATCGTCAAAGACATATGATGTTTCAATATGACTAACAATGGGAAATAGGAGGTCAATGACAAATTAGAACATTATGAGGGTTTAGACCTAAGGGTTTCATGGGTGAAGTTGATAAAAATACAATACAACCCCAAAAGTCCAAAGATGAGAGGCATGTTTAAAATTCCATGATTTTCAGAAATGGAACCAATTTTTTTGAGGATTCCATCACCCTCTTTTCAAATGTGGTAGGTTACCAATTGTTAAGTGATTTAGAAGTTACCAAATGGTCTTGGGAATTTGGGCTCTCTAAAATTGTTAAAGTTGTTATAATTTCCAAGAATAAAAGAGCTTATACCATCAATTGGAAAATTTATTTTGTGAGAATTTGAGAGAACTTTTGAAGGAAATTAGAAAATTAAAGAAATTTAGTGAGTTTAATATAGGAGATTGTTCTCATTTTACTAGGTTACTAAGAGCTATTTCAGAGATGAATTCCCTGAAGCTCATTATATGTGATGAGAAGGTTGGTCCAAGCAATTTTTTTAGGCCAAGAAAATTTTTATTATGGATATTTGAGTTGAAATCATAGAAGCACACTTCACTTTGGATTGTCTTGATGATAGACTTCTTTTCTTACCTCTTATCCTAAAATAATTTCACATCCCTGTCAGTTACCTCCATAGTGGAAGTTGGAGATAATAAATTAAAATAAATAAATGATAAAAATAAGTAAAATAACATAGTCAATACTAGAATTTTCATCACAAATTTATATGGGATTTATGAAATGAGTAGCACACAGACTAATGGAGTTGGGCAAGAATCTCTTATCTCTCACCCTTTGCTATGAGTTGATTTTGGTGATTATTCTAGGTAGGGTGGGTCTCACAATGGAACTCATGGGTCTTCTAAGTCTCCTCCTATCACCTCTATCTAAGAAATGTTACCCATGTTGCTTAATTGGAAATAAATTTTTACTAAAAGGACCAGTATAGTTGGGGATGGGGTCAGAATTCTATATTCAAAGGAGGGCACCACTATAAAAATAAAGGAACCCTCTCTAGATCGTTCATTAGCCAAAATGGAAAGTTATGTCATAGGTAGATTTTTTGGAAGGAAACCTAAAATTAACACTTTTTGCAATTGTACTTCATCTTGGTGGGCGTTCAAAGGTTTCTTTACCACTTTGACCCTTCTGAAAATTTTATACTACTTCAGATTCTCCCTTCATGAGGACTACATCTCTACCCTCACTAGAGGCCCTTAGCTCTTTGGTAAACAAAGTCTCACTTTGTGTGAGTGGAGACCAAGCTTTGATCCCACTGCCCATTTGGTAGCTCCACTCCTAACATGGGTTCAACTTCCTAGCCTTCCTTTGGAATTTTTGGATATACAATTATTTCGAGAGTGGCCAAATCTTTTGAAAACTTCCTTTCTTTGGATTATGTCATGAGGGAATGTACTAGGCGGGTGCTTCCTTAGTTTTGTGTTAGCATTGAACTAAATAAGGTGCTCCTTGTTGATGACGATGTCACTCACAAAAATAGTGCAAATAAAATCCTCTCAAGGAAAACCATGAGGAACCTATCTTTCTTGAAAGAATTAACCAAGGAAACCTTAGGGGGTGTGTTCGTGTAATAGGGAAAAAGGTTGACTCAGTTCAACCCCAAGTCTTTGGTAGTTAGCTCTTGACCATACTAGGTTCACTTTAGGATATTATGTTATATTGTTGTTAATCTCAAAGGGAATATGGTTGTCTCCAATTTCATTAAGAATCATAAGCATTAGATACAAGATTTCTAGTTCAATCATATAGTATTTTCATGAAATCAAAATATTTACAATAATATTTCATGAACATCAAACAATTATGATATCACTTAGTAGGTTAGCTTTAAGAATTCAGCTTCATAGAAAATGAAATTTTTCAATAAATTTCCATTCATTCATCTATTTTTTGAACCATTTTCATAAATTTAAACATCTAATCTAAAACAAAGCATAAAAAATAGTGAAAAATAAAAATTCTCCTAGTTATTATACATGCATGCCCCAAGATTTAATAAGTTCAAAGAAAGTTGCTTTATACTTCACCAGATTGCTTCATAGCTAGGCATAAAATGGTGCAAGTTTTTAAAGAGGGGGGTTTTCTTTGCACACCGAGTAGGTTTTGTATGCACCCTTAAATGGCACAACACATAGTCTTGTTCAGCTAAACTAACAAAAACTAGGTACAAAAGATACATGAGATAGGTATCTATCAATTTGATTTCATTATTGATTAAGTTCTATGTGCATACAAGTTTTTAGTTCAAGATGATTCAGAAAACAAGAAAAAAGAACAAAACTTAGAGAAGTTTTGGCTATTATGATATCCACAAATGTTGAACATAAAATAAAAGTAAAGAAATAAATGACCTTTTATAGAAAAAAGGCCCCAAAAGTTCAAACTTAAATTCTATCAAGGGAATCCAAAATAACGAATCAAAATGTACCACATGGCTATAGTGTCAAAAATTATGCACTCTTGAAGAAAGAGGCAATTTCACACTTAATTTAGACCTTTTTTGGCACCCTTGCATTTAATTCCCCATTTTAAATCACCATTTATATGCCCCCAAGACCCATTATTTTGGATCTTGAGGCTCATTTCATTCAAAAATCATATAAAATCACATAAAGTCATTTAAATCCCCGAAAATCCTTAAAACCTAGACCTCAAAATTCTAAGGTGGTATTCATTTGCCACCTTGGGCGAATGAGTCCCCTTAGGTGGAACCCATTCACCAAGTGTGGCTAATGAGTTCCATTTGAGGTCTTTTTAAAATTTGAGTAGCAATTTATTAATTTAATTTATGTTTTTGGTGAATGTGGGCATTTGAGATACAAATAACAGTCAATTAGGCAATGATGCCTATTAAAGACAACTTCTATGTCATTTTTCTCAATATAGGCAATCTAAGCATATCTCTAAGCACTTTGAGCAAGCATTTTGAAGCATCAAGCATTAAGAATATGCAAGAAAGTCATCTAATTACAAAAGTAAGCAAAGTTGAAGCATTGGGGTAGCATTCAAGTGTGTTTGTAGGTCTTTAAGCTGAGTTTCATTCAAGATCAAGCATTGTAAAGTATTGATTATGGATTCCTATGGTGAATCATGATGGATTCTAGGTTGGGGACATGGAACTAGCTACAAGCCAATCCTAAGGACTTGTTTACTAGGTGATTACATCTTCCATTGCCACTCTCTTTTCAGCCTAAGGAAGGTACAAGAATTCTTAGATCTAATTTTGGATGATTGAAGATTATCACAAGTGAGTTATTCATCGTTGCATTTCCATTATTGCATCATATTCTTGCACATTAGAATAGGATTGAATTATCTTTCTTGATCTCCTAGTGTGTGCAAGCATGAATTCCTATTGTAAGCTCTTAAAACTAAACTAATGCAACAAACAAAAACACAAAGCAAACACTCAGATTATGCCTAGTTGAATTTGAATAAACATAAAGAAAAGGAAGTTAGTTACCTTGTTGAAATTGGTGAGTTTGGTTAGCCCTTGTTAATGTTCAATTGTGTCCTCCTTGATTACAAAAATGACATGAAACCTAGCTCTAAATGATGGTGAGAAGATGAGGAATGCAATGGTGCAAATTGGAATTGTGATGGGTGCAATATGGGAGCTCAAAGTGCTCCAAAAATGGAAGATGGCTTGGAAGCTTGAAAATTTCTAAGTGATAAATGCAAATGGAAGCAATTCTACCATTTTTAGGGGAAGTTCCTCTAAAGCCATGAAGGGTCAAGATTAAGCCAAGATGGAAAAGATCAAGGGCTAGGATGAGTTGAGAACTCACAAGTCCTCACATCTTGACATGTGGTAGGTGATGTGGGAAGAAGGAGATGAGGGGGAGATGACTTGAAGGTACTATGTTGTACCTTGGGAAGGGACAAGATCTCCTCATAAAGGAGGTCCTTGTCCCCATGTGGTTAAGAGGACATGTGAGGAATTGAAAATTCCTCAAAAATAGTCATCGGGATTGGAGAAGGAATTTAAAATTCCTAAAAAATGCATTGGGCTAATAAAAGTGAATGAAAATTTCACATGGGCAAAGGGGTGCCTTCTCCAAAAGGAGAATGTATTTAATAGGGTTGACTAAGGATGTATTCCATAAATGGCACGGAGATTAGGTTAGCATAATTAGGTGATTAAGTTTGTGCAAATACGAGATTAGGTAGGCTAATGAGGGATTAGAGGCAAGTGGGAGGTTATTTAAGATGTGACCCTAATGATGATTAGGGATGTGCACATCCTAATCACATATTAATTAAATTAATTTGGATTAGAAAGGATTATGGAGGATGTGACATGAGGAGAGAGAAAATGATGAATTAATAATCAATTTAATTCATTTGGGATAAAGTGACCAAATTAAATAATTTGGGGTATTTAATTAATTTAGAGATGAAAGGGATAAGGTATTTAATTGATTTATTAAATACCTTAGGGGACATTAGGAAAAGATGAAATATTAATCAAATAAAAAATTATTTAATTAATGTGGATGAGAGATGTGAGACAGAGGAATATAAATGTGAGTTTGACCATATTGGAGCGATCAAATTTAGGTGTCTACAATTTTTTCCTCTTCAAAATACTATTAGAATAATAGTGTTTCAAAGAAAAATAAAATACAAACAACTTGATAGAAGAAAATAATGTTGGATTATGCCCCGGTGTCGCTGAAGAATGGATAGATGGAGATATGGATGAAAATGGTAGGGTATTCCCCCTCAAGAGGGTATATAGGGAAGAGAAGGGGCCCCAGGTGACATCTTGGTATGGAGAAATGGAGGGTGCCATGTGATAAAGCATGAAAAACCATAAAGAATGGCTTTTGAATGTATGAAAACTAGCAAACGAGGTGCAAATATCATCCCTTGGAAGAAAGGGGTGAATGCATTAATAGAAGGTTAACTAAAGGGTAAAAATTACCCAAAAATCAAAACACTAGTTACATGCAAAAATGAAAATTATAAATAGTAAATTTAAAAAATTACAATTCACCTAATTCTCATTTAACACTTGGTGGCTGACTAGGTGAGAGAGAGAGAAAAAGTGACGAGCATGGTTGATGGATCTAGTGGTGACACAGTATTCATGGACGACAAGCTGATCCACCAAGGTGAGGAGGTATGAAATTTTTACTACTATCGAGCGGTATTGTGCCAAGTAGGCCCCAAATCCCGACCTTGTGATTTCAATGTGAATTTCAAGCACATGTTTAATTTTCAGGTTAGGTAGATTAGGGAAAAAAATTTCCACATAAGGGTGGATTTTTCTTTCTGATAGGAAAATTTTCTCATCTAGAAGGACTAGTGATGAAATGGGTGAACTCATGCTCTGCAGGGGTGGACACACTAGGGGAGGGGCAATTGCAAAATTTCCTCTCTACGGAAAGGGTGAACCTACATAATGTAGGGGAAAAAATGAATGAGGATAGGAGAATGCAAAATTGCCAAAACTGGGAAATGACTATGGAAAAATCACCCAAAAGGGAAAATGTGGATGTGAATCCGCCTGTCGAGGAAAAGGGAAAATGTGAATTCAAGCGAATGTGAATTCGGGCGAATGTGAATTCAGGCGAATGTGAATTCACCACTTGGGAAAAGAAGAGCATATTCACACCGAGACAAGAAAGGGGAAGGTTTTCCAAGAAAATAGGCAAAATCGTGGAAGAAAGACACAAGGGACAATGTGCTAGCTAGATAGTTGAATGCAATGGGAGGGGAAATTTTTGAATTTACCTTAGACAAAGCAAAATTTTCCAAACTAGGATAGGGGTAAAAAGGGCAAGAAATAGGGATAAAATGTTAGAAAACTAATAGAATGTTCTGTATGGATGCAGAACTTTGAGACGTTGAGGTCACACGAGAGGCACTCAATGGTGTTAGAGGTGACATGGAGGGAAATGAATTTCCATGACCATGGATCATTAGCGCAAGCAAGATTATTGCACACATTGGTGTATCCTAAGATCAAAATACATCGGGGATTACTGATTGCATGGATAGAGCGATGGAGCTTAAAGACTTCTACCTTGCATCTCTCGACAGGGGAGATGATAGTGACTCTAGAGGACATGTGGAGGATTCTGTGATTGCCCATCTAAGGGAACTTGATCAGTTGGAATCGCAGCTAAGTAGTGGATAGGAGCCTACAGGCTATATTTGGACTAGTTGAGCTACCCATCTAGGGATAGGAGCTAAATCTTCATGCTTTTTTAGGATTTGAGATTCCTTCTCTACCATTGTACCTTTATGACTTGATGAGCAAGATTTTGTTACTAGACAGGAGTGGACACTTTTGCAGCCACAAGATATTTGAGGTTGTTAGACACATTGTGGAGAGGTGAGAGGGGGAGTTTGCATGGGAAGCATGCATGCTAGCCCAACTGTACCAAGACATGCACATCATTTGTTATAAATGAGCATTGAGCATCACCCATGTGACACTACTTTAGGTGTGGGCTTGGGAGCACATTAGTGTTTCTAGAATATATATTCTTATTTTCGGTTTGAGAGATGAGACATTTCTTGTGGCATACTGGTGCGAGATAGAGTATGGATGGAGGCTTCATTATTAAGAAATGGATGATTTGGAGGGATGTCAGTGGAGATTGTATTGGATGAGGGAGGAGGAAATCACCTGGAGACCCTACATGGAATGACTCTTTTAGGGATGGAGGGTGTACCTATTTCAGTATGTTATTGATTGAGAGATATATGTATATTATGGAGCTACATAGACCCAATAGGTTGAGTAGATAGTTTCAGATACAAGATATTCCTATAGGACCATAGAGGTTCCACTGGATCACCAGGGAGCCAATAGTGATATGGGGAGGGTCGATCACTATGGAGTATGCACTGCAGTTGTGGGAGAAAATCCCCATGATACAATATCTATGGAGGGGAGGGTCAGTAGATGCAGGGACCACAATATGGTACTTTGCATGGTGGGAGGAGAGGAGGCCAGGGTAGATCAAAATAGTGTAGTTGATTGTGGGGGCCCTAGGATTTAGATCCGATGATGAGAGAGAGCTATACAGACCATAGAGGAGGAGGAGGAGAGTAGACAGATGGAGGAGAGGTGGAGATAGGGATGTGGAAATTTTGCATGTAGGGGGAGAGGAGCAGGCTATGGACATGGATGAGGATTCCCTAGACGTGAATCCTTTAGCTATAGTACCCTATGTGCCACCACCACTTGAGGATCCTGTAGTACTATTTTTAGGATCCTTGGCCCAAGTAGGTATTGCAGATTATAGGTTATAGGATTTAAAGGTAGATAGAGATAGATTGCAGATGAGGTGGAAATATTGTGGGTGAAGGTAAAGCAACTACAAGGTCTACAGAGTGATGGAGACAAGGATTATGGAGCCCTGATAGATAGAGAAAGGAGGGAGATGTTGGATATGGAGAGAGAGAGAGGGATGAGCTTGAGAAGAAGCTCTAGAAGATGAGAGGAGAGAGAGATGAGACTCGATACAAATTAGAGTGTGCAAAGGTGGCGTTGGGGATGTAGGGGGATTACTTAAGAGAGAAAATAAAATAGAGTGATAGTTGTAGGCACTACAGGGGGAGAGGGATGTGGCTCCATAGAGGATATCCTAGCTACAAGCATAGGTGGATTAGATGTTATTCTAGGATGCATGAGAATAGAAGAGATGACACATTAGTGGGCTATAGGAAAAATATCACATAGAGTTAGATTTGGAAAGGGTATAGGTAGAAAAGGTGGTTGATGCGAGGACAGAGGCCAGTTATTATATGTTTTCTTATCATCAAGCCATCCCAGATCCAACACGGAGGGTATAACTATATGTTAGAGGAGCCCCATAGATGCTAACACCATTACACTTAGGGGCTACACATACATGGGGATATAGTAGCTACCAAGAGACTCCCCCTGAAGTAGAGGTTTGGTGGAAGATTCCCTACAAAGATCAGATGTCAAGAGTATAGGGTAGATAGGAGATGGGATGTAGGATACAAGTTTTCACAAGTGTAGAGTGGATATACATCATACAAAGATAGAGGCTACAAAATCCTTAGCATAGATTGGATAGAGATTATTTGATTCATTGATTCTTTCATTCTTTATTCTTTGTTCATTCAAGAGATGTACTCCTTACACTAGATCAAAGCTTTGTACTTGTATGTTATTTGATGGATTTCAATTAACTCTATGATGGACTTGTTATTATGTTTTTCGAATTTTTATAGACTTTTATGATCATTTATTATGGATTGTGATGGACCTATGATGGAAACTATGTATTTTTTATATTTATATGATATGCGATGGACATTTTTTATACCCTCAAGAGTTATTATGTGATGACATGGATGTTTATTATTCTCATGTGTATGTGATTATGATGATTCATTTTCATGTCTATGTGGATGATATGGATTTTATGCATTAGTCTAATTATTTTTTATGTAGGATGTTGTGAATGATTTATGATTTTATATACTAAGGATATGATACTAATGAATTGTGATGCAAGTGGCCATGAATATGTTTAGATGGAAAACTTATTCCTACAATGGATATGTTTATAAATCCTTGTGATTGATTTAGAAAATGTGAATGTCAATCATCTCATATCACATGGATATCTGTCTTGTAGACTGTACCATCAATTTTCTTTGAATAATAGTGGGAAATATTTCCAAGCATATTGTTGTGATTTGATTGTGGCATGAAAATGTAATGTGATGCAATTAATGAAAAATGTGTTATCTATAGAGGTGCAATTGTAATATGGATAAATGTAATGAAATTCAATTTATATATGGTGGAATGGACCAATATTGCAATGCAATGAAATGGAATAAATTTAAGATGCTTAGAATAGCCAATCTATATTAATATAAACAACTTAAGATGATATGAAATGAACATAAGATGCTTAGAATAGTAAATCTATATTAAGCTAAACAACTTAAGATGATAATGAAAATGATAATGTGCAATGAATATGATATGATATGAACCTAGGTGAACAATGAAAAGTGTGGAAATACATCACATAACAAGATGAATGATGATGGGTATGAGAATGTACCTATCAAAATAAAAAGGAATCCTATTAGGAAGAATGAATGGATAGGGAATATTTGCACAACCAAAATCACTAACCATAGGCTAGGGGAAAAATTGGATGGGGATAAATGAAATGCAATGGGATGGTAAATGAAATGCAAACCTAATGCCATTTTTCATTTTTGGAGCACTGATTTTTACTATAGCATGGGACATGATAAGCTAGGGTATGATGAACCAAGGCCGATTAGTGTCCAATGCGAATGAAAAACACAGTAGACAAGGAGGCTATCCCAACACCCAAAATATACAATGGATTTGGTTGGGTCTGATGTTGGAACAACCACAAACACAAAGGATTCCCCACTATAACACAATACTGAAAGGATCTTGGTGGGTACTATGTGGGAAAACTAGGAAGACAAAAACAAACAAAAAATCAAGATATGCCCCCATGTTCACTTTTCAAAGCACACCATGATATGATGGATTGTGATGACCCTTACGAGGTGTAATAGGAAGCTCAAATGATAAAAAAACAATATCAAAAGCATCAAAATATCACAATAAATTTCAAATGTCCTTTTCCTTCAGATCAAAAGGGTGGATGGGACTGGTATGGTTTGATTTAGGAAGGATACATCCTATTAATACCAAAGATGGTGGATAGATAGGATGATCAGCATGACTTGGGATATTTAAAGCCAATTAAACCTCATGATACTAGTGACCTTTGTTATTAAGCACCGGCTAGATAGGGACATACATGATGACATGACACTACAACCAAAAACACCTTAAAGACCTTGGGGCTCAGGTACTGATCAAAGATTAGCCTTGCCTATATGTGAAAGTGTAAAGCCCTCATAGTTCAATAAAAGATCAATGACTGACCATGGATAAAAGTGGAAAGAGGAAAATGGAGACCTCAATGGATGAAAAATACCGGACAAAGAAATGGCGTAGGGGTTGATCCAATGACTAGCCTTGCCTATGTGAAAGGACAGGGGAAATGTAGTTCAAAAAAACTAATGAAAGACAAGATGGGACCTAATGATGACCGACATGATGGAGGATCCTAGATGAAGTCACAACACCAATAGATGAAATTGATGTATAGCCAATGAAAAGCTTAGATGCATGATACAAAGCTTAGGATTTCATATAGTTATTTTGGATTTTCCAATGCTCAACCAAAATATACCAAGTGAAAGATGATAGGATTTCGATGGAAGGATAGGATGTAAGGATAGGATATGGAGATAAGATAGATGGAAGCATGAAGTAACTAGGATGCAAGGTAGATAATGATTAATCCCTCTACGAATGGCACCTATTGCTAGGTTTTCACCAAATGTACTTATCCTAGGTGGCACCAAGGGTGGTTTTCACCATAGGATGAATTATTCTCTTTACTATTTTTGAATTTTTTTGAATTTTTTGTTTTTTTATTGTTTTTTTTTTTAAACTTTTTTTTGGATTTTTCAGGATAGGATAACCTAGCTGACTTAGGTATAAAACCACTTCAGATGCATGATGTTGATGGGATCTTCTAAGGGTTCTCCTTCAGGCATTCCAAGTCAATATGCCCTAGAACCATATTTTGTTGTGACAACATAGGAACCCAACCAATTTGCCTCAAACTTTCCTTTCTTTTCTCTATCTTGTTGATTGGTTTGATTTTTCTTTAGGACTACATTGCCAACATTGAATTGGTAGGGAAAAACCTTCTTGTTGTAGCTTCTCCTAAGACGATGTTGATATACTTGGAGATGGTTGTATGACTAGAATCATTTTTCATCTAGACTTCCAACTAACTGAGTCATGCGACCTGAGCATCTTAATCACTGAGAATATTTTTCAAAGAGATTTGAAGTGATGGGATCTTAACCTCAATTAGAAAGGTAGTGTCAACACCATTACAAGAGAGTATGGAGTAGTGCCAGTGGGAGTGTGGATGGACATATGGTAGGCCCAAAGAGAGGGATTGAGATTGAGATGTCAATCTCAACTAGTGTTATTGATGGAATTTTTAAGGATTTTGATAAGGGTTTTATTGGTTGCTTTAGCTTGTTCATTACCCTGGGGGTAATAACGGGTGGACCAAAAATGTTGGATGTGATCCTATCTTACAAAGGAGTTCCATATACTAGTTTTTGAATTCCTTTCCATTTTTGGTAATGATGGTGGATGGGATACCATATCTGCAAAGGATATGGTAAAGAATGAACTTGGAAATCTGAACACTTGTGATTTGTGGGAGTGGAATTGCTTCCACACACTTGGTAAAGTATTTAGTGGTTGTGATGATGAAGATATGGCCATTAGATGGAGGATAAATCTTGTTGAATAAGTCAAAACCCCATTGTGAAAAGGGATAAGAAGCAATGATGGGATGCAAACCTTGTGCAGGAGTGCAAATCAAATCAGCATGTTGTTGGCATGGTAGAAATTTCTTCATAAAATCATAGGCATCATGTTCCATGGTGGGCCAATAATAACCAGCTCTGAGAATACTCTTTAGTAAGGCCATTCCATTAGAGTGAGATCCAAAAACACCACTATGTACCTCTTTTAATGCAACACAAGATTTTGATTTGTTCATACACCTAGGTAGAGTGCCACATACCCTTTTTGATAAAGTGTATCTCCTACAATGGTATAGTGGGAAATACATTGGACAAATTATTTATGTTGATTTTGGGTAAGATCAGGTGGTAAAATTTTATCATGGAGGTAGACATAAATGTCATGGTCCCAAGGTGAATTAGGACCTACAATATCACACATTATCTCACTATCAAGGACATCATATGCTGGGATTAGTAATTGTTCAACTAGAAACTCACATTTTGTTCAATCTTTGGGCATGTCAATGAGGGAACCAATCATAGCCATTGCATCTACTACCTTGTTTTGGACTATGAGAATCTATTCAAATTGGATATAGGTGAAATATTTTTTGAATTCATCCACCATGTATTTATATGGTAAAAGCTTATCATCTTTTTTTTGAAATTCATCATTGACCTATTTGATAATAAGTTACAAATCACCAAAGACATGAAGGTGAGTCATATTCCATTGGATGGTGATTCTTAGACTAGTGATCAAAGGTTCATACTCAAAAAATTTGTTGGTGCATGGAAATTCTAATCTAAATGACTTTGTGATGTAATCACCTTGAGGAGTGATGAACAAGACACATGGACTATCTTCGTTATGCATAGATATCCCATCAAAGTAGAGCATCCATGCATTTTTTTCTGTGACTATAAGGACCACTTCATAAGGAAATTTATCCACTAATGGATATGTATTGACTAAAGGAGCATTTTCCAACTGATCTACTATCACTTGTTACTTGAATTTTTTTCAATCCATATACTCTATATCAAATTCACTCAGTAACATAATTCACTTGGCCATGTGACCACTCAAAGAAGTTCTAGATAAAAAATACTTGAGTGGGTTGAATTTTGAGATTAGCTTGATGGGATGACTAAGCATGTAATTTAATGACAAATATTTTGTGAACTAAAGACCACAGCTAGACAAAAAATTTCCATTGGGGAATAGTTGAGCTCATAGCCTATGAGTGTGTGGCTGATGTAATAGATTGCACGTTCCTTGGAGGATTCATTATGTTGTGCTAGTAATGCCCCCAATGCAACTAATGTAGCTAAGATGTACAACAAGAGTGGTATTTCTAGAATGTGAGGAATTAGAATGGGTGGATGAGCAAGATATTCCTTAATCTTTTCAAAGCATCTCCAAAATTCTAGATCCCATTTGAATGTGATGTTTTTATGTAGCAAATGGGTGAATGATTGGCACTTTTCAATAAGTTGAGCTATGAAGCATTTGATGGACTATAGCTTGCCTTGGATGCTCCTTAATTTCCTTAGATTGTGTGGTGGGGGAATTTCTATTATTGCTCTAAATTTAGCTAGATCTACCTCAACACCCCTTCTAGATACTATGAATCCTAACATCTTTCTTGATGTGACCCCAAACACACACCTTTTTGGATTCAAACGTAGCTTATAGTGCTCTAACCATTCAAAGATTTTTTTTAGGATCATGGGATGCTCTTCTCTTGTTATTTATTTTCCTAGCAATTCATCAACATAATCTTCCATGATGATGTAGATAAGGTCATGGAAGATGATGATCATCACTCATTGGTACATTGCCCCCATATTTTTGAGACCAAAGGGCATGCCATTGTAGCAAAAGGTGCCCCAAGTAGTAGTGAAGGCAGTTTTATGTTGATCTTCTAGTGCAATTCTAATTTGATTGTAGCCAAAAAATCCATCCATAAGGGATAGCATCTCATGTCCTATCATAAGATTGACCAACATCTTAATGTTTGGGAGAGGAAAATCATCTTTTGGGTAGGCTTTTTTAAGAGCCCAAAAAATCTATATAGATTCTAATGCTCACATTTGGCTTGGCCATAGGCACTATGTTGGATATCCAGTCAGAGTAGTTGATAGATCTTATGAACCCAACCTCCAACAATTTTTCTATTTCTTTCTTGACAAGCAAGACCACTTGGTGATGCATTTTTCATAGCTTATGTTTAATAGGTTTAGCATCCAGATGAATGTCCAAATGGTGTAAAACTAGTGCAGAATCTAGTCTTGCAATGTCTAAATAGGTCCATGCAAAGTTGATGATCCCTTCCTTTAGCAAGCTGACAATGATGGGATATTCTTCTTGCAACAATGATTTGGCTACATAAGTGATTTTAGGCTCCTCTTTTTCTCCCAAATTGGACTCTTGCATTTCTAGGACTAGGACAGATGATCATTCAGAGAAGTGAGCTCCTACAAGAGGAAGATGAACATCCCCATCCTCCACCACCTCATCGAGGTTTTCACTATCGAACAAACCCTTTGTTTTTACTTTTGTTGAGTCAAAAAGTGCCTCTGAGAGGTTTTCACTAGATGACCCTTTTTTATTTTTCTTCTTTTTAATTTTAAAGTTAGGGTATTCATCTTCCCCCAATCCCATAAGATGCACATAAATTTCCATTGAACGTAAGGTGTCAATAGGTTTTCTACCTCATAGATACCAATCAATAAGCTCAGGATGACATAGGGAAAGGCTCATGGTAAGGACAAATATGTTGTCAAAGAGTGAAGGGAGATCAACATCATCGTAAGCAAGTATGATGGCTTCTTCCTCGAGTATATAGTAAAGGAAACCATCATTTACATGGAAATTATTTGAAGTAATCATGGAAGCTATAGGACCCTTTATCTTGTTATCATAGCACAATCCTACATGTTTGGGTTGGACGAGTGTCTCGATAGGCTACAACTTTCGATGTTCCTCTATGCCAAGGCCTCCCCATTGATAATTTTATTTTTCAGATAACTTTGATGTACAAGGATAAGTCTCTTGAAAGTACACAATGAGAGGGGATGAAGGCTTGGGTTCTTCCCTATATATCCACTAATTCATATATCACCAAGATAATCTTGTTGTGTTCCTATAGACCATAAGGTGGTAGAACCCATGTTCTTTGAGCATAGATTTTTATATTCTCTTCTTCTTTTGGCACAGACTTAAAAGGTTGACTATATGTGCGAGGAGATGGTGGCATAGTTGCCACATTAAGAGTCGTTCTCATTTAATATTGTCCATAACCTTTATCAATGATCCAAACCTTGGTGATGGTGGATTCAGATGTGGTGGATGGAATGGATGATGTAGTAGAGGATGAATTGGAAGATGGATTGGAGGATGATGCCTGAGGTGCCACCACTTCAACTCTTGGAAAATTTTGAGAATGGGGGAATGAAGCTTCAAGAGAATGATAATACTCGAAGGGTTATGGATTAAGATGTATGGTCACTTCCATCCCATTGTATGGGAACTTCAGACATTGATGATAAGTGGAAAAAATAGGTTGCATGGCTTGGATTCATGGGAGACCAAGGATAAGATTGTATGGGAGGTCCAAATAAAGGATATGGCATGTGGTGTATTACACGACTAGGCCAAATTGAATGGAAAGAAAAATAATTCCTTTAGAATCCCTTTCTGCATTGTCATAAGCTCTAATAGTGATAACCTAATTATTTAAATTAGCATGGGTATACCCTATCTATTTTATGAACTTTAGCATACAGAGGTTTAGGGAAGATCAATTATTTACCAAGAATATTTTCACTTTATGTCAGGTTATGAGAACTTTGATGTGAAGTGTGTGATTATGGGATGATTTAATGGATGAAATATCATTTTGACTAAAGCCTAGCTAATATGTTGATGACAGATGTTGTACTAAAGCTTGAAATTGAGTAGGATCTATATCATTAGGCATTTGGGTATACTAAAAAGATTTGGTGAGGAATTCTTGATGGATGGGGGATGACTTAAGAAAATACAAGATGGATATTTGAGTTGTAGTCTTCCCAAGATGATCAAGAATATTATAATGGGACCTCACAAGAGTTGGTTGGGATGACGTAGAAGGCCTAGGGATGGATATGTGGGTGTGATGGGCTATAACAACACATTGAGGATATTTACCCTTGACATGGAACGTGGACATGCGTGGCTTGGCCTGGCTAATGCACATAACAATTCCATCATTGTTATATAGTACATTATTATAGCTAACATTGTTCATGCTGTTAATTTTATTATTGTTATTGCTAGGCCCAAGATTAAAATTAGAGGTACTACGACCCTTATTGTGCTTGGGGAAAGAATTTTGATATATTTGAACTTGAGCATTGGATGTTGTCTCTTGATTCTCATATAATACTATATCATATTGATCTATAAGATCTTAGATATATGTTTGAAGTCCCTGCAACTTGTTGGTCGAATGACCTTTAATTTTGTGAAATTCACAATACTCGTTTTCTCTATACTAGGTGGGTTTTGGTTTGGACTCGTTGAAAGGTCTAGTCATAGGATAAGTAATTGGGTAGCTTGCTTGTAAGAGCCTCTTGAAAACATCTAAGGGTTCTCCCAAAGGATTGAATGAATATTTATTGTTCCCTTGATTATTTTGATTGGATTGTTGAGGAGGACGGTGTGTACCCTGTGGCACAACAATAACATTAGTAATTGATTGTTGATTTGGGACATATTGTGATCTTTGTGAGGTATTGGCTACTTGGAGATGTTTGGTATCAGTGATACCATCATTGACAACATTAAAATATCCTAGTAATGATACTTATCTCGAGATGATTTATCCTTCTCAGAGTTATAGATTTTGATTTGTCCTTTGGAAATGAGGGCCCTCTCAATGGTAGTCCCCTTTTCTATGACCTATGAAAACAAGATAACACAATGAATATTAGTATTATATGTCATGTTAGGATAGGAATTTTCTATGAATATGGTCACCATTTCCTTCTCACTAAAATGGGATTTTAGTCAACGAGCCAAGGCATGCCACCTTTGCAAGTAACTTGCAAAAGTTTCTCCCTCATGTTATTTTTCTTTTAGGAGATCTAAGGTATCAATTTATTTCTCCAAATTCAAGGAGAAGTATGTAACAATTTTTTTTTGAAAGATCTGTAAAAGAAGAGATTCACCCCTTTGGAAGACCCATTAACCAGTCTAGGGCTATCCCCGTTAGACTCCTAGGGAATAGTCATAGGAGATAACTGTCATTATGCCAGACTTCTTGGAAATGTGTGTAAAATTCTTGCAGGTGGTTCCTTGGGTCCTTTGTTCCTTTGTATTTTTCAAACTTTGGCATTTCAAAGTGCTTAGGAAAGGGGACAAGTGTGATCAAGGGATCAAACGAATAAGGGAAAATCTCTTATAATTTGAAAGAAATTTTGGATGTCCCTTCTTGCAAGTCTTTTAATGTGGCTTTTATCTCTTCCCACTCCTTATTGATAGGTGTTGATTGAAGATGATTGGTCAAGTTGGATTGGTTATAAGAATCATATTGTTGATATGATATAGATGGAGTTGAAATGGTTTGATCGTATGATGTTGGAGGTGGATATGAAGGGGTTTTTTGGTATTGGTTGGAATATGCTGATTGGGGAGTGGTATAAGGTTGTTTATATGATAGCGAAGCTTGGTAATATGAAGAAGAATCACCTTGTTGATATGATAGAGATGCTTCATAATAGGATGAGTAACCTTGCTGATATGATGGTTTTTACTGGGAATAATATGGATTTGATTGGTAATTGTAGGTAGTGTATTATTGAGAAGCGTATGGAGGTTGTTGTGGATTGGGCCGCTAGTAATAAATATTTTGTTGTGATTGCATGGGAGTAGTGTAAGATGACTGTTGTTGGGATTGTTGTGGATTAATGTAGACTAGTTGTTGCTAGAATTTTTGTGGATTGTGGTAAGAATAATTGAGGTTAGAATTGGATGTGGTGGGTTGATCGTAATAGGTTCTTTGCAGGTGATATAGGTATTGGGTAGCAGGGTTGCTAGGAGTTGGTGGGTGAGATTGTTGTGGTTGTGTTGGGATTTGTGAATGTTGAGGGGGTAGTTGGTAAGATGGTGATTGTTGAGGGATTTGTAGTTGTCGATAGGATGAAATTTTTTGTGATATTGGCTTGTGAGGAGGAGCTTGCAATTGATGAGGAGGTTGTGATGGATTACCCTACGGTTGATGTGAGGGTGGTTGTGAAGGCAGCTATGATGGGATGTGGATATGTTGTGGAGGTTGCAATGGAGGTTTTTGTGATGGTGGCTATTGATGATTACCCTAAGGTTGATGCAGGGAAAGGATACTACCTTGAGGTGGTAGTAATTTTGGTGTAGGTGTAGATCTAGGAGGTGGAGGTAGCATAGTGAAAGGATTCCCCACATTATTCCCTAGTAATTGACTTGATTGATTTGATGGGAGAGGTGGTTCATATGGTATAGGGGTTGAACCTTGTAGGATGTTCAGGATCAATGAATTGGGAGGACCTTGTGGCATACCAAGACCCCGAGGATTCTTAGGATCAAGACCTTGGGTATTGTTAGGATCACGTGATGCTCCTATAACTGAAATTGGAACCCAAGGAGGTGGTACATGGGGTAATACTTGATAGAGCACAACATTGTTGAACCCAGGTTGACACCAACACTCTTGTGGGGGGCCTTCAAGGATGTATGAATTATCTAGATTTTTTGTGAATTTTGAGGATCTTGCAACATTGGAGGTGTAGAAGATGTGATATTGATGTATTTTGATAAGTCAAACCCCGATGGTGACTTCATACCTTTTAGGAGTAATATGGTGAGGATTTTATCCCATTACTCATTAAGGAGATGATCTATCATTTGGACATTGGTGGGATTACTGAGGCATTCATTGACTATGACCTTAGGTTAGTTGACCATACTTTCATCAGCAAGAGATATGGTGTCAATTTCAGTGTTGGATTGTGATGAACCACTGCTAGTGGGTTGATCTTGAGGAATGTGAGGAGGAGCACATTGGGACTATTGTTCTACCATGAGTTTCTTTTCTTGTGATTGGGTGGTTATGGGCATGAAAATATAAAATAGCTAGGTGACTAAGATGACACTACCTTCTAAGATGAACTTAAATGATAGCCTAAATGATTTCTAAAGGATTGAATGGATGATATAAATTTTGATTGATTGATCAATTGAATGATACAATTGAGATAACGAAATGGATTGGATTTGACTAGGTTGATTGACTAGATGAGATGATTGATTGGATTGGATTGATGAGATTGACTCCAAACCAAGTTTAGAGGTTTAGTTAGATTACATAGGATGTTGATGATTGAATTGGATTGCAAAAAGGATGATTACGACACTGAATCTACCTCAAGATGGAAGTAGATTGATTGGTCCATGGACGATGACTGACTCAGGATGGATGAAAATCCTAAGAAAGTGTGGATGATGATGATAAGGATTAGACATCTAAGTCAACTTAGATAAAAACCCCTCAAACGAAGCCTAAGAAATTTGAATTGATGAACCAATGATGGGTATACAACCTAAGGATGTTCTATGTTGAACATATATGATTTAATTGATGATTCGATGACTTTTGGAAAATGCACATGGACCAAAATGATGGTTATAGATAGATATATGATGATAAAAAAAATCTAATCATGAGAATAGACTAAAAAAAAAAGGATTTTAGTGGCCCAAAGGGTTGACTCTCGAGAGTTTTCTATGAGAATCACATTCACCTATATGTCACTCAAGTTCACAAAAATTGATCGCGAGAATAGACTTGAAAAACAATAGGATTTTAGTGGCCCAAAGGGTTAACTCTTAAGAGTTTTGTATGAGAAGCACATTCACCTCTATGTCACTGAACATCACCCCTCTAGTTGATGGGTTTTCATATCCAAGGTCAATGGATTCACTTCTATGTAGAGAAATTTTTTTTATGTCTAGGACTCAAACTCACCTATATCTTTGGAGGGAAAAAGAAACAAGCAGACTCGGGATGCAAATTCACCTATGTAAGGATAGGATGACCTATGTAAGGACAAGATTGCCTATGTATATGATAGGATTTCCTCTCTAAGACACATGATGCTTATATCTTCAAACACCACAAGGAAAGAAGTAGACATGGGGTACAAAATCACCTATCTAAAGATTAGGATCACCTCTTTCTTGATGCATATAGAATCTAACAGAAATGCCTATTGTGGGATCTCCAATAGGAAAAACAAGATCACCTATGTCTTGAATAGTATGGACTACGATGGTACATACAGATGTGGGATCGCCCATGTGGAAAATAGGTTCACCTATTCTAGGGGGTGTATAGATGAGAGAGACATGGACAGGACACAAACTCACCTAAAATAATAGAAGGGTCACTTGTTTCGAGGGAATTGGTGGACACAAATGACATGGATCAAACAGACTCGCCCAAAGGGTTGATGAGATCACCTATTTTGGGGGAATAAGCAAATGGGGGACTAGGATTAGACACAAACTCACCTAAGGAGAGGGCAAGACCACCTATTTAGGGATCAGGTAGATGCGAGGTCACCTAACTATGGGACCCACAAGAAAATTCACCCCAAACAAGGATTAACTTGCTTAAAGGATGACCTAGATTGGACTCAAGACATAGAAATGCCCCTTTTAGGGCAGGATCGCCTACCCATAATGAAAATTACCCTCTGTGAGAAGAAAAATTTCCACTAAGGGTGGGGGTAGACTATGGAAAAGGAAAAAATCATAGAAAATAATAGACAGAAAGGTTGAACTGACTTAGACTGATGACAAATAGTGATAACTCACAAAGAAGACACGCCAAGCAACATAATCCTAGAATTAGTGATAAGGGTTTACAATCTTGATGTAGTCCCACCACCTTGGGGGTGAATCCAAGGTTAATACTCTATGATACCAAGGTGGTTCTCTAGATCCCCCTTTCTTGTGAAGGCAAATAGCTTGTGATTCAGTGGCACAAGGTCATCAACAAATGCCACAGGATCACCTTCATGCTCTCTCTTGGAGACTATCACAGTGCACCACAAGGATTTCTATCTCAACCCAATGGATTATGTGGTGAGTAACTTCAAGGTATGGTGTGCATCCCATACACTACACCAAGTCATGGCTAAAACATAGGTCTCTATCTAGGATAAATAGGCTATCTCGTGCATCCTTGATATACACTAGGTACGTGAGGCACAACTGTGAACACTAGCCCATCACAAGCATGGATCAATAGCCTGAGCAAGGTACTGGAAACTTGTACCAATGTTTCACATGTTATCTAAGTATCACCCTAGCTTCAACACTTTGTTAGACACAATGTGACTAGATTGGGGTACAACTTTAGTTCTCCCCCATTTATATACCCTGTCGGTAACACATGGTTGGAATCATCCCCTAGGTGATGAAATGTTAGGTAGGTCACACTAAAGGAAGGAAATACTAGAGGCTTTGGCTTGTCCCTAGGCCCACACATAGTGCAAGGGGAGAGCATATATGCACTAGCACTTCCTAGGTAGACTGGACTGGACTGGAATTTTATTGTGATTGTTCATCACCCAAGATCATCAAAAGATGCAAGGGGAGTGGATACTTCAACAGTTCACTCCCAAACACAACAAAAAAGTTAATTCACCCATTAATTAATCTATGTAAACCTAAATTAGTATGGAAAAATCATACAAATAGAGCTAAGCTAAGGGCTTTCAACCAATTGTCCTGTAGAAAATATGTTAGTAGTTTCTATTGTCGATCTTCATCAAACATGAAAGGAAAAGTTGCACAAATTGTTAGTTAAATGCCACAATTCACTAAAAAACAAGTTAGCTCATCAATACCCAAAATCAAAATCAAATTATAGCCCAAATTGAAAAATTAAAGGTTCTAGATTATTACCAATACACCTCTATGGGAGATTATTTCACCCTTATCTATGGGTCAGGATCACCTGTTTGGAGGGATGGGTGAATTCATAGTCACATGTTGGGTGGAGGGGAGTATACAATTTAACCTTTGTGACTTGTTCGTGTTCACCTCTATCTTTAACAATTTTTCCTATTCAGGTAGTCCTAGGAAAATTTTCCTCTATGATCGACAATTTAACTAGTCATATTCAAGTCCACGCCTCCAATAAAAGGGAAGGAGAAATTTCACCTATATTCAAAGCACTTATGCCCCTATATCTAGCAAATTTTCCCTTTGGGGGTGGATTTTCCCTTGTGTGTGAAATTAGAACCTATAAAATTAAAAATAACAAAAAATCATAAAATAGACTCATGACGTGGGTCCCACTAGGCATGCTAGAAGTTTGTAAAATCATGAATTCCTATTCTAAGATGCAAAAATGAAACTAATGCAATGAAGAAAAACACAAAGAAAACACTCAAATTAGGCCTAGTTGAATTTGAACAAACACAAAGAAAAGGAAGTGAGTTACCTTGTTCAAATTGGTGAGTTTGGTTGGCCCTTGTTAACATTTGATTGTGTGCTCCTTCCTTAGCAAAATGGCATCAAACCTAGCTCTAAATGATGGTGAGAAGATGAGGAATGCAATGGTGCAAATGGGTATTGTGATGGATGCAATATGGGAGCTCAAAGTGTTGCAACAATGGAGGATGGCTTAGAAGCTTGAAAATTGCTAAGTGTAGGTGAGTCCTTGATTGCTAAAGTGATCGATGAAAATGGGAGAAATTCCAAAAAATTTAGGGGAATTTCCTCTAAATCCATGAAGGGCCAATATTAAGCCAAGGTGGACAAGATCAATGGCTAGGGTGAGTTGAGAACTCATAAGCCCTCACATCTTGACATGTGGTTGGTTATGTGGAAAGAAGCAGATGAGGTGGAGATGACATGGAGGTACTAGGTTATACCTTGGGAAGGGACAAGATCTCTTCATAAAGGAGATCCTTGTCCCCATGTTGTTGAGAGGACATGTGAGGAATTAAAAAATTTCAAAAATCCTCATGGGGATGGGATAAGGAATTTAAAATTCCTAAAA
Organism: Sequoia sempervirens; assembly: GCA_007258455.2. Lineage (NCBI taxonomy): Eukaryota > Viridiplantae > Streptophyta > Pinopsida > Cupressales > Cupressaceae > Sequoia > Sequoia sempervirens. The sequence goes on along the minus strand of VDFB02105785.1, from coordinate 565,381,572 downwards.
AATGTATTCGGCTAATAAAAGTGAATTAAAAACTTACATTGGGAAGGGGGTGCCTTCTCCAAAAGGAGAATGCATTTAATAGGGTCGACTTAGGACATATTCCATAAATGGCATGGAGATTAGGTTAGCATAATTAGGTGATTAAGGTTGTGCAAATATGGGATTGGGTAGGCTAATGAAGGATTAGAGGCAAGTGGGAGGTTATAGGGTATGTGACCCTATTGATGATTAGGGATGTGAACATCCTAATCATAGATTAATAAAATTAATCTAGAATAGAAATGATTATGGAGGATGTGACATGAGGAGAGAGAAAAGGATGAATTAATAATTGATTTAATTCATTTGGGCTAAAGTGACCAAATTAAATAAATTGGGGAATTTATTTAATTCAAAGATGGAAGGGGTAAGGTATTTAATTGATTTATTAAATACCTTAGGGGACATTGGGAGAAGATGAAATATTAATCAAATAGAAAATGATTCAATTAATATAGATGAGGGATGCGGGACATAGGAATACAAATGTGAGTTTGACCATATGGGAGTTGTCAAATTTAGGTGTCTACACCTAGTCTTTAACACTCTTAAGGCTACAGTTTTTATGTTCAATTACCAAATTTGGGGTTTGATCAAGGAAAACCCCCCATTAGAAAATCAATTTGAATTCTATTTTGTAGGTGTTTTTCACATATTTGGGCCGAGAACTCAGATTGAAAGGAAATGGAATGTGTCAGGGTGCAAATCAGAAGCTTTCATTTTCAAAAATGTGGTATGGGACTAATTCACCAATAGTGGTGAATGAGTCCCACTATGGTTTTCTGTTGGAAGTGTTTGTAGTTATCGATACCTTTTTTCCCAAAATGAACTTCTACGCAGAGATCAAGATCTAGGACTGATTCACCCAAGTTGGAAAATGAGCCCAGTAGCTTAAAAGGTTCAAATTTCAGAAATTTCAAGGTTTTTCCCAACCTTTGTAAAGTTTCCAGGTGCACACCATTTGAATTCTTATTTTCCTATTCTGTTTTATTTACATTCCTAGGTCATTTGTTAGGTCATTTAGCCTTTGTTTGCATATCACACTATGTTTTCAAAAAAAATCTGTTCCAAGTTTACACTTGGTGGTGAACCCCTCATTAAGATTTCATTCAATCCCTAGAACCTTCCCTTTGTCAGATTTAAATCTTCTTTGCATTGAAATCTCAAGGGTTTGTTCTAGAGTGAAGTGTTGAGAAATAGGAATCTCTCTCCTTTTAGGTCCAAAACCCTAGAAGTGAAAGAAAGAAAACCCATTTTTCACCATTTAATTTTGGTGAATTGACATATAGAGCATCATAATTCTAATTTAGAGTGTATTTTCATCCTAGATTTAACATTGCACTACATTTTCCATTCTAGGGTTTAAAAATTTGCATTAGTGAAAAGGTCGTTTAGCTTGCATTATTGCACTTAAATTCATTGAAAATTAGTGAAATTTTTCATTTTCATCCTAGATTTAGGTCATATATTACATAAAAAACATAAAAAATCAATATTTTTTTTGAAAATTCTATAAAAAAATCCCTGTTGGGACTCATTCGCCACCTTGGGGGTGATCCCACAATAGTGGTTTACAATTTTTGGTAGATCCTAATTTTTAGAAAATATAATGATTTAAGCTTTTTAAAGTACTATTTAAAGGATTCCAATTGAAGAGGGTTTGATAGAACCACCTTATATCAAATCCCCTTGGATAGAACCTCGCTAGTTTTAAACCATACCTATAACAAAGTATCCTTTACACCTATGAAAATGCTAATAGAAAACCACTTTTGATTTACCTTTTGGGGGATGAAATGAATTCATTTAAAATTTATTTTTGGTATTTATGTAGTCCTTATTATAAGCTTCCCAAAAAGTATAATTTTTAAATAAATTTAATTTAATTATTATATTTATTTTTTATTTCTTTTGAATGTAGGTTTGTCACCAAAAATCAAGTTCTCTTTTCTACATATATGGAAAATATCAAATTATAAAAAAAAACAAGTTTGAAAAAGATGAGTGCACTAGATATTGAAGTCCTTGATCCAACAAAAAAGATTTAATTTAATTTCAATACATACGAAAAAAGTTATGTTGTATACAGTCTTCCTATGTCTGAATTGTAATTGGTTTAACTTTGAAACTTGATTAAGGAAAAAGTATTCAATAAAATACTATGAAACCAAATGAAAGCACTAGATATCATAGTTACAAATATAAATTTGAAAAAAATAGAATCTTATCCTTCATGGAAATTTTTTTATGTTGTATACAATGAGAATCACTCCTTAAAAATGGTGTTTATTGAAAAAAACTAGTTTTAGAAGGAGACAAAAAAGGAAGTGCAATCTGATTAAAAAAAGTTGAAAAAAATATATTTAGAATCTATAAAAAAAGGGCTACAAATCAATAGTTTGCATCATCTTCAAATTCCTCACAGTTTAGACACTATAGGTGCCCAAAAGTGAAGATTTAGTTAGAAAAAAATATTTCAATGTCCAGTTTGGCCAAAAATTGTAAACCAGTATCGTGGGATCACCTTTGGGTGAATCAACCCCAGTGCAAATTTTAAACTGCTATTTTTAGAATTTAGTTTCCACTTTTTAAGTTTATGTTTTCCTCTATTACTTTTTTGTTTTAGCTTAGTTGCTTTCTATTACCTTAAAATAATTGGAAAGAGCATTATTTACATTCATGGAAATTATGGATAACATTAGACTTTTGAAATTTTCATTTTCAAAATTAGTTCCTAGTTCACTTAGAGTAGATTCATTAGAAAATGAAAACAAAAAACAAAAAACATCGAAAGAAACAATCCAAAAAATGCTTACCTTTAGAGAAACTATATCATCCAATCCTTTTAGTAGTGATGACTTAGAGATGTTAGATGAAGCCCTTGAGGACTTCCTCTTGCTAAGATCATCCAATAAGGCTTTTCATGAAAAACCTAAACCAAGCAAAGTTAACTTACCCCTCAAGCCTTTTAGTATTGATGACTTTGGTATATTGGATGGATCTCTTGAAGATTTCATCTCACAAAACCCATCCACTAAGGCTTTTTATAATAATCCAAAAACACAAGAAGTTAATGTAATACAACCTCAACTCATCCTTTACCTAGACCCTCACATAAACAACAACCTAAAAACAAGCATGGATTTACCCTTTATCCACGTATGAATAATGTATTGCAACAATCAGGTCATGATATCATTGCTCATACATACAACACTAGAAATAATCCACAACCACAACAACCAACTCCAACACCCTTACCTTTTCCTAATACCATTTTACCTAGTGACCCTGGCTTAACTTCGCATGGTGGAAAGGAGTACAATCTTGTTGAACAATTTAAAAATACTCATCCAAAGATGTCCCTATGGGATTTTATTTAGAATTCACCAAACTATCACAATATGCTTCAAACAACTTTACAAAAAATAGTGTTTCCTCTCAGCACAAATGCAAATTATGTCACAAGTATTATACAAGGAATGAGTACAATAAATGTTTACATAACATTCCATCAACATGAGCTGCCCCTTTGGCATTAAGACAAAAAAATGAGGCCTTTATGATAATTGCTCAATTCAATTGAATAGGCATAAAAAGGACGATTGTTAATAATGGCTTAGCCCTCAATTTGTGTAGTGTGAAACTCTTAGATAATTTGTGAATAGATAAGTGAACAATGTAGCTAGACTCTTTATCAATTCAAGGATTTGACAATGTATGCATACAACCACTCAGTGTAATTACTTTACCTGTTATAGTCAACCAGGTCACCTTACAAGCTCCTATTCATTTCATGCTTTGTGACCTTTCATATAATATCTGTTTAGGGAGACCATTGATTCATGAGATGCATGTGGTGCCTTTGAATCTTAATTGTATTATGAAGTATGTCTATGACAACAAGGTATACCAAGTTGATATGGACCATGAGCTTGAAATTTGTTTGCAAGTTCATAAAGGAACAAGTACTCTTAGCACATTAATTCCAGCATCCAACATAGAACCTTTATGAGAAGATAAACAAGAAATAGAAACAATGTCAAAAAATTTGGACAATGATTGGGGTTCTTTGGAGTTCACAACCTCATTTATGGAAGAATACATAATCACAAGAAGAGAAGATTACAAAAAAACACAACGAATGGTCATGTCAACTCGGAACTTAGAAGAACACTCACAATCATCTTTAGAACTCATCTACTCTTGAATAGAATACAAGGTATACAACAAACTTTGATGAGATAGATTACCAACAACCATCGAACCTAAAAGAAATGGAAAAAATTTATGGGAGAGGTTATGAACTCATCAAACAATTGGGATATAGTGGAAAAGGCTGTGGAAAGAAAGAACAAGGCATTCAGGTTCCTATTGAGCCTAATACACAAGAGACAAAGACTGGTTTGGGATTATATTTTTCTAAAATTACACAAAAAATAAAGAGACCATCATTAAACATCAATACTATCATGTGTAAGCCAAAAATCAACCTCACTATGAAGCACCTTGAGTTGCTTGACATGGGTTCACCATTATCATGGGAATATTTTGAAGACAATGAAGTCTTGAAACAAATTCTAGGAGCTTATTGTACACCATGTACTCCTCACAAGACAAAGGTTACATGTTCTATGATAAGCACTAAACAAAAAAATGAAGGAAATTAGAGTGTTGAAAAACACATGAACAATGAAGAGTACAATCCTAAATTTCCAAGATCCAACATGCTTCCTTTAGGGGATACAATTGATATACCAATGGATATAACTGATAAAGAGAAAGTCATTAAGATAGGGAAGTGCCTTGATGATGAAGAACAAGAGGATATTGCAACCTTGCTCGATGATTTTTCCAAACTCTTTGCTTGGAAATATTCAGATATGCGAGAAATTGATCCAATAATAGAGACCCACAACATTGTTCTTGTTCATAACTCCAAGCTTGTTCAACAAAAGATATGAAAGATGCATCCTAAAATAGCTTTTCTTGTTAAGGGTGAACTTGAAAAACTCCTTGATGTTGGATTTGTAAGACCTATAGATTATTCTCCATGGATCTCAAATACCATTGCAGTTATGAAACCTGACAATCATATTAGAATGTGTATAGATTTTCGTGATCTAAATAAAACATCTCTAAAACATGACTTTCCCCTTCCTAATATAGATATGATAGTGGATTCAACTGCAGGATATTCTTTGTTGTCATTCATGGATGGATTTTCTATATATAATCAAATTTTCATTAACCCTCAAGATTAGTACAAAACAACATTTACAATCGTTTGGGGAAAATTTTGTTGGGTTATGATGCCTTTTGGATTAAAGAATGTGGTTGCCACATATCAACGAGAAATGACATTGATATTTCATGATTACATACATAAAATTCTAGAAGATTATGTTGATGAAATTCTTTCCAAAGACAAGACAATGTGAATGTCCTTTGAAAAATCTTTGAGCAGATGCAAAAATACATGAGATTGAATCCAAAAAAATGTCTCTTTGGTGTAGATAGTGGAATTTTTTTAGGTTTAATTGTATCTCACAAAGGCATTGAGGTGGATACAAATAAAATTGATGCTATTGTCAATATGCCAACTCCTAAAAATATTTCTCAATTGCATACTTAAAAGGAATAATTCAAGCCATTCATTTTTTTTGTATCTTTAGCTGATCGAACATTACCATTTTTACACCTTCTTAAAAAGGACGTCCAATTTGATTGGAATGAATATTGTAAACTATCTTTTGATAGTTTGAAGGAATATCTTGCTACTCCACCTATTTTACAACCTGCTATGCAAAATAAACTATGCATACTTTATACAACTGCATTAGCCCATGCTCTCACAACATTGTTGGCTCAACAAGATGAAACGGTAAAGAGAATCCTATTTATTACATTAGTAAAACCCTAATAGATTGTGAGAAATGATATGTACGAAAATTGAAAAAAAATGTTTGGCCTTTGTACTCGCCACGAGTAAGTTATGAAATTATTTACTAAATGCAGAAATACAAGTGATCACAAAATTTGATCCTATCAAACACCTATTTAATAAGATGGATTTATCAAGACATCTAGCTAAGTGGGTAATGTTGTTGACTGAGTTTGGCCTGAATTTTGTTTCACAAAAATAAATTAACGGTCAAGCCTTAACCGACCAATTGGTTGGCACTTCTTCACCATTAGCATTACCTAGTGATCTTGATGATAATGTGCTGAAAATAAAAACTAATACATGGTAGTTATACTTTGATAGATCTAAGTGTAGAATAGGCTCTGGCATTGGTGTTATACTAATGTCGCCTATAGGAAGGATCTTTCCCTTGTCATATTGATTAAAATTCCTATGTACAAAAAACACTACCAAGTATGAAGCATTGCTCATTGGGTTATGTGCCGCTTTGATCTTGGGTACAAAAGACATCAAGATCTTTGGTGATTCATAATTAGTAATCAAACAAATCAATGGGACATATCAAGAAAATCATGAAAAATTATCAAAATATAAAGATCTCATGATGAGTTTATTAGAAAATTTTGAATCATTCACCATTGAAAATATCCAATGAAAAGATAATTGGCATGCAGATGCTAAGGTAAGTGCAGCTTCTCTCATATCACCTCACAATCCTTCAAAATATTTTACATTTACTGTTCACCTCAACATGAAACCATCCATCAACGACAAACTTCAAGAAGTATTTGAAACCACTAAGCAAGACTTGTGTGAATGCTATGATACAATATTCAACTATTTGAAATATGGTATTGTTCTAGATCCTACATCAAAGAATACCCAACATCACTTTCCAAAAAAAGCAACCAAGTACATCATCCTTTCTGAAATATTATATATAATGTCCTTTAATGAAATTTTTCTCAAATGTCTCAATGAATCTGAAATCCCCATAGCACTTGAAGAGGTCCATGCGGATTCCTGTGGAGGTCATTTTGGAGGGAAATATTTAGTGCAAAAACTCATTCGTATGCGATATTATTGGAGACATATGGAAAAATTAGTTCTTTACATATGCTAAGAGATATCACAAATGTCAGGAGCATAGCAATTTGATTGATGCTCCTACTTTTGAGCTCCGCACCCAAGTTACTATTTGTCCTTTCTCAGTTTGGGGATTGGATATAATTGGAAAAATATCACCACCTTCATCCAATGGACATACGTTAATCATAACAACAATAGATTCTTTTATGAAATGGGTAGAGGCTATTCCTCTTTGATCCACCACTGTTGCTGTAATATGTCATCCCATATTGGAACACATTATTGCTTGCTTTGGGCTTCCTTCCGCAGTAATCTCTGATAATGGAATGTTGTTCAAGAATAACGATGTGAAGAAATTCCTTGATACATTTAATATCCAACATTGCTTTTTAACACCATACTACCTACAATCAAATAGAAAATCTGAAGCAACTAATAAGACACTCAAACAAATCCTCAAAAAAATAGTAAATAAACATAACAAAGATTGGCATACACAATTGACCTACGTGTTATGGGCCTATCATAATAGGATTAGAACATCCACTAGAACAACTCCAAGCTATAACCTTGTCTATGGTACCAAGGAAATTATTCCCTTGGAGTTAGAAATCCCCACATTGAGGATTGCTCTTCAAGGACTTATTGATGACAACACTTACAAACAACAATGATTACACCAACTTGAGATTTTTGATGAACAATGCATGAACACTCTTGATCACCTTCAAGCTTAAGATAATCAATTATAATGCAATTATAATGATCATGTCATCCCTCATGTATTTAGTAAAGGTGATTTAGTCTTGTATGAAAACCAACACAATGTTAATGTTGACCCGACTGAAAAAGGAAAATTCAGTCCTATCTAGTTAGGACCCTATGTAATTAACAAAAGCTATAGATCTAGTGCATACACATTAATAGAAATGAATGGAACACCTCTTAAAGATCATATTAATACCGTGCATTTTTTATAGTATTATGTCTAATTCCCTTGAATAATATGAATGATAAGCAGTGTTGTTAGAGTTACTGGATTCAATTTTTGGAGCTTTCACATTGCTTCATTCTTGAAAAATAGTTATTTTTGTTTCTCAAACACTAGGATGATTATTTAATTCATCTTTAAATAATTACTTTATCTTTCATATTATTAAAAATTATATTATGTGTTGTGTTAAATTAAATCCTTATATGCATTTAATTTAGCATAACATACTTAATCACAAAACAGCATCTTAAACCATGGAAGTATTCATTAAATAATTTACAACAGTTATTTAATTAATCACATGGTCATTCAAACACACAAGAATACATAAGAAAACATAAAATTCTCATATATATATATATATATATATATATATATATATATATATATATATATATATATATATATATATATATATATATATATATATATATATATATATATATATATATATATATATCAAAGTTTTTTATACATGTCATCAATATATACACAATATCACTGTGCTCTATGACTACTAGATCCCTCAAGATCTGGTACTCATGCTGGTCTAGTAGCAGTACATCAAGAGATGGTGGTGTTCAATCATGACCATGATCCACTGAATCTAAGAGAAAAATATAAACATCATATTTGTCCAAGGGCCTCCCAATGTGCTCCTACTATATGATCTCTCTCTTCCTGTAGCCTAGCTACCTCTGCCTCTAGACTCTCAAAACTTGATAGGGTTCGAGATGACTATGACTCTGGTGTAGCACTAGCTCAGTGGATGCACTTCCATGAAAGTGGGTACTAGTGCCTGCTATGTTTGTTTCTCATGATATAGTCATACGAATGGAAGAAGGCTCTCCCCACATGTGCCCTACTAGATCCCCAACCACTTCCTCATCACCCCACTCATGGGTTACTCCTCCTCCTTGTCCTCCTCCTAGTCCCCCTTGTCATCATCCTCATCCCTTCCATCCTAGCCACCAGAGTGAGGAACTGCATCCTGATCATACTCCTCATCTATGACATTTGTAAATATGTCTACAGCTCTATATTGTGTCTCCTCAACCTTGTCCTCTACTTCATCCCCTCATCTGGCAATGGTCCTACATACCCTATAGGCTCATCCATGGGAAATACATGAATTGATCGTGATACTTTCCATCACTCCTCATAGTCATCTAAGGTAGTGACATCATCAAAGTTAGAGACTAGAGGCTTGTCGTGATCCAAGTACTTTGATTCAATGTGGTTGACATCATCTATAGTGAATCGTATTGTATTACCTGTTAGAGTAAAGTAATTATTTAACTTTACTCTGCTCTTAAGACTTCACTTTATGCACATATATTAGTCATTTAATAATTAATATTAATTATTAAATGCACTCTCTTTAGGGTTAGGTTTTCCTTTCCATTTTGATCTCCTTTTATAAGGATTGATCTCTTGTATTGTATTCACTACTTGATGTTCTTTTTTTAGTCTGATAATACATTCTTGCATATTTTCAAAGCAAAACCCTTGTTTTGTTTCCTATAGATTTCTTCCTTGTGACAGGTTTTTGCATGCAGGTTTCTTGGGCTTAATAGATTTTTTTTTCATCAAATCTTACATGGTATTAGAGCTGGATCTACTATAGCTTGTTCATGTTTGAAGAAAAAATGGAGTAAGGGTTTGACAAAAGAAATTTGGGATTCTTTGGCTAATTTGAGAGAGATCTGGTATTCCTTGCCCAACGATTTTTTTTGTTCGAATTTTTTTTAGCATTTTTTACAAGTGCATGCATCATATCTGGCATTTTTTTAGCCTTTTTTCCAAGCCCATGCATCAGATCTAGCATTTTTTTTGGGTGTCCTTCTCTATGTTGTTCATAGTGGTGTCCTTGGTATCGTTTACCAGTCTTGCACCTTATTCCTCTAAACTCCGTGCATGAGCCAATGTCTGTGTTGGTAGATCTGAAAAGGAAGAACTTCAAACCCCTACAGGTGTCGTACTTTGACTTGAAAGGTTTTTTTACCGACGATTGCTATCCAAATCTGCAATCTATTTCATCAATAAATTCTTGAGGTACATAGAGATTTGTCCCAACCAATTATTGCTTTCTATTGCTTTTTGGCTTTCAATTTGTACTAGAGATTGGATTTTTGCATTGTGGGGGGGTTTTTTCTCTTGCTTTCTGTCATTTCCATCAGAAAACCAGAATATACAAACACCAAAACAAAACAAACAAACCCCTTCTGCATCTTCTATCTACTTTGAAAGACCACTAAATAATAATTAAAAAATTAAGAGCAGTTGAGGCACAGTTCACAGGATGGCCGACAGATCTATTGAACCTCTCACACCACATAATTATCACACTTGGAAGGGTTGCATGATGACTCTTCTCTAGTCTCAAGGGTTATGGTCCTATTTGGATGAGGTTCAGCCTCAGTTGACTCACGCCTTTGAGGTTATGCAGCATAGGAACAATATGGATCAGGCTATGGGATTGATGGCTTTACACATTTCTGATAGTCTCTTGTTTCATCTTGAATCTGGTTGTCTCACTCCTCGAGCCATTTGGACCAAGTTTGATGGACTTTTTGGTATTGTCAATCAGTTTAGAGCTTTGCAGCTTGAGGCTGAGTTAACTTCTTTGGTACCTGATTCATTTCCCTCCATTGAGGACTTTCTGTTGAAGATCAAACAACAAAGATCTATCTTGCAGGGTTGTGGAAAAGTTAAGACTGATACAGAGTGCATCTTCCTAATTCTCTCCAAGCTTTGGGGTCCATTTTAGATCTTCTCTTCGACCTTCTATTCCACCATAGATGCCTTGGGTGCTTGACATGTCATGCCTTCTTTTGACGTATTTTGTGATCATCTAACTCGTGAGCAAGCCAAGCTCAAGTAGTTGGATTCACTTTCAGGGTCACAGAACCAAGCATTGGTAGCCCAGTCCTCCAAAGGAAAATAGAAGTAGAAACTAAAGCCTAAGAAAGATTTAGGGGCTAGTGAGAATCCCTCCAAGCCACCACCTAAGTCTGATTCAAAACCACTATTGAATTCTACACAGGGAAAATCTTTGAAGTCTGACGAGTCTTCCTCCAAGACTAAGAAGAAATCCAGAGATCCTTGCAGTTTTTGTGGCAAGGAAGGACATCTAGTTTCCAGGTGTTGGAAATGTTTAGAGACTTTGGAGGAAGCCATGCAACAACATAATATCAGTGCACCTCAGCCTCCTTCACAACCCATAAGGAAAGGTCATGCTCTTTCTACACGAGCATTGTCCTCAGAATCCACTTGGATTCTAGATTCTAGTGCCTCTCACCATATGACACACACAGAGGATTTGGTCACCGCTCTTGCCCCTATAGGCACTAAACATATTGCAGTTGGTGACTCAGCACAACTTTCAGTTCAGGGTTCAGGTACTATTTCATTGGATGGTGGTTGTCTACAGGATGTGCTTCTAGTTCCTGACATTTCGACAAACCTTCTATCTGTTTATCAGATTTGCCACTTTGGCTCTAGTAAGACAGTTGAGTTCTCACCACATGATGTGGTTATTCGAGACCTTCATGATCCTAACTTGGTTGTGGCTACTGGTAGTGTGGATTCTGCATCACGTTTATACAGATTTGATGGCTTTGAGAGTTCAGACACTGTTGGTTCCTCTCTTATAGCACATGCAGATTTAGTGAGCAAGCTTTGGCATGAGCATTTTAGCCATGTCAATTATAGATATCTATAGTAGATGAGTACTCGAGCACTTGTGATTGGGCTCCCATAGATTTTTTGTACTGATGGTGTATGTCAAGGTTGTGTTCTTGGCAAACATCATCGAGATCCTTTTCCTAAGGGTCGAGCCACTCGTGCTAGGGCACCCCTAGAGTTGGTACACAGTGATATTATGTCCTTTCTGACTCCTTTTTTAGGGGGCCGCTATGAGCTCACTTTTATTCATGACTTCTCCAGACGTACATGGGTGTACTTTCTTAAGTACAAGTCTGATGTCTTTGACTCATTTAGGATTTTTAAAACATTTGTGGAGAAGCAATTTGGACATTCTATCAAAAGGATACACACAGATAATGGGGGGGAATATGTGAATCAAGATTTCACATATTTTTGCACTAAGCATGGTTTACAGCATCAGTTTACAGTCCCTTACACCCCTCAGCAAAATGGTGTCACTGAGAGAAAGAACAGAACCTTACGGGAGATGGAAAATTGTATGATACAGTCTCGAGCTATGAGTTCTTCATTCTAGGCTAAGGCAGTCAATTGTGCCAATTATATTTAGAATCAGATGCCTCATAAGGCATTGCAACATATGACTTCTAAGGAGGCTTGGACCTATGTCAAGCCTGATGTTTCTACATTTTGAGTTTTTGGTAGTGAGGCTTGGGCATTTATTCCTGATGTTCAATGGAAAGGCATGGAGAGGAAGATTTGACCACTCATATTTGTTGGCTACTATGAGGATGTTAAGGCATACAGGTTGTTTGATCTTGATTCTAGAGAGGTCTTGTTTCGGCGGGATGTCCAGTTTGATGAGCACTATCCTCAGATGGATTCTCCATCACCAACTTCTCCCTCATTGCCTACTCCTCCCTCTTCATCTCTTGAGGATTACTTATCTCTTGAGGATGATGTAGATGATGATCCACCATCTCCACCACCACCAGTTGCTCTGTCCTTGCTTAGGTGGGCCCATGTCACTGTTGATGCAACTGGTTCTTTGGTAGGTGATCCTTCAAATAGTCATCGTACCTGTGCTCAGACATCTAGTTCTAGTATTTTGAGTCATGCCATTTCAGATGATCCTCAAAAGTTTATAGAGGCAATAGGTCACCTTGAGTGGGATAGGGCCATGGATGAGGAGTATTCTTCTTTGATGAAGAATCATACTTGGGATCTTTGTCCTCTTCCTAAGGGAAGAAAGTTGGTTTGATGCAAGTGGGTGTACTGTACCAAGTATGCTTCATATGGTTCTATTGATAAGTATAAGGCACGTCTTGTTGCGAAGGGGTTTTCTCAGGTAGAGGGTATTGACTACTCAGAGACCTTTGCTCCTGTCACCAAGATGAATTCTATATGCCTGGTACTTTCACTTGCAGCTTCATAGGGATGGATAGTGTTTCAGATGGATGTGAAGAGTGCCTTCTTGCATGGAGACCTACATGAGGAGATCTATATGGAGCAGCCTCAAGGATTTGTGCAGGACACTTCTTTGGTTTGCAAACTTTGGTGTTCATTGTATGGTCTCAAACAATCCCCTCAGGCTTGGTATGAGAAGATGGACTCTTTCTTGCTTTCCTCTCACTTCACACGCTATCATTCTGATCACACAATGTATATTCAACATCAGGAGGGTGATCTTTTGATTCTTGTGCTATATGTAGATGATCTCATCCTTACAAGTAGCTCATCCTCCATGATTCAGAGTGTTCAGAGAGCTTTGATGGAGTAGTTTGAGATGACAGATCTTGATCTCCTGCACTTCTTTCTGGGTCTTCAAGTTATTCAGTCTTCGGATGGGATTTCCATATTTCAAGAGAATTATGCTCTTGATATGCTTCAATGATTTGGCATGCTTGATTGCAAATCTGCCCCCACTCCATTTCAGTTAGGTGTTGTTTTGTCTTCCACTTGTTCTACTCCTTCAGTAGACCCCACTTTATATAGGCAGTTGGTTGGCAGTTTGTTGTACCTAACATATTCTCGTCCTGATCTTTCCTTTGTGGTTGGCCTTGTCTCTTGGATTCCCCATGACCCTCATGAGAGCCATTGGCAAGCAACCAAACATATTTTGAGTTACATTCAGGGCACCACTCATTATGGCATTCACTACACTTCAGGATCCCCTCACATCATTGGTTTCACTGACTCCAATTGGGCTGGTGATGTCAACGATTGGAAGTCTACTTCTGGCTTTGTTTTTTGCCTTGGTTCTGGTCCTATCACATGGTCTTGCAAGAAGCATTCTGCTATTGTATTATCATCTACAGAGGCTAAGTACTATGCAGCAGTGTTAGCCAGTCAGGAGGTTTTATGGCTTCAGCAGTTGATGATAGAGTTTGGGTTTCCTCCACATAGTCCCACTATTCTTTGGTGTGACAATCAAAGTGCCATTCACATTTCATGCAACCCAGTGGAGCATCAGTGGACAAAGCACATTGAAATCCACATGCACTTCATTAGGAAGTTGATTCAGGATGGTTCTCTCATCTTGGAGTACATTCCTACAGAGGAGCAGGTTGTAGACATCTTCACTAAACCTTTGGCATCTATGCGCTATCTTCAGTTGTGCTCCATGCTTGGGGTGAAGGAAGTTCTCCTTGGGGGGTCTCAGTGAGGCCTTCCTTCCTTCATGTTTCCTTATCTCTTTTTGGAGAGGAGTTTTTTCCCACTGGGTTTTCTCCTTTACTCCGCTTTATAGAGATTTTGTTGTATTTGGGTACCTGATCAGGCCATTTTGTCGGGACCCTTTGTTGCATTGTAGTTCCTTTGCTTTCTTCTGCATTATTTGTAGCTGCATTGTAGCTCATCTTAAGGGGGGGTGTTAGAGTAAAGTAATTATTTAACTTTACTCTCCTATTAAGACTTCACTTTATGCACATATATTAGTCATTTAATAATTAATATTAATTATTAAATGCACTCTCCTTAGGGTTAGGTTTTCCTTTCCGTTTTGATCTCTTTTTATAAAGATTGATCTCTTGTATTGTATTCACTACTTGATGTTCTTTTTTCAGTCTGATAATACATTCTTGCATATTGTGAGAGCAAAACCCTTGTTTTGTTTCCTACAGATTTCTTCCTTGTGATAGGTTTTTGCATGTAGGTTTCTTGGGATTAATAGATTTTTTTTCATCAAATCTTACATTACCAAGTCTCTGTGCACTCCACACTAAACACTTGAAGAAGGTTCATACCCTAGGTGGTGTTTGGATATGCCCAAACTATTGCATGACCTGATCATAGTAGAAAGGACATACTAAATAACATGTCTCCCAATAAAAAATCTATCCTATTGTACTATCGTCAACTATCTTGTGGGAGCTAACCACTGAGGTGTAAGCAGATAGGGTCTCTAGAGGATCTTGTCCTCCTCCAGTTGGTCAAATCACACTCTCCACAAATGTAAGTCTTTGTACTACCAAAACTATCATAGAGGATAGCCAAAGGCTTGAGGATAACCCAAGGCTATAGTGCACAGGAAGATGGTAGGTTTGGTACATGTGATAGGGTATGTGTAGGATCATCATGGAAAAAACAAGCCCTTAAGTGGCAATAAATTTAGAAAAATCAAAGGCAACTTGACATAAAAATTTGAATAAGTTATCTATATTATTTCAAAAATATGGAAGAATAGAATCTATATCAAATTTAATGTAGTTTATAAACTACTAGGTTTCTTTTTTTCTTTAAATCTATTTGGTGAAAATTTGAAATTTCAATGCATTGGTACTTAAATTTCAGTGAAAAAATAAGTAGGTGTTTGTCTGACCACCCTAACCACAATAAAATGATAATATTTTTTTATAAGATTTTAGATATAAGTAGAAGAATCATTCCTCGATGTGATGCATATTTTTTCTAATTTTTTTCTAGGTAAATAATTAATTATGATTTTTTTATTAGAAATTTTTTAAAAATATAAAAACTCGTATGTTTGACCACTTAACTTGGTCAAAAATTAATGAAATTCAATTTTTATTTTTTTAATCCTATAGTATGTAAGTCATAGAATGTGACGCATGTTTTGGATTCAAAAAATGTGATACTATTTGAAAGCTATAGATGTTTTTCAATCAGCCTATCAATTAGGAATTTAGTCATAATTTCAATAGAAAATGAATAATAATTACTTATTAAATTCAAAGTAAAGCATAATTTATATTTATGGAAAGCTAAGAATCTCCTTTAAAAACCCTTTTTGTTTCATCAATTTTGGGTAAAAAAATAGTCGTCAGCCACATACCCATCATATTGCCACTTTTTGGCCCATCATGATCCTGCACATACCCGATATGCTCAAGGCACTAAACCTGTAGAAGTGTACAATGTACCATGTTGTCCACCTCCTAAAAAATGAACCTTCCAAGATCATAATATAGGTGCACTAGGATACAACAACCCCAAGTGTATATTGTCCTATGCTCTGCTATCCCTCATATCAAATGTACTAGTCCTCCTGCTAGGTGTGTTGCTCGCCCATCAGGGATGAGTACTAGTGTAACTGTATGCATCATAGTTTGTCTCACTACTAGGGCTCATGAATATAATAGTATCAGTAAATCAATATATGCCCTTACTCGCTTATCATGTACTGGTCCATTCAGACAATATTTCATGTCAACCTTCTTCTCATGGAATGTTTGATTTGCTTGGAAGCATACTTTCTCACCCCGAATAAGAACTTACAGTATGTAGTGGATTTCCTCTAGTGAGATTTTCATCTCACTAGTAGGAAGGTGGAATGTAGATGTGTCAAAATCCCACTGCTCAACCAGAGCCATCAACATCACATCTTGGCACCTCATCGAGGGCATGAGGTACACCCAATATATCCGTACATCTTGTAATAAATTTTTTTCTACCATTTAAAGTGTGGGGGCTAAGTCTCTGAGAAAGAAAAGCTACTTGCCACCTAGACACTAACACAAATAGCTGGGTACCTATCAATAGAAAAAAAATGTACCCTATAAGCAATCTAATATCTTCAATTTCAACATGAATCATCATAAGAGTGTACTAAAGTCACTCTAGTGTGCTTTCCTAAAGGCCCTATACACTTTACAACCCTTTTGGGACACTTCGGGGAGAAATGAGACACTTTGCAAAAAAGTGGGACACTTTACAAACAAAAGGGACACTTTGTGAAAAGGTGGGACACTTCACAAAAAAAGGGGATAGTTTGCAAAAAAAAATCCAAGACCCTAAATTAACCTAGAAATGTATAAAAACCATCAAGTAACTACATAAAGACAAAGTCATGGTAGAAGAATTGACTAACCTCATGATGATGTTCACCGTGCACCACCTAGTAGCACATCCAGTCTTGTAGGAGTGTAATCTTATCTGTTAGGAATATTTTACTCTTCCTCAATCACTTCCAAGATACAACAAGGTAAATAACAAACTAAGTTGCAATTTAATTCACTTTTTTCTCTTATGTAAGTTAAAACTAGAGGTTTCACTGCATTAGGGTTAAAAAGTGCCTCTCTTTCAAATCAATATAATGGGTGCTAGAAATCTTTGTTTTCAATGTTATTTGTTGCATTGGAATTGTGATTCCACTCTCAAAATCATCAACTATCTATCATTATGTGGCATGGTACATGAAAATTCCCTATGATATGATTTCCCTATTCGACATGGCTAGATTGCTACCTTGATTCCACCTCCATAAAGCAAGGAAAATCAAGGGGGCATACATCTACCCTTGAGTGTGATTTCTAGTTAAATGTTTGATAAGAGGATTTTTGGAAAACTAACGAATTCGTGTTGCAAGATGCAGTCCCTAACATTGTGGTTTTGTAGATGACTACAGTGGGGACTTCATGCTCCTGTGTCATAATTAAACCTATATGTGTATTATTTTATGAAAAAAATGTCATCATTGGATTCCTTTAGCGTACATATACTTGTAGAGTCATATGGGAGCTAAAGTGGGGGAAAAATGTAATGTCAAAAATTGTGCACTCTTGAAGAAAGAGGTAATTTCACACTTAATTTGGACCTATTTTGGCACCTTCGCATTTAATTCCCCCTTTTAAATCATAATTTATAGGCTCTAAGACCCATTATTTTGGATCTCGAGGCTTATTTCTTTCAAAAATCATATAATATCACATAAAGTCATTTAAATCCTTGAAAATCCTAAAAACCCACCTCAAAATTCTAAGGTGGGACTCATTCACCACCTTAGGTGAATGAGTCCCCTTAGGTGGGAGCCATTCACTAAGTGTGGCGAATGAGTCCAATTTGAGGTATTTTTTAAATTTGAGTGGGAATTTAACAATTTAATTTATCTTTTTGGTGAATGTCAGCCTTTGAGATCTAAATAACGATCAATTAGGTGATATTGCCTATAAACGCAAGCTTCTAAGTCATTTTTCACAATATAAGCAATCTAAGTGCATCTCTAAGCACTTTGAGCAAGAATTTTCAAGCATCAAGCATTAAGTTTCTTCAAGCAAGTCATCTAATTACAAAAGTAAGAAAATTTAGAGCTTTCAAGCAGCATTCAAGTGTTTTTGCAAGTCTTCAAGGTCACTTTCGTTCAAGATCAAGTATTTTCAAGGATTGATTATTGATGCCTATGGTGAATCATGATGGATTCTAGGCTGGGGAGATGCAACTAGCCATCAATCCAATCCTAAGTACTTGATTTCTAAGTGATTCTATCTTCCAATGTCACTCTATTTTCAACCTAAGGTACAATTATTCTTAGATCTCATTTGGGATGATTAAAGATCATCACAAGTGAGTTATTCATCTTCACATTTCCATTATTACATCATATTCTTGCACATTAGAATAGGATTTCATTATCATTCCTAATTTCCTAGTCTTTAACACACTTAACGCTAAGGTTTTTATGTTCATTTAATCATTTCTATCAAGGTTCAAATTACCAAATTTGGGGTTTTACCAAGGAAAAACCCCCATTAGAAAATCAATTTGAATTAATGTTTTGTAGGTTTTTTTCACATAGTCAAGCCTACAACTCAAATTGGAACGATAGGGTAGGTGTTAAGGTACATATTAGAAGCTTTAGTTTTCAAAAAATTGGAATGGAACTGATTCACCAATAGTGGTGAATGAGTCCCACTATGTTTTTCTGTTGGAACTGTTTGTAGATCCTGACACCCTTTTTCCAAAAATGGCATTCTATTCATAAATTAGGATTCGAGATTGATTCACCTAGGTTGGAAAATGAGTCTCAGTAGCTTAAAAAGTTTAGATTTCTAGAATTTCAAAGTTGTTTCCAATCTTTACAAAGTTTTCAAGTGCACACCATTTGCATTCCTACTTTCGTATTCTATTTTATTTACATTCCTAGGTCATTTTTTAGGTCATTTAGCCTTTTTTTCATATCATGCCATGTTTTCAAAAAATTTCTTCTCCAAGTTTACACTTGGTGGTGAACCCCTAATTAACATTTCATTTAACCCCTATAACCTTCCTTTTGTTAGATTTCAATCTCCTTTGCATTGAAATCTCAAGGGTTTGTTCTTGAGTGAAGTGTTGATAAATAGGATCTCTCTCCTTTTAGGTCCTAAACCCTAGAAGTGAAAGAAATCATACCCAATTTTCACCATTTAAGTGGCATATGCCAATTTTCATCAAAATATTCTACATAAAGTCAAAGCTTTGACTTTTTAGCAACAACAACCTTCAATATTCAAACTCCAGTGCACAACACTCCACATAAAACCTAGCTATCAACATTCCTTAGAATAAAAACAAGAAACTTCTATTCGAACCAGGAACAACTTGAATAAACTTTAACAAAATGCCTTTGTGACACTTCTAGTATTTGATATCCGGTACTTGATATATGCCTTAGAGCTTAGGTTTTGGGATCCTTTCTTCATTTTTCTTTAGCTGATATTCTCAGAAAGTATTCAATATCTAATGCATACGCTCTTTTTAAATTGCATGCATTTCCTTCCAAATAAACTTAAGCCTGGTGTAATCTTATGATATCTAGAGTATATTGCCATTCCTTGGCACTTTCTCTATCTCATATCTAACTATAGTGTTTCTATAATGTATGATCTCATCAATGACCTCCTAGGTTAACAACTAAATAGGGTCTTTATTTATCATCTCAATCCATTCATTGAAAGCTTTTGATTCTTTACCCTCTTGTCCTAGTGTCTGAGAATCACAATCTTGACATGTTAATACCTCAATAAAATATTGATCTTTATCAATCAACTTATTGCATTTCTTGATGAACTTTTTAAATCCTTCTATACATTATATTAATGTGTCACCTTCCCAAATTAACTATTTCTTCCATTTTTCACATAAGAGAACTTCTTGTTCTAGAATTATATTTTCTCTTATCAATTCTTGGACATCTATTTATGTGAGAGTTTCTATATTTCACCTTTCAGCATCAACCTGTTCTTGACGAAATCTGTATTCTCCTTCCAGTCTTCTAGATTTTTCAAACCAACAGTATGCTTCCTTGTATTTCCCAAATGCATCTATAATAAATTATTCTCCTTTCCTTACCTAATACTCAATCCATTCCTTAAATATATTCCTCCTATGGTGACTTTTTACGGTGGCATCCAACTGTTCTTATGACATAAGTACTAGATTCCAAGGCAATTCAATCTATGCTTGACCAGATTAGGTTAATAACTTTAAAAATTCTCCAGGTTAGCAACCCATTCTTTCAAATATCTTTTCTTTTGTTTACTCTTCTATACCTTGGTAATAGTTTCATCCAAATTCATCTTAATTTCTTCTAATTCTCATGTCCAGGATGAGTGTCCAACATTGATACTTTTTATCTTACACTCCTTAAGCATTATCTCATGTCTACTTTTATTTTCTACTAGGGTAGCTATATGGATTTTTCTGCCTCCATGTATATTGCTCTATATGAAATGTTTCATTTTAGCTCTTCACATAGGTTTAGGATTATTTGGATAGTTCTTGCATAAAAAATTTAAGATCTAGAGGTACCAATTCTACTTCCATTGGGGAAGTCAATTCTCTGATTAACCCATCAGATGCATCTTCATCGTCCTCCAACTTTGTAACATTTCATTGTTCCTAGTTTCTAGTCTATTTAGGAACTTCTTCTCTTGCATCTATTATTTTATCTAAATTACATCTTCCAGAAAAGGAATATCTTCAATATTCTTTAGCATAGATTTTGGATTACTAGGATTTGGCATTGTCTCTTCTGTTTCAAGACTTATATTTTCCTATCTAGCTAGGTGTTCAACATGAGCTCCTAGGACATCATCTTCTTCATATCTTGTCACATCAGGATTTTCCTCATCTCTAGCCCTATCACGTGAAACTTGTAAAGGCTCTTCATTTTCAATTTCAACTTGGTCCTCCTTTGATTTTTTAGAGACCTCTGATTGCTCATTATCATTTTCATTATTCCCTAGCAAATGATGGGAATCAAAGGTTGTTGGATCTCAGTTGTGTTTATGGTTTGTCCCTGATGAAAAAATCTCTTTCAGTTAGTCCTCTTTGATGATCAGTCTCAGTTTGGATCCTTATGGTTTATTATGGCACTTCTTTGATGTCTCTTGGCTATTACTGAAAGTTATTTGTTATGATTCAAATTCATGATGATGAGATTTCTAGTTCATGTTATGAATGCTATTTCTTTGACTGACAGAGTTTGATAGATGGTTTATTTGTCAGGATGGTTCTCTTTGCATATCAGGGTCTCATCAATCCATTTTGAAATGTCTGTGTTTCCTATCATCAAGATATTTCTAATGTTATCTCGATTGAATTTATCATACAGGAAGTAGTCAGCAAGACCTCTTTTTTGTTTCAGCGACTGAAAGTGATCTCTATTGGCATATGTTATTCTCTCGGTATGTGGTCTCAACAAAATCGGTATGTCACACCGATTAGAGATTAAAAGGAAACTCATCAGCAAGAGCTTAAGGCTTCAGTAAAGAGTCATAACAGATGTTTAATGTCACACTGACCACCGTTGGACAATTTCCTTTGACAGGACATTCTGGAAGTCTCGGTGAATAGGTGTGAGTTTGGGGTGTTTCGGTATGACTGAAATGATTTACAAGATGTCTCCTTGATAGTTTGAAGTTACAATGACAAATATAGGATGGATGGACTCGTCGTCAAGAAAAATGATATGTTATGGTGACAATGTATATCAAGTGACCTTGGTGAAACAAATTCTATTCTATGAGAGGTCTCTCTAATATCATATGGTCATAGTGATAGTGAATAAATCTAAAGGGCATCTTAGCGAAAAGTTTCCTTATGTCTCAGCAAACGAACAATACACTAAGGAAGCCCTTCGATGGAACATAATGTTGGCGGTATGACTTCTCCCCGACTCTAATGTGTCACAAAAACAAACAATAAGTTGTCTTTGGTCGATTGAAAAGAAAGGTTCTTAGGGAAAAATTTGCAAGTTCACATGGCTGGGTAAGAAACCCTAGCCATCACCATTGCTTTCGGCCTCTCTGATGTAACCGTCATGGCCATTTCCTGAGGTGTTGAGTATAATCCAGAGCTCAACCTATTTTTGGCATTGATTCTCTGGAGTTTATTTGAATGCCGCTCAAACAAGTATCTTTATTTGGTATGTTCTTTTAGCAATTGGTAGTCCTTGGGCATTATCTTGTTGTCTGGAAATCTCTATATGGCTAGAGACATTTCTTTGCATGATCAGATCTTTGAAAAGCTTTGTTATATTGTGACAAAGCATTTACAGCCTTCTGGAAAGGCGTTAATCTTGTAAACATTTACTTTTTGGCATCATTCTTCCTGAAAATAGTATGAGGTTTCAGTTTCCTTTTGACCTCGTATTCTTTGAAGATCTTTTCTTTATAGCAGACATACTTGAAATATTGTATAAAAACTAGAGTTGAATATACTATAACTTCTTCTAGTAGTGATTGGTGAATGAATTGAAATTCTTTGTATTAAAAATTTGAAACAAAAAGATGCAGAGATATATTGTAATAATCTTCTCTATGTAATATTTTAAGGATTCAATTTTTTTAATTCTTAGGGTGTTAGGTAGACAAGAAAAATAGAGAGTAATAAGCTTAACTGAAAAAAAAGAGATCCTCTGAGATATTATTATTGTTTAGAAATATAAATGAGGGGTTGGTGCTTCTTGAGTGGGTGCTTAGAAGTTAGCCTATAAGGCATTGTGAATAGTTAATTAAAGGATTAAGCCAGGAAGGCATTTCAGGAGTAGTTTTTATACCCTAGGAGGGTTTTCCACTTGGAAAAATCTTGTCTCTTTGTTCATCTGTGTTCTCACTGCTTTTTCTATGCTGTTATTTTTTCAGTTCTCTGTTGGGTTATTACTTTTCTCAATTTTTTTTTATGAATGATTACATTCAACACATGAATGCATTAATCACAGTAATATTGAGATCAAATCTGAGCTATGGTTTTTGAATATTTTGAAATTTGGACAAATATGTTAAGACACTGATATTCACCCCCCCTCTCAATGTCATTTTAACTCAAACAAAGGTATCTTCAATAACCACATCATCAGTAGGATTATATCTTGAAATCTCCCCTGTTTCCATTTCAAGAACATCAGGGTTCCCTGCTTCTGAAGTGAGTGTTCCTTTTATGAATTCTTCTTTTTCAACATGCATAGGAATTGACCCTCTATCTAGAATTTCTTCCATCACTAGTTGTACCATGGGTTTATCTTTGGACTTATTTTATTTTAATCATTCCCACATGGTACCCCTTTTATCCATTTATTATTTAATTCAGGACTCATCTTCCTTAAAAGCTTCATCCAAAACCACATGAGTCTTTCCTAGTGCTTGTTTTACACTAACAATGTTAACTGAAGAGGGGGGAGGTGAATAATGCTACAACTCTCTAAAACAAAGACCCTGTCTATGTGTACCATTATTTTCTATTACTCCTAACTCTTCATCAATTCTAGGCCTATTCCTTGGTTTTGTTGTGGAAGAAGATGCCACTTCTAGTTTTAATTTTGATTTTACTTTTCTTGACTTGGCATATTTATGCTTCCCAATTAGTTTCAGTGAAATTCATCAACTTGGACCCTTAGGGTTTCTCTCTTCAATATGTATACCAACAGTTACTTTACCATCTTTCCTCTTTTTCTTAGCAGGTTCCCCACACTGGGACTCATCTTTGTCTCTTTGTTTCTTTCTTTTATCTTGTGAGTGTGTTGGTTTAATTCCTTTTTCTCTTAAAAATTTACAAAAATCATATATCTAGTGTTGAATATGTAGTGGAATGGGTGCAAATAATTCCTCAACTGATGTTATTTATTCACTTTCACAGTTTAGGTTTGGAATAGGTTCATCATAGACTTTGTTTTCATTGTTAGCCTTACTCAACACTTCACCATAATCTTCCTCCATTAGATCCAGAATATCATGAGTCTTGAGAATTCGTGCAGATTCTAATGACAATTTCTCATATTTTATTTCTCTGATTATTTGCTCATCTTCACAATTTAACTAGTAGTCTTTTAGATGTTGTACATGAGCTTGATAACCAACTATGTTCTTGGTATTGTTCCCTTCTGGTTGATTTAATACATTCTTTGGAGTGGAAAGTATTCCAAATTATACATTTTAAATTACTCTTCACACAAATTGGCTATTCTAATTACACTGCATTCATAGTTCCCTATCACAATAGGAAATTTGAAAGAAGCCTTTTTGTGAGCCATGCTATAAAGAGCTTTTAACAAATTTAACTATCTTACCAATTCTAGTAACACCATTTTATCTATAGGGTACCTAGGCAGTATGAAAGGATATCCATCAAACCCTTCCACCCTAATGTAGGTGAAAGTTTGAAACTGAGTGCACCAACCTGCAATAGGTTTAATAACACTTTGTGCTTCCAAAGACAATATTTTTGCTTGAACACCTTCCATTGTTCTTACCAGCATCATGGAAAACACATCATTAAGTCTCTGGTAATGCTCCTTGTATCCATGGATAGTAATTTGGGGTAAATGAGAATATATTAAATTGTTTTCTACTTCTCTGCCCAGAGTACCAATCCTTTTCAACTCTTACTTGTTTTCCCTCAAGGCACAAGAATAAATCACATATGAAAACATATAAAAACACCTAGACTTTAGAATCTTCTTATTATGTTTGTGCAATTTTTCACTAATAAATCTTCCCTAATGCATTGGCACAGGGCCTTCCATTGATTTGGATATAATTACAAACATCCATGACTAAAATTTACTAGCATCTTGCAATCTAGCTATCCTGCTTAGCATAGTTATAATATGTTGAACATATGAGTTGAACATAGTTATAGTTATAAAGTTAGATCTTAAAATTGGCTTTTTCTACTTGATAATCTCTTCCTGGCACCATTGTGTGTTCATAATTTCTCTATTGTGTTCTTTGAAACTCAAGTAGGTTTGGTTTTTTCCTTCATATCAATTTGATGCATCTGAGTACATTTAGGAAGACCAAATATATATAATTCCTTTCTTACAAAGATGCACATAGATTATCCCCTCCTTCTCAATGACTCATTTTGCTAGGTTGTAATGGTTTAAACATTCCATAACCAATTCAAGGGCCTCCATTGCTAGGAAAAAACCTCCTACTAAAAGTAAACCACTTGCTAAAACATTTCAGGTACACTGAGAAGTATTTTCTTATCTTTCCTATGTTAGGAATTCAACATCAAAATGCCATCCCATATGAGTATTAGTAGCTATCCCACCAATTGGTATAGTGTGTGAAGTGCAATATTTGAATTCATCTTTTTTTTTGCTTCAGAAGTACTCAATTTTGTTAGCATCTTCTAGTTTTGTTGAAGATGCCAATCCTTTCAGAATGCAACCTTGAAACCCTTGGTATTTGTGTATTCTTAGCTTCTCAAAATTTACCTTTCCTTGAACACCACAATATTAGTCTAGTTCATTTAATTTCCTTTGCAACTTTAAGTATGGTGTGAAGTAGAGTATTATAGAAGCAAATACATGCTCAAGGTGATACCAAGTACGTGTGTAGTTCACCACCATCATTTATTACCTACTAAAATGTATTAATTTCTCGAATAAAGGTGTAATCATGGTGAATTAGGGTTTAAATTATGAACATCTAGGTTTTTGCATGGGCTCACTACTAGAGGAAAAGACAACACAAAAAGCTTACATGGAACTCTTGTGTCACTTTGATTTTACTGAGGAAAAAGCCTTTAAGATACATGATCATTTATGATCATCAGGATTAAGAACCTCTAATACCAAACCAAAAGTAATTCAAAGATTTCATAACATTTAATAATAGAACCTCTGGTTTCTAAATTCCAACTAAAGAAAAATGAAAAGAAAGTATCAGACTTTGATATAGGAAAATTTGACCACCAAGATTAATGACTTTCAGGTGACAACTTACCAGGAAGAAATAAGAACAATCAAAGATACAAAATCCTTGATGCAACTACAACAACTCTAGGATTCCAATTTCTAATAAATTGATAAAACTTTGTGAAATGATTGGGACACTAAATCCAAGAAATAAATAAGGACTTAAGGAAAGACTAGGAAAATTGAAAATGAAACTTGCAATTTTACCAACCCCCCAAACAACGCCAAAGCAAGCAAAAGTGAGAAAAGAAAAAGGGGGTCCACATTTTTCCAAGGGTAAAAATGGGGCATGTTGTGAGACCACACAACAACTAGCAACCATCAAAACTAAACTAAACAATAGAAAGTCAATTTTGGATCTAAGAAACATGCTCCAATTTTTTTTATTCTTCTAATTATAAACAGTCAAATATTCATTTAGACATTTCAATTTTACTTTGCCTAGCATACAAGATTAAGTATTACTGATATCACATGTGTTAAATTGATTATTTTTGCTACAAAAAACTTAGAGCATAGCAATTATTTGCATTGACCTACATAATTTGGCGATTCTATTTTAAGCCAACCATAGATAGAGCCTTGCTACTAACCAAGCATCTATAGCCCTTATAAGGTTATCTCTGTAATTCCCCCAAACATAGCTCTACTGCTAGTCAAGTGTCCATAGCCCCAGTATAGATCTTGGGATAACCTAAAGAGTTGATTCCTTTCTTTTCATATTTCTTTGATAACTCATTTCAACTATTTTTTTATATTTCTCACTCAATGCAAATAACCGCTATCCCAAATATTAGTAGAATTATTTAAAATATGTGTCTTTGTAGCTCAACATCAATTAAATGATTTATGCTAACTAGAGTAAAAAGAACCAAACAATTCCCCAATTATTTATAATTAAACAATTTTTTTTGCTCGAAACATAAGTCAAACTTCCAAAATTGGCATTCTATTTTCTTGTTCATCTTCAAAATTTGTCAACTGTTGTATAGCCTAACAATGTAACACCCCAAAAAAATGAAACAAAGCAATAAATGAATATTTACAAAGAAAAAGCAAAACTATTTACAAAAATAATGTTTCAGAAACTGTCCATTGACAGGCAATGGGACATCTTCAATAGTCAAAGACATGGTGCTATCACCTAAAATTTTAGAAACTTGATAAGGACCTCTCCATAGCTTGTCAAACTTACTATGCTCACCTTTATGTTCATAGACTTTGTTCTAGTACAGGACTAAGTTATATATTCTAAAAGCTTTTAATATATCCCTTTTGTCAACCCATCTTTTAACCATATATTGATGCCTAGAAAAATGATCTATAGCTCGAGTACACTTTTCATCTAGATGCATTAGTTGCAATAATCAAGCTTCAATTTGGTCATCTAATCCAATGTATTCTTGAGCAAATTGCCAAGTAGGGATTTTTAAATTTATTGGAAATATAGGGTCTATCCCATAAACTAGGTGGTAAGGAGAATTTCCCAATGCAGATTTCATCCTATTACGATCTACCCAAAGGGTGAATTTCAATATAGAATGGCATTCTCTAGGATTTTTTTCTACTAATTTTTCAATTATATCCAATAGATTTTAATTTGATGACTCTGCTAATCCATTTCCCTATGAATAATAATTAGATGTGAATTTTAATGTTATACCGTATTCAAATGCCCAATTGGAAAACTTTAATGAAGAAAAAATAGGTCCATCATCACATACCAATGCATACGGTACTCCAAACCTGGTAATAATATTTTCTTCCAACAACTTGATTACCACTTTTGTGGTGCATTGTTTGCTAGGACATGCTTCAGTCCATCTAGTGCAATAATCTATAGTAGTCAATATAAACCTATGACCTGCGAATGATGGAGAATGGAGGATTGATAGTACCAATGAAATCTAGTCCCCATTGAGAAAAAGGGTGTATCTCCATCACCACTTGTAATGGCTAAGCATTGAATCTTCCTTTATTTTCTGCAATTTGACATGTATACTAGTGTTTCACATGTTCATGTGTCTTTAAAAATCATTGGCTAGCAATAACCAACTCTCAAAATGAGGTGTGCAGTAGGTAAACGTGCTCCATGAGTTGTTCCAAATTTATCACGCAATTACTACAACACTTCATTCACTTTCATTCTATTCAAACATCTCAAATAGATTCATTCATGATTTCTCTTAAATAGAGCTCCTCCTTTGATCATGTAGCTTTGTGATTTTATCTTAAGAGCTCTTCTTTGATCTCTTTGCATATGATCGAGGCAAGTATGGATAACTTAATAATGCCATATATCTTAATACCAATCTTCTTGGTATAAGTTGATCATCAAAGTTTGTGCCTCTCCAATAGACTTAAAGGAAATCTAGTGAATGGGGGACTAATTTGTGCCTCGCTAAATGCCCCTATAATTTTTATAGAAAGTTAACTCTTCTCTAAGTTTTGGAGAAAAAGGGTAGAAGGAAATGTAAATATAAAATATAAAAAAGGTGATGCACCAAGCTTTTAGAACATTTCAAACCTAATCTTTCCTATGGATGATATATTAGACATAAAATGCCACAGCCCTTCATTGTTGGGAAGAGAATGAGTATCAAAGGCTAAGTACAAGCAAAATGTAGTCTTTCAAATATCCCTGTGGGAAGTGTTCATTAAGGTCTGATCAAACATAAAGATTCCTAAGGTTAATAGAAAAAAATTCAAAAATTGCATAAACTCTTCCTCTTTTAAAATTAGTATATAAAAAAACAACACTTAAGGAAAATAGAAAATTTCAATAGACATAATCCATTTTCCATGAGTTATTATCATACCTCATAATCCTACAACAAGTAAATCAACTACTCAAACTATTTGAACTCAACTTAACACAGTGTTTCATTCAGAATGAAAGCATAATGAAGGAACTTGGTAAAGGCCATAACTTGTGTAGTCTCAAAGATTTCTTCCAAATAGTCATTCTTTATGCTTTCATTCTGAATGAAAGCATGAAGAAGGAACTTGGTAAAGGCCATAACTTGCACAGTCTCAAAGATTTCTTCCAAATAGTTCATGCTTAAATATCAAATGAGATTTAGAAAAAAGGTTAGATGCCAATCCGGTAATAGTTTGAGCTTAAACAATAGAACATGCTAGAGAAAAGTAGTTTTCAGCTAATTCTACTCCTAAGAATAGTTCTATATCTAAAGAAAACTAAAGATCCTTTTTATCTTGAAAAAAAAAATTGGAACCCTTTTCATTAATCATTGCCTCCCATTTATAGCAGAAAAGAGAGAGAAACCATCACCAGCCCCCATAAGTAAATATTTCCAAATGTTTATATATGATAGCTCACAATCCAATTGTAGATATATTAATTAGATAGCAGCAATATTCATTCATTAATTCTCATTTTCCACATTAAATTCCCTTAGATATTTAGCAAAGATTGCTCTCTATAAATACTTGGATCCTAGAAAATAGCATGGCAAAAATCTGGTTGACCAATCACGTAGCTCGACAACACTGACTCAAAGTTTCCAACTAAAAAAATGAAAGGCTTTACATGCTCTGACAAACTCCAAAAGGGATTTCTTCTTTAAATTGTAACCTACCCATAGTGAAAAGATGATGTATCAAGTAGGTGGGAATTCTTAGATTTATGAAAATATCTTTGGAGAAAATCTCCACCAAACTAACACATGTCTTGGAATCTCTTCCAAAAGGAAGAAAATAAACAAAATCCATGCAAGTACCATGTGGTCCATTATGTTCCTTTCAAAACAAATTTTTCTTTGAGCACAGATTCATCTCAAAGCTAAAAACATAGAAAATCCAAAAAAAAAAAAATGATTAAGGAAAAATTGCTTCAAGCCTTGGCTTGCAGATGCACAAACCTAGAGCCTTGAAAATTCTTGGATTTTGAGGAAGGAAGAATGATACACCTCCCAATATTGAATCAGTCTATTAGACAAGAGCATGAATGAGCCTGTATGCTTGGTCTAGCTTGAAGACTTCCTTGAAATAAATAACTCCCCATATTGCAAAAATTGTCCCAAGGTGATAATAGAGATGAGAAAAAGGAAATATCTCATGCTTGATTTCATCAATGGTGGGCATCAAGCTTGAACCCAAGAGTTTCATAGAAGTCTGGACCTTATCTCTAATTGCATTCATGACCTTCTCAACTAATAGAACATCTCCATCTAGTGAGAAAAGGTGAGGAAACATGAAGCTAACTAGAACATAAAAATATTTCTTGATTTTATCAACCCTTTTGTTCAACATTGTTTAGCATTCCTTTCATCTTGTCGCGATCTTGTGGCAGTTGACAATCTTGTTTGCTTTGCTAGAGGTGACTCTTCAATCTAGAATCCCTACACTTTTTAGGGCCTCATCAATGGCCACAGACAATTTAGAAACCAAACTTTATAATTTTTCCACTTGAGGACCACATATCTACAAAATTTGGTCGACCATCGGGCCAACCTTCTCATTTAATTCTTGAACATCCCTTAAAAACTATAAAGCAGGCCTAAGAATGGCAACTGCAACTATGATTCACTCCCAGTGCATAGATATTTACTTCTTCAATATTGGGAGCATCCCAAACCCTCATGCAAGAGCTAAATCTTATGGAACTGAGCCTATCTATCACTTACATTCTCCTCCATTTGATTCTTCTTTCTGAGGGAATTTGTTAGTTCCAAGTTCAATCTTCTGATCTCTTGATCACAAGCCTATAGAGTAGACATGATCTCTTCTTTTGAATTTTCTACATCTTCATGGGCCTTTTGTAGATCATCAAAAGCTTGAGATTGGATACAATCTAGTTCTCTCTTTATGTTTTCCTAAGCATGTTCGTACCCAACATTTTTCTGGCACTTAGTAGCAAGCTTAACTCTAAAATTTTCAATTTCAACATATAATTGAACCTGTTCACCTTGAGCTTCCCTAAGAAACTTAGTTGCTTCTCCTTTCTAATTTTGTATCTACCTTATGCGGCCCATCTCGACATCTCTTTCCTTGATCTCTATTTTCTCCTATTCATGATTTCCTTTACATTTATCAAATCTACCTCGTGCTTCTTCAACATTCTATCCAAAGTCTTGTAATCTACATATACCACCTTTTGTGTGGCCTTAGTTAGGACCACTTTTTCGTGCAGGTGAGTTTCATTGAAATCTAGACCTATGGCTCTAATTTCATAATCCTTCATTTGTATTTATCCCTTGAGCTTGGACGTTATAAAATTCATGGTAGTGATCATTAGAGAACTTTTCTCTTCATTGAAACAAGCTTCAATCTTCTTGGTAGCCGACAGTGCGACATTCTTTAATAGTCATTTTTACTTTCTAACCTGTCAAGCCTGCTTGGTAAAATCAAAATTCTCTTGGAGAATCTAAGGGATATCAATTATTTGTGCTTCAATGGAAGCACTAAGAGGGAGACCAAAAATGGTTATGAAAGGAGAAACTCGGATGTATGAGCATGTGAGGAAGCAAATGGGAACGTTATCATGGAAAATAGTAAGATGCCAGATTGAGATTGGGTGAGGGGAAAACTAGTTGAGGTGAAAAGAGAAACTAGTTGAAGGAGATATTTTTTCCTAGAAGTGGATGGACTAGGAGTGATGGGAAACATGGATGTTTTAGGTCTTCCAATGGGGCCCTTGACAAGGCAATCAAAGAATCAATAGCAGTTGAAGCAGATGTTGCTTGCTTGACACATGAGGTTGCTTGAAAAGGTTCATTGATAAAAAAATGGAAGGGGGTGTATTCAAGACCAAAATATTAGGGTCTGTGGATAGAGGACTATTTTCTATAGATGGGGGTTAAGGGGTAACTAAATATGTAGAGGCAGAAAGAAGAGAGGGAGTAAAGCTCACTTGGGCTATGGCGTTTGAAACATTTTGTTGAATAGACTCTACTTCTTCCTCTCCTCTGGCTAGTACACTAGGTCTACCTAGATCTTGGGCTCATCTTCTCTTTTTATGATAAGAACTAGTACATTTTGATCCTTTAGCAGTCAATCTCACTGAAGCTTGGCCTTCAATAACGATAGCAGACCTTCTTGGGGAATGTTGAGCCCCTTTTCCTTTGCTTCAAGCACTAGCGGAGGATGTGACTTGCAAGTCCCTTTTCCTCAACCCTCTTCTCCTATAAAAATCCTAAGGGTAGGAAGAACAACACGAAATATTCTCCTCTTCAATCTTGTGACTTATCCCTAGATTGCTATTATCAATGTTAGCTCCTTCATGATAAATCTCTTCGAACCTCTCATCATGTGATTGCAAATATCTAAATAGGGCATTCAAGCATCTCATCTCTTGATGGAACCTCCAAAAATCTTCCTTCTTCCTTTCCAACAATCCCTCATGTTTTAATTGTTCTTTGAGATGTTTACCCATCAAGAGGTTCCTCTTATACTCCACTTGTGACACAGAAATTTAGCCATTTTGTTTGTTTGAGTGGAATGTGAGCCAAGTTAATGTATACCTCTAGCCTTTCCTGAGTTTGATTCCTCCTCTTCTCAAAATATTCTTGGTTCTCATGTTTCAAATTGAGGTGCTTTATTGGATTATAGTCTCACGTGTCACAAATGAGAACCAAGCCTAGGGCCACTAATAGGTTTGTAAGCTCATGCTCAACCTTCCATTTTTTCATTGTTACCTAAATATTAGAAATGCTAAGGGGAATCAGGTATAGCCTTGTCTTATTCCTTCCAGCAGTATAGGTGTTATCAAAAAGGGTTGCCTAATGGAATGCCTCCAAAATGAAAACTTCATCTATTACAAATCTAGGAAGTCTAAAAGGCTCCCGAAAAAAACCATGTAACCTGATAAATGTAAAATTCTCTCCTAGGAAATAATCCACCAGGGTCAAAAAATTCTTCATCCATTATAAGACCTCAAGAGAGAAATGGCTCGTAGGGCATGACAAAAAATCTTGAAGTACTAGCCTCAAAAAATAATCTACAAACTAGTAGTAATCCCATGTTCTCGAAAGAACATGAGTGCATACAAAAACTAGTTAATAAAATCCTTTTACATCGAACCTAGACACTACAAATTTTTCTCTAGAAACTCAAACTTTTTGATGATAAATCAAATGGAATAAGAAAGAGGAATACTTAAATTTATACTCAATAACATAGGTTCTCATTTTCTCTATCATCCCTTCGGCTATTACATCAGAAAAAATCATAATATTTCTGAATCTTCTCCTGTTTAAGCATAAAATCCATACCTATCTCAAAGGGATGGACGTCTACATTAGATCATCAAGGCTAGAAATCCAGGTCAACATTGAGAAAATAGTTTGTGTGTCTTTCCTGAACTTTTTGTGCACAAGAGGAAAAGAAAAATGGTCTCCCTCTGGCCTCTCCTTCATTTCATCTTCATAAAAGATCCCTTTCTTTATTCTAGCTTCCCATAAATTTTTCATCAATTCCTCATCAAAGTGTTTAGTTCCCCAAGTTGTAGGGATACACAACATATCCCATATGGTTGCGGAAAAAATTGTATCTTTGATCTTGTTTCCCTTAATGTCTCTTATTTCCTTGTTAAATCTTCTGGTGCATGCATCTACTAGCATTGGGTAGGGATGTACGAAAGGAAACATGAACTATGATAGACAACAATTACAAAGCTGAGATGTGGAATTTTCAAATGACCCATGTTGCACCGCTCTTTGGAATGCTCCCTCCATAAGGATTTTATAGTTAGTCACCAATTTTGGGTTGAAATGGTTTTTAGCAAAGTCTTGCACAACCTCTCTTCTTATTCTATTTTTCAATTGCACTGATATATAATAATAAAACTAATGCTTATCAAGTGTTGGGCATTGGAAAATGAGTTCCTCTCAAAGATATCAGCATAACCCAACCTTTTAGATGAGGTTGTAGCCCTTCTGCCAAATTTTGACAATTCCACCATGACTGTATTGAGAAGTTGTAGAGAGTTTCTTCAATGAAATGGCTACTCGCTTTTTCTCTACTTAGAAAAATCTTCCTTTTCGGTGCAGTTAATTCCTTTGCACGTACATGTAGTTAAGGATTTTTTGTTACTGCTGGTCCACTAAATGCTACCACCAAGGTGATACATGTGAATTTGGGATCTGTATCCCTTAGGAATGCTAAAAATGCCATGAGAATGGAATTAGTACATTCTCCCCATTGCCTCTTTCACAAATAAGCTCGTTGCATTGGAAATCATGCTTTTAGCTATGAGAAACATGCTTTAGTAGTGCAAAGGTACCTTTGAAAAGATATGCCCATTTAATTTTTCAAAACTTAGTGAATTAATCCATTTCTTTTCACATAAGTGAGCTAGCTAGTGTTGATGATGGAAAAGGACACATGTCAATGATTGAACTATGCAATCATTTACTCCCAATGCCCAAATTTATTTCTTAAGACCTCTTCTTAGATTTTCTATATGATTTATCTCCTACCCTTCATCTTCTTTCGTACTTTCTTTGTTGTCATCTAGCCAAAAATAAACTTCTTATTGGTTAATTTTGTTGGCACATATTTTCTATCAATAGCTATGCCACCTTATTACAATATTCATTCGAAAAAACCTTTGAAGTTTAGCAAGATTTTCTCACTATCTCCTATTCTGCCACACTCTACTTCTTTGATATAATGTTGGCCAGCCTAGGTACTCCCATTCAACTCCTACCATGGAGACCAAAATATGCCTTTGTGGGTGAGGTCACATGTGACAAAATTAAGCATCTTGTGATAAAGTGTGATCATCTTGGTGTCATTGCATTTTGGTGGTTAGTTGGCCAAGACTATATTGAAGATGAGAACTAGTTGAGAAGCAACTACAACATTGTTTCTTGCTTTTTCACCTCCCTACTTGACCTAAATGTTTCCAATCCCATGATAATTGAATTGTGCCACCAGAATTCTGACTCTACATTGTTGGAAGGGCTTGGTGACATAGTGCAAGTGGCTATCCAAATGTAGGCACATGGATTATGGGATAGACATAGCTTGGTTTCCTTTCCTCACTAACTTTAGGAACATGGACCTTGAGAGGCATCACTCATCATCTCAACCAACAACCACCTACCTGCTACAAGAATATGACATGGAACACATTTGAGGGATCAACTGGAAAAAGAACTTTGAGTTTCTAGAGTATAGCCATGGTGACTTGGGATTGAGGTCCATGCCATGTCGAGCTCACATGTGTTGTGTGTTCACCCCCATTTTCACCTAGATAAAAAGTAAGAAGAATAACAACCCGGTGATGAGCCACTTCAACTACTTTACAATGGCTAGAGGATTAATTTTACTATTTTTTACACATTGCCTCCTTTTCACTTCTTTTTTCTTTGTGACTCTTTTTGGGTTTGCTTGAGGGAGCTTCATGTTTAAATATAAGCCTTAGGCTTGTATTACATTGTAAATTTTCAATGAATATAATATATTACAATAATTTTCATCTTCCTTAGTGTTTTCTCATGGACTATTCTCAAAATTAAGTTGTATTTACAAAAAAAATTAAATATGGTACATAACTATGATTTTTTTTAAAGAATTGCATATTTAATGGAATAATTTTATATAAATACCATTCACTAGTATATCTAGGGAATTACCTTTCATATCTTCAACCTCATACGCATTCTTTTTCTTGTGAGCACTAATACAAAAGGGTCCCTTCCATAGCACTTCAAATTTTGTATGCTATCTTAGTTTCATAGTTTGCTCATCATACTTTAGTACCAGGCTTCCTTCCCTGAAATCTAGGTTTGATTTATTTTTATCAAACCATAATTTCACTATTTGTTGGCAACTGATCATGGCTCCATAATATTTTTCTCTATATTCCTTGACTTTGAGGATTTCCACTAACCTTACTTCCATCCCACTACTTTCTTCAACCTCCCGGGCTTTCAACAATTGCAAGGACAAGATATCTATGGAATAGGAAAAACCACTTGTTTTCCATATACTAGTTTATAAGGAGAGGCCTTTAGGATCTACTTAGGCATAATCTGGTCTACCCACAGAGTAGATCACAGGTGCTTGTGCCAATCCCTTTGTCACTCTGACCTGATACACTTGATTAACCTAATTAGGTTTTTGTTGGTTGAGTCCGCTAACCCATTTCCTTGTGGATAGTAGTTTGAAGAATTTTTAAGGTAAACCAATGTTGGATAGAAAAATATGACATCCCCAAACCTATAAAATCCCAAGCATTGTCAAATATTATGGTTTTTAGTGAACCAAATCTAGTTACTTGCTCTTCAAGGAAATTAATGATCTCGCACTTATAGCAATGTTTAGGGAAATGACCTGCATCCACCTTTTGAAGTAGTTAGTTACCATAAGGATTCACTTATGGCATGCACTAGAAATTCGATTTACCATCCTGATGGAATCCAAACCCCATTGAGAAAAGGGTTTCTTAGTTACAATTGGGCTCAAGGGAAAGGCATAATTCTTTCTTTTGCCAACAAAGAATTGGCACTAGGTACACTTTTGCACCAAATGGTGTGCTTCAAAAAAAATAGAGGGACAATAATATCCCACTCACATTATCTTCAAGGTATTAGTCTTGGTAGAGAAATTTCCACCTTTAGAAATACTATGGAATTCTTCAAGGACTCTTTCTACCTGTGGCTTGTCTGAGCATTAGAGCAAGACACCATCATAGTTACTTTTAAATAAGATACCTTCAATTAATACATAACTAGTGCCTTGTAGTTGCTAGTATCTTCTTTTTGTGGGATGAAAGGTTGGTTAGGTAGTGCCCCTTTTGCATATACTACATTTGATTTTTCACCCAAGACTCATTAGACTCGAACTAGTTTGTGTAGACTTGATCGATCTTCTTTTCAACTAAGAAATTTGATTCCTGTACAATGTATTCACATAGACCTCTTCCCAAAACTAACTTAGTTTAATTTCCACATCATACTCTAGGATCTTGGTGATCCATTTTTCCCTCTTCTTGGTTATCTTTCCTTCAGTCATATATTCCCGAACACTGTGATGTGCGACAAGAATAGTGACTCTATTGGTCGACACCAAATGTCAAAACTTCTTTAGACTTTCAATGATGGAAAACACCTATTTTTCAACAAAATTATTCATGTCCTCATATCCTTTAATATTCCTTGAGTGAAATTCAATAGGATTCTCTTTGTTATTTCCCTCGTCCTTTTGTGTGAGTACCAAACCTATGCTATGGCCCATTATATACATAGAGTAGTAAATATTTGGAAAAGTCTAGGTTAGCCAACACTAAAGCAGTAGAAGCTATATTTATCTATTCATAAGCCACTTTTCCTTTGGGGATCCATTTGAATATTAGATCCTTCTTGAGCATCAGCGTGATAGTTCTCGTGATGCCTACAAAGTCTAAAATGAACCTGCTAACAAAGTTGATCTTTCCTAGAAACTACTACAGCCCTTTGTGATATATTGGTAGGGGTAACTCCATTATATATCTCACCCTATTGGGGGTCTATTGCTCTGCCCTCCTTTGAAAATACAAACCCAAGTAGCTTGCCTTGGGGCACTCTAAAAACACATTTTTTAGGATTCAGAGAAATCCTAAACTTTTGACATTTCTGGAAAACCTTTTCTAGATGATCAAAGTGATCATCCTTTTACTTTGAAAATATCTTTAGGTCATCTAGATATATTAAGATAATTAGGTTGATTAATCCTTTGAAAACAATATCCATTGCTCATTGAAAAGTCACACCTACATTTGAAATTCTGAATGACATTTTTGAGTATGCAAATGTTCCCCATTTATTGGTGAACGTTGTTTTATGTTGGTCACCTTCCTTTACATATACCTAGTTATAACATAAGAAATCATCAAGAAATGAAAAAATATTTGATCCATCTATGGTTTGTAGGATCTACTCCATTGATGGAAAAAGGTAGTGGTCTTTCAATGAGGCTTTATTGAGATCTCTGAAATCAACACAAAGCCTAATATCGCCATTCTTTTTTTGAACTAGTACCAAATTAGACACCTAGGTGGAATGTTTAATTAGATATATGATCCTTGATTTGATCAATTTGGTGAGCTCTTACACCATCAAATATTTTACCTTTGGATTGAGTGTCCCTTTTTTTTTCGAACGAGATTTGATCCTTCTACTAAGTCAATGGTATGTTGAATTATGCATGTCATACCCTCAAAGATCATCATAGGTCTAGACTATAACCATGTAATATCTAGAACATTGATCTTTTAGTCTTTCCTTGTCCTTTCATAGAATTTCCCTTTGAACTTTTAACTTTTTTCCACTTCCGACATCAAGCTCTTCATAGTACCTCAAATACACTATGAACCTATCTTTTTCATTTCTTGTAACCTCATAGTTAAAATGATTCTCAAGGGAGAATAAATCTCAAGGGAGCTTATTCTCATTTAACTGGATAATCTGCCATTCAAGAGATTCTGCTCTTGGATGTAAATAGTCAGATTTTTGTAGAAAGGAAGCAACCTAAATATCATCTTCAAATGCCTGCTATTTTTTTATCATTGTCAGGAATTGTCAGTCAAACGATGTTTTGCATTGCATTCTACTTTGTTATTAAATCATAAATTGTTTCATATTGTGAACTTATTGAAGCCATCTGATTAGAAACACTATTTTGAGATAAGAGAATGTTTTGTATATTGAAAGCTTTAAAAATCTCAATCAGATCCCATATCTGATGTCTGAATGACTTCATTCTTGTATTCTTCATAGTCACTTTCCCATAGACCTAGCTCACAACTAACTTTGAATCTTTGAATGCTTGCATTTTCTTTACACCCATTGATTCGGCAAGTGTCAGACCATGAACCAAGGCTTCATATTCTACATCATTATTCAGGCATGAGAACTAAAAATGAAAATATTTGAGGTTCATTGATCCTGTCGAGGACACTAGTCGGATACCTGCTCCAGAACCATCTCTATATTTGGTGCCATCAAAATATAAGGTCCATAGATGGTTGTCCCCCAAATCATCATATTCTTCCTAATCCTTTATCAATTTAAAAAATACTTGATCTTTGTCGAAAATCACATAAGTGCCTAGTCCCATCACGTGAAAGTTGTTGAATGGGTCATAGTTGATGAATTGGTTGAGGAGAACCTCTTCTTTGGGAGTCTAATCACTCGTGTCTTCCTCGTCTTTGAACATTTCTACAAAGTATCTCTCTCTTTGGAAGGAGTTATGTGTGCTTCAAAGTATAGGACTACATTGTCTGCTATTTGT
Source organism: Sequoia sempervirens (assembly GCA_007258455.2). Lineage (NCBI taxonomy): Eukaryota > Viridiplantae > Streptophyta > Pinopsida > Cupressales > Cupressaceae > Sequoia > Sequoia sempervirens. The sequence continues at coordinate 565,342,203 of VDFB02105785.1, read as the reverse complement.
TCTAGATTCAAAGATTCAGATGAAATATTCATCTTCACCCGATGCTTGGTTCTCAATATCAAGTGGAACCAATCGAGCACCCAATATCAACAAAGCTTCATGGTAAAATCTCTTGAAAGACACATTTTGAAGACAAGGGAAATTTTTATCACCACTATTTATTGTGTGACTATTTGGCTTGGATATGAGAAGAGGGTTAGAGATATATATTTTATCCAACCAACTATTAGAACCTTCTTCCCATCTAATTGCATGATTCCCTTCTCAAGGGGCTCATACTTAAGTTTCAGGGAATTAGCCACTTGTTTTGGCATGGTTGTTTTGCTTGCTTACCACTTTCTTTTTTTCATTATCTATGTCATTCACATAAGAGACAACTTTCAAAGCTTTAGGATCTGGTGCAGGTCCTTTATCTCTATTTTGATCACACAACGAAGTCACATTCATCTACAATATTTGTTTTTCTTTCTTTGATGATTCTCAAAGCAATGTCTTTTGTTTGGGGATGGATATAATATCCCACAAATATACATTAGCAAGGGCCTTCTTTTGTTGCTCCACCACATTGAGTGCTTTGATTGGCTAAACATTTGGCTTAAATGATGGTATCTCTCTCATCTTCAGAGGAAATTGATCCATCATGAATGAGCTCAACACCTTATCCAACATCTTATCCAACTCTTTTGCTAGTGATGACATAATTCATGACTGTAGAGTACGTTAGTCAGTGGCCTACGAAGCTTACTTTTATTACGATGGTGGTTGATGTGGCTGAGGAAGCAACATAGCATGTTGTACATATTCTCTGGTGAGCCTTCTTTTGGATCTTGTGTTGTAATTCGAACTTTACTTGAAAAATGCTAGTCATCAGAGCTTCATTTGCAAATACCTCATCTTCTTCCTCCATCCATGAAAATAGCACTTGGTTGGGAACAATATCCAATTCTTTCTCTATAGACATTCCTTGCATTTGTGCTCTAAAGTGAGCATTCTCCATTTCATGGGAATCCTATTCCTCTACATTTAGGAGTGCACCCTTGTTTTTTTGTTTTGATATCCTATGTTGCATATTTCCCCTCAAAAAATTTGGAGGCATGTGACTATCACTACACGAGAAGTACCATACGTTCTCATCTTCCACTAGATTGATCTAGCCTAGGATTAACTCTTTACTCTAGTTGTCCTTGATTGTTTGTAGCAACATAGTGACTAGAACTATCTAGTTTGCAGGCACCATTTGTTGATCTCATCCTTTGGAGGGTCCTTGGTATGTATTCTATTGATAGGGTGGCCTAACTCCACCATAGGTTTGAGGGGCCTGCTTCAGAGGTGTTGCTTGTTGTCATTTGATGAGAACCAACTCATTAGCAAAAGACTGCATGAGAATCTTCATATCGTTGATGTCCATTGGTATAGAGGAAGAGCTCGACATGCTCGGCTATGCGGAGGGGTACATATACATGGATTGTGGCATGGCCAATGTCACTAGTTGTGTAGTGGAAGTATTTGCACTAGCTTCTTCTGAAGAACAACTAGAAATTTCTACAAATGTAGGCATCGAAGGTCATGGTGGAAGCTTTCCAAAATTGATAAAACTACTTTCTGCATGTACAACCAACTTGTATGCGTTAGGTAAGATATCCCCTCTGATGGAGGTTATCATTACTATGATATTGAAATTGAAGGTCTTTAGGTAGAACATAAATGAAATTGTAGCTAGAGTTTGGGTAGTCATAGGGATTCTTTTCCAAGTTTTGTGAAACCTTGTGTTGAAATCACTCATGCCCTCTTGTGGGGTTCTTTTCATGGTGAGCAATTGATTTAGCAATGAAGATTGATCTCCCTCCTTTGAGAAGTGTTCAAATTACCTTTCTATAAGCTAATCCTTAGAGTGGATAGTGTGATATCCAAAATGTTTAACCCTTTCTAAGTAATTAAAATGAAATGGAAAAACATAAAGAAACACCTCAAGATTAGCGTAAGAAATTTGTAATTGCAAAGATAAAGAATGTAAAATTATTGCAAGTGGTTTTACCTTCCCTTTGCAGCTGAAACTCCTTGGTTGTCCCTTTATTTTGATGAGGTTTGTATGCTCCTTGATGGCTCTTGAAATGACTAAATGCAAGATTTAACTATATGATTGAATGTAGATGTAAATGGATGAAATTGATGGCTAGATGAGTGCACAAAATGGCAGCATTTAGTTGCAAAATGACTAAGTGTTCTCTCTTGTTTTTCCTTAGAGGAGGGTATTTATAGAAGAATTTGAATTCTCTAGACAATTAAATGGTTGAGATTTATCCAACAAGGTCAAGATGAAGGGCTAACGTGAGTTGAGGACTCATGAGCCCTCACATTTTGACATGTGGAATGTGAGATGGAAAGGGTGAGATGATGTGTAGGTGATGTGGAAGGGACATACATGATGTGGAGGAAGGACAAGTACCTTCCAATTACTTTGATGTGATTTTTCAATGATCACATGGGGAAGGGGAAAGCTTTGGGAGAATAAAAGTGAATTTTAAATTCACAATGATTGGAAGAATCTAGTGGATAAGACAAGGTTCCCAAAAGGTGGGAATTTGTCACATGTGACTTGATGTGACAAGTCAAAGATTCTAGAAGATGTATGGGAAAAGATAATTCTAGAAGGAATAAAATGTGAATTAAAAATTCATGTGGGGAAGAGGGGAACCTAGGGTGAATAAAAAGGAATTAAAAATTCCTTGGGGGATGGAGAGAGTTGACCAAGGTACTGATTAGGCTTAACTAATTAGTAATTAGAAGAAAATTAGGGGTTAATGAGGATTAGAAGCCAACTTGAAAAAGTTGGAGGATGTTACACATCCTAATAAAGGATTAGGCATGTCCACATCCTTAATGAAGAGATTAAGAGATGGATTGGGATTAGATGAAAATGACATGTGAGGAATTAAATAAATGTAATATATATTTAATTCATTTGATGAAAAGAGGATTAAGGAGGGTAAGATATTTAATTAAATACCTTAGGTAGGGATTTGGCAGAATTAAGGGTATTAATTAAATAATAGTAATATTACTTAATTAACTCAGATAAGAGGATGTTTAGATGAAAAGGGATAAATTTGGATAAATTAAGTATCCAAATTTGGTTGTCTACATTTTTCCCCTCTTTGAGATGGTGTTACGAAGTAGCATCATTTCAAAGAATATTAAAATATAGAACCCAGAAGAAGATGGTTAGATTGGGAAAGATGCCCCAGTCATCAAAGGGATGACCAGGAAGAAAGAAAAAAATGATGGGGGTGAAGATGAAGAGTATAGTTTGAGGATGCCCCCTCGAGAGGACATGTGGGTTCAATAAAACACAGATGTACTCTCAAAATGGAAAAGATGATGAAATGTGAGATGAAGAAGAGGATGCAAATGGATGGATATGAAAGGATGAAAAGGCAATAGGAAGTTGGGAAGCACAAATGGATGCAGAGATGAAGATGATGTTGCCCCAGTCAAGGTACAAGCCAAAAGGGGTTGAGGATGGATGGAGTGTTGTCAATGAGGATAGGGAAGGATACATCCCAATGGGTGGTATTGATGAGGGAAGGATACATCCTAAAACACCACTAAAGGATAGGGAAGATTACCTCCCAATGATGATGATGAAAGTGCTATGGAAGAATAAAATGGGATGATGATGATGATGATGATGATGATGATGATGATGAGGATGAGGATGATTGGATCCATGCTTGTAACAAGATTGAGAACAAGACCAAGGATATGATTAGATGATTTGGGCTAAATGGAATGGATGGGGATTAGATAGAGATGTGAGATAAGGATGAAGGATGAATGGATGGGGGGATACATGCAAGACGATAGAATGGAAAATGAAATGCAATCCTAATGCAATTTTTCATCTTTGGAGCACTGATTTTTGGTATAGCATAAGATACCAAGTGCCAGGGTATGTGGAACCAAGGCATATTAGTTCTAATGCATGAAATAAACACAATAGACAAGAAGGCTATCCCAACACCCCAAAGTCACAAAGACCTTGGTCGGGCCAAGTATTGAGATAACCACAAGCACAAAAGGATGCCCCAGCATAACACAAGACCTCAGGGATCTTGGTAGGTACTATGTGGTACAACCAAGAAGACAAAAATAGACATAAAAGGATCAAGATATGCCCCTATGTTGACCAATCGATACACACCATAATATGATGGATCATGGCTGCCTTGACAAGTGAGGATAGGGAGCTCAAATGATAAAAAAATCCAAAATTATCAAAAGATCGCAAGCAATTTAAAATTTCCTGTGCCATAGGATCAAGGGGATGGATGGGATTGATGAGGTATGTTAGGAAGGATGCATCCTATTGAGACCAAAGATGATGGATACTAAACTAAAAGATCGTTATGGTTAGGGATGTTCAAAATTGATTGGATCTCATGATACAAGTGGATCTCATTTGTGAAGAACTAGCTAGATAAGGGAATATTTTGATGACACGACACAAGGAAGACAAGACATGATACTGGCACACCCTAAAAACCTAGGGGCTCGGGGGCTGATCAAAGATTAGCTTTTCCTACGTGAAAGCGTAGAGCCCTCGTAGTTCAATAAAAGGCAGATGACTAAACATTGATAAAAATGGAAAGAGAATGGTGAAGATTGATGGTGGATGACAAGGACTGGAGAGACAAAAGCAAAGATTGATGATAGACTATAAAGGAGTGGATGGATAGAGCAGAAAGACCAATGCTAGATGATAGAAGAGCCCTAGGGGCAGATCAAGTGATCGACCTTTCCTACGTGAGAGTGCAAGGGCAATGTAGTTCGACCAACAACCGATGACAAATGATGGATAAAGGATGATAAGATGATAAGACGATAGGATAAGTGGATAAAAAGATGGGATCGATACGACAAGATAGGATAGACTTGTTGGATTGGATTGAAGGATGGGGAGTACACAAAGCTCAGGGATGGGATAGTTATCCAAATCATCAAAAGATGAAGTGGGAGGATGATATGATGGAGAGATGAAAAGTGATATGGGATTGGAAAGATGTGCAAGAGAAGTAGGAGTGATGACAATTAGATAAATGTCATTGGGTTGCATGGAGGGAGGCTTGTGAGATGGGATGAGGATAAATATGATAGAATGGATAGAGAGATAGGGATGGGGGATGGAAGATAAGGATGGGGAGATGAAAAGTATGCTAGGATAGATGGATAGGAAGATAAGGATGGGGAGATGGAAGGGATATCATGATAGATGGAGAGGGAGATGAAGGGATGTTATGGTAGATGATGTCTCCAAGGGCTATGTTACAAAGGAAGATAAATGCCCCCACTTTAGATATGTCATGTATGATGATGCATGAGGGAGGGAAGATGAGTGGATGATAAGATAAAGGAGATAACTAGAGGAGGATAGGATGGGTGACTAAGGAATATGATAGAGCATGGAGGAAGGGAATGTATACCAAGAGGTGTCCAAAGCATGCATAGATAGGTGCCCTCATTTTGACCAAGATCATAAGAAGGATGGAGGGATGGGATATGATGGTAGGATGTGGAAGATAGGTATAGCATGAAGATAGGTGCATAGCTGCATAGTGACTGGAGGGAATGCATATCAGGAAGTTTCCCCCAAGTGTGGAAAAGGACGAATGGGGATTTATGCATGATGCCTATTTACTAGGTTTTCATCATGGTACTTATCCAAGGTGCTTTTTTTCCAAGTTTTCACCATTGGACGGATTATTTCTCTTTACAATTTTTTTTTTATTATTATTTTTTTGGATTTTTGTGGATTTTTTTACCTTTTTGGATTTTTGTAGATTTTTCACATTTTTGGATTTTTGTGGATTTTTTGACTTTTTTGGATTTTTGTGGATTTTTGGATATCATGCAAAAGGAAATGGATAAGGATAAGGAGGTGGATAAGCAGATTGAGAAGACATGCGATAAGGATATAGATGAAGGACTCAAGCATCAAGTTCTATATGAGCCATTAAGAGCCCTTGTTCGAACCGACTATTGGATGTTGGTACAACATTATTAGGATAAGTGGATTATGCATGACGCTGAATTAGAGGGATTTGATGGGGGAGATATGTGGGGTAATGGGTGGGATGTTGGAAAGGGTATGGATAGAATGATGGGGTGGATATGTGATGGGGAGATGTGTTCAAGACCAACATTGGCACATGTTGTGGTAGATGTGAAAAGATAAGAGGATGAATGGATGGAGAATGCGAGAAAAATGGAGGAGAAGGGATAGTGAATTTTGGGACATAAGGACCCAAAACAGACTTAGGAGATGAAAGGAGCATATGAGTAGCTTTTGGATTAGCAAATTTGGATGTTCTTATAGATTTTTTAGTTGATGGCATTGCATCTTTTTTCTTTGGGATCCACATGGTTTTGATCTTTTCTTTGGTGGGCCTTTGTGGCCTACAGATTTGATTTGGATTTAGATTTTTCTTCTCTTCACCATGTATTTTAGAGGGGACATGTGTAGCTTTAGATTCATGTGGATGTTTGAATTTATGTATTTTTACTTTAGCATCCAAAGTACTTTTAGTAGCAATGGGATGGGTGCCAGGAGATGGATGATGTGGAGTGATGGAGGTAGATTTATGAGGATTACGTGTAGATGGAGAATGTGTAGGTATGTGTCTTTGTTGATCCTGATTAGGAGAACGTCGAGAGGGATGTTTATGATGGATGACATGAATAGGTGTTGGATGGATGAAAGGATGAGATGGAGGAGGTGATCTTGAGATATACGGACCCAAAGCAGAAAAAAGTGGGTGGAGGGACATAAGAACCCAAGATGGATGGAGTAGATGAAGGATGGGAGATGGTGGATGGAGGGATGTAAGGACCCAAAATGGATGGAGCAGATGAAGGAGGAATATGGATGGTTGTTTTGAGGTGACATGATAGAGGAGGGATGGCAACATATGAGCTGGTGGGGCGATGTGAAGAGCCAACATTTATTTTGGAAAAGGATATTTGAGGATGTATAGACATTGTACCGACATTTTGAGATTGTGATTCTTGGGAAATAGGTCCAAGACCTTGCATGCAGATTTGTTCTTTGACTTGGATGGGCTCCAAAATACCTTGCTCATGAAGGCCTAGACCTTTTCCTTGATAGTTCATTTTCTTGAGCATGTGAACCATGATAGGATTTGTGTTATTCTGAAAACATGATGCGAGTCCATTATTAGGTGGAGGATGATGGGTGGTATATACACTGTGTTTTTCTTCTATGAGGAGGCCACCATGGAAGAATGTGAGGGTACCAAGAGGATATGCAATCGGTATGGGGGTAGTAGTTTTAGGTGATGATGGGGGATTATGCGAGGGAGATGATGGGATAGTAGCATTTGGATGGGTGGTATTAGGAGAGGGATCAAGGGATATGATAGGATATGGATTGGTGGTAGTGGGCTCATGCAATGGAGATGGAATGGTGGAAGCTTGAATGACAAGGGGATCATGGGATGGAATGGATGGGGGACTATGATCTTGAGGTGGACTAGATGAGATGATAGGATCTTGATATGGAGAAGGGGATATGTTGACATGCTTTGGATTAGGCTCTTGGCATGACTCATCATGTGTGAGAGGCATGATAATGGAGTCTTGGTGGCACTCTTCAAGTGGGGAAGATGGAGGGATGGAAATTTCAAAACATTCATGGGAATGGATTTTAGTGACACTAGGAGTGGAAGAAGTGGATTGGATTAGGGTGCCATCAATGGGTTTGACAACTCTTGGAGTAGGAGGTGGGTGTTCAATGGATTCAGTAGATGTGATGGTAGGAGATGGGGGCTCAGTGGATTCAAAGGATGTGATGGTAGGAGATGGGGGATCAGTGGATTTAGAGGATGTGATGGTAGGAGATGGGGGATCAGTGGATTCAGAGGATGTGATGGTAGGAGATGGGGGCTCAAAGGATTCAAAGGGTGTGATGGTTAGAGATGGGGGCTTAGTGGATTCAGAGGGTGTGATGGTCTGAGTGGTGCTAGGAGTGGTATCATCAATGATAGGTGTTGGGTGGAGAAGGGTCTTGTCAATAATGGTTGTGGATGATGGGTTGGGATGGCATGATTCCACAACTTCTAGGTGTCGAGTGGGAGATGTCTTCTTTGCTATAAGTCCTTGGAGAACTTCTGAAATGAGAGACTTGCATACTCCAGCCTAAGATGGTGTGGTAGGCATGGATGAGGGATTAGGGATTGGGAGGGGATTAGGGCTAGGATTTGGTGGACTAGGATTAGATGGGAGAATGGGATTGGATGCAAGACTAGGAATAGGTGGGGGATTAAGATTAGATGAATGGTTAAGATATGGGTATTGGAATGGTGAATTAGGACATGAGGATGTAGGTGGTGTATTGTAATAAGGTTATTGGGATGGTGAATTCAGATGGGAAGATTGAGATGGTGGATTGAGATAGGGAAATGTGGATGTCGAATTAGGATAGGAAGGTGTGAATGAAGGATTAAGGTGAGCAAATTGGTATGGAAGATTAGGGTAGTGGGTATATGCAGATGAAGGATTGAGATAGGAGGATGTGGACGGGGGATTAGGATAGGAGTATTGTGATGGAAAACTAGGATGAGAGGATGATGTAGATGAAGGATATGATGGATATCCCTTGTCAAAGGTAGCATAAGCAACATGACTAGGCATGGATGAAGACACAATAGGATAACTCAAAGGGGTGATTGGATTTTGGAAAGTGGGTGGAGAATTATTACTAGCAATGATAGTGTCAAGGGGATCTATGTCACATTCTTCTTGATCGACAAGACTTTTGTTATCGTTGTCAACGCAATTAGGGTTTCCCTTCACCACTATTGATGGAGGATAAGGAGTCATGATGATGAAAGGATAAAGAAGATGGATCAAAGATTTTGGATGGGAATGGACTAAAGCTCAAATCGGGATTTAGGTTAAAATCAGATCAAGATTGTATTAAAGCTCAGATTAGGATAATTGGATGATGTGATGGGATTGATTCTAACGATCAACACATAATCTTCTTCAAGATGGAAGTAAATTGATTGGGTCGAAGGTGATATGATTGGATTGGATTGGATAAGGTTGATTGATGATTGATAAGATCAATTGATGGATCAAATAGGATGATGAAAGGGATTGGAAAACCCATTTAGAGGTTATCCTAGGTGACTTAGGATGTTGATTGATTGGATTAAAGGATGAATGAATGATTGCAGCACCGAATCCACTTTGATATTGAAAATAGATTGATTGGGCTGATGATGATGATGATGATCAGATCAAACACTTAGGTCAATTTGGATAATAACCCGAGACAAAGTTCAAGGGATTTGGATGGGGGAAAAGGTTGAACAAATACTCAAAATGAGTAAATGACTACTAAGAATGGATGAATGACTCTCAGAACGAGAAGATGAAAGCTCAAAATGAATGATAGATTACTCAGAACAAGTAGATGATTGATCAAGATTGTTGAACGAGAGTTCAAAATGATTGAAGGAGGTGTGAAATGGATGAAAGTTTACTCGAAATGAGTAAACGGATGATCAAAAGTTTGGAATGATAAAAGCATGTTTGAAATGGATGAATGTTTACTCAAAACAAGTAAATGAATGATTGAAACGACAAAACAAGAGTTCAAAATGGTGAAAGGAGGTTCAACATGGATGAAAGTTTACTTGGAATGAGTAAACAAATGATACAAATGACATAATAGGAGTTTAGAATGATGAAGAGCGAGAATTCAAAAATGATGAAAGGGGGTTTGAAATGGATGACCGTTTACTCAGAATCGAGTAAACAGATGATTGGAATGATAGAACGAGAATTCAGAATGATAGACCAAGATGTGAAATGTATGAATGTTTACTTAGAATGAGTAAACAAGAGTTCAGAATGATGAAAGGATGTGTGAAATGGATGAATGTTTACTCAGAACGAGTAAACAGATGATCGGAATGATAGAACAAGAGTTCAAAATGATGAAAGGATGTATGAAATGGATGAATGTTTACTCGGAATGAGGAAATGGATTATCGGAATTGCTAAAACATAGTTTGAGATAATAGAAGGTTCAAAATATATGAGTGTTTACTCAGAATGGGGAAACAGATGATTGAAAAGGGAGAACAACTGTTTGGAATGGATGAATGAAAGGTTGAAATGATTAAACCTCATATTAGGATTTTGGTTAAGCTCTGATCGGGATTAGATTAAATCTTAGATTAGGATTGAATTAAAGCCTAGAATGACTAGAGGATGTGATGGGATCTATTCTACACCAATTTCCAGAGTTTAAGGGTCGTAAGGTGTTGACAATCATATTTTTCCAGATTTGGCAATTTTCAAAAATTGTCAAATCTTGCCATTTTAGGAGACTTCATAGACATACTTTTGAGAGTTCAATTTTTTCCCAAAAAATACCCAAAACTAAGATAGGATGAATTTTCAACTAACATCCCAAATTTGAGACATGCATTCTCAGTTATTAACAAAAATGATTTGTTAAAGAACTGAAAAAAAACACTAAATTGTGATTTTGAGGGTTAAGATGGAAGTTTGAGGCCTCAAAAAATGTGGAAAAATGGGGTCCATGGGACTGCCAATCATCAGCAATCCACATGCCTTCCCATAACGCAACCACCCATAAAATTTTAGCTCAAACGGACACCTGAGTCAAAAGTTATGGCCTCTGGAAGTTTTGACACAAAAATCAAAATTCTCAAAATGAAGTCTAGGTGATTAGGATGGATGATTTGATGCTTAATATGGACTCTAATGGTGTTATAAGTTGCACTTATGTGATTTTGGTGATGAAATGATGACTTTTAGAAAAGTGTTGATGATGGGAAAATGGGTCCTCAGAATAGATGAATGACACTCAGAACGAGGGGAAGAAGAATCGAAATAGATGAACGAGTACTAAGAATGAGTGAACAAGAGCTCGAAATTAGGATTGGATTGAAATATATGATGGGATAGGTTCCACCAGTTGAATTTGGGAACTGGATATGTTTGTTTGCCAAAATTTTTGCAAAGGGGCAAATTTTCCCTCATAAAGGGGTGACTATGCCCCCTTCTAGGGTGACTATGCCCTCACAGAGGGGTGACTATGCCCCCCCATTCTAGGGTGATTGTACCCTCATAGAGGGGTGACTGTGCCCCCTTCTAGGGTGACTGTGCTCTCATAGAGGGGCGACTATGCCCCCTTCTGGGGCAATTGTGCCCTCATAGAGGGGTGACTCTGCCCCCTTCTAGGGTGACTATGCCCTCTTAGAGGGGTTTTGGGGTGACTATGCCCTCTTTCAGAGATTTTGGGGCAACTATGCCCTCTCAGAGGGGCAGGTTCACCCTTTTTATGGGTTCTAGGGTGACTATGCCATCTTAGAGGGGCAAATTCATCCTTTTTATGGATTTTGGGGTGACTGTGCCCTTTTTTAGGGAAGATTTGCCCCACTGTGGGACAAATCCACCTTACTGCTTTGTGGACTCTTTAAGTGGATAAACAAGTTATAAGAGACAAGCAAATGGAATGGGGTGATAGATGATTAGATTGAGGAAATAGATGAGTGAATGATAGGAGTGAATGAACAAGCACTCAAAATTGGTAAATGATTTTTTGGAATGGATGAATGATTGAAAGCTCAAAACAAGTAAATGATTGATTGGAAGGGATGAACAACTCTCAGAATGAGGAGATGGATGCTTGGAATGGATGAAAGAGTACTCAAAATGAGTGAGAGGAGGATTTGAAAGGGATGAAAGACTACTTGGTCAAACAGATGTTGGAATGGCTAAACGAAGGTTTGGAATGATAAAATAGAGCTTTGGAATGATAAAATGGAGCTTTAGAATGATTAAATAGAGGTTTTTAGAGGTTTAGAATGACAAAATAGAGGCTTGGGATGATGATACAAAGGTTTGGAATGATTAGACAATGATTTAGAGGCTAAACGGAGCTAAACAGGGTGATTTTGGTTGCTCAGGAGGGAAAATTCACCCTTCTGCAGTAAATCAAGGGTGCAGTCACCCTTCTGCGGTAAAACAGGGGTGCAATTACACTTCTATGGTAAAACAAGGGTGCAGTCACCCTTCTATGGAAAATCAAGGGCATAGTCAACCTTTTACAAAAAATCAGGGGCGCAGTCACCCTTCTGTGGTAAATCAGAGACTTGGTTTGATGAAAATGACTATGGAAAGGACTTTAAAATGACAATAATAAGGCTAATTTGTCAAAAATTTACTGGTTCCTCACAAGAAAACACTTTCAAGAAAATACAATCCTATGATTAGTGTTGAGGGTATGGTCGAAGAGGTATTAATCTAGGATGCACAAAGTGTCTAGGGAATCCTTGATATACTCTTAGTACGTGAGGCACAACCGTGAACACTAGCCCATCACAAGTGTGAGTTAGGAACCCCAGTGAGATACTGAAGGGTTCGAACCAACTCTTCATGTCTTTCTAGGTATCACCCTAGCTTCGACGCTCCGCTAATTATGACAAGACTGGATTAGGGTACAACTTTCGCTCTCCCCCCTTTGTATACCCTGCCAGTACACATGGTTGGAATCGTCCCTTGGGGTGATGAAATCCCCAAGTAGGTTCCACTATAAAGAAAGCACTAACCGTCTCCAACTACTCCCCAAGCTCACACGAAGTGCAAGGGGAAAGTGAAGACAAACTAATGCCCCCTTTGGGCAACATAAAAGGATAAATACAACAAGCAATGAATATTACTCCTAATTAAACTATGTTCTTAGATTAATGAAAACAACACTTAGGATAGTTTTAAAATTTTGAACAAATAGATATCCCTTTCAAAATGTGTTGTATTGGGGTGTACTCGCCCCTCTGCAGTGCTGACAGGAGGGTGCAGTCGCCCTTTAATGCTGACGGGAGGGTGTAGTCACCCTTTTGTGCTGACAAGATGGCACAGTTGCACTTTTGTTTTGACAGGAGGGCACAGTCACCCTTTTGTGCTGATAGGAGGGCGTAGTTTCCCTTTTGTGCTAACGGGAGGGCACAGTCACCCTTTTATGCTGACAGGAAGGCAGGAGGGCACAGTCGCCCTTCTACAGTAAATTAGGGGGCGCAGTTGCCCTTCTGCAGTCACCAGGAGAGCGCAATCGCCCTTCTGTGACGTATTCTTGCAAAAAGCTCAACAACAACAAAAGTGAAATTGAGGGACCCACTTGTGGGTCCCATCGAGCTTGATGGAAATGTGATATCAAAATGTTTAACCCTTTTTAAGCAACAAAAATGCAATGGAAAAACATAAAGAAACACCTCAAGATTAGCCTAAGAAATTTGTAAATACAAAGATAAAGAATGTAAAATGATTGCAAGTGGTTATCCCTTCCCTTTGCAGCTGAAACTCCTTGGTTGGCCCTTGATTTTGATGTGGTTTGTATGCTCCTTGATGGCTCTTGAAATGACTAAATGCAAGATGTAACTATATGCTTGAATGTAGATGTAAATGGATGAAATTGATGGCTAGATGAGTGCACAAAATGGCAGCATTTAGTTGCAAAATGACTAAGTATTCTCTCTTTTTTTGCCTTAGAGGAGGGTATTTATAGAAGAATTTGAATTCTCTAGAGAATTCAATGGTTGGGATTTACCAACAAGGTCAAGATGAAGGGCTAAGGTGAATTTAGAACTCATAAGCCCTCACATTTTGACATGTGGAATGTGAGATGGCAAGGGTGAGATGATGTGTAGATGATGTGGAAGGGAGATACATGATGTGGAGGAAGAACAAGCACCTTCCAAGTACTTTGATGTGACCTTTCAATGATCACATGGGGAAGTGGAAAGCTTTGGGAGAATAAAAGTGAATTTTAAATTTGAACAATGATTGGAAGAATCTAGTGGATAAGACAAGGTTCCCAAAAGGTGGGAATTTGTCACATGTGACTTGATGTGATAAGTCAAAGATTCTAGAAGATGCTTGGGAAAAGAGAATTCTAGAAGGAATAAAATGCGAATTAAAAATTCACATGGGGAAGAGGGGAACCTAGGGTGAATAAAAAGTAATTAAAAATTCCTTAGGGGATGGGGAGAGTTGACCAAGGTATTGATTAGGCTTAACTAATTAGTAATTAGAAGACAATTAGTGGTTAATAAGGATTAGAAGCCAACTTGCAAAATTTGGAGGATGTGACACATCCTAATCAAGGATTAGGCATGTGCACATCCTTAATAAAGAGGTTAAGAGATGGATTAGGATTAGATGAAAATGACATGTGAGAAATTAAATAAATGTAATATTTATTTAATTCATTTGATGAAAAGAGGATTAAGGAGGGTAAGATATTTAATTAAATACATTTAATTAAATACCTTAGGTAGGGATTTGGCAGAATTAAGGGTATTAATTAAATAATAATAATATTACTTAATTACCTCAGATAAGAGGATTTTTAGATGAAAAAAGATAAATTTGGATAAATTAAGTATCCAAATTTGGATGTCTATAGATAGAAATAGAAACCAAAGATTGATGCCAATCTTGAGCTTTTCCTTTGAAAGAGGCAACCAATAGCCTAAGAGAAATATTTTCCCCTGCTATGTTATGTACCTTGCATACCTCTGCTATATATTGAAGGTGTTCAAAGGGGGTTTTGAAGTCTTCTCCAGAAAATTTTTGAATAGCCTTTAGGGAACTAGTAGGTATGTGAAGCCATACACCTAGGGGCATAGGTGGTTCTAGTGGACTACCACTATCCGAGGTTACAAAATTTCTAGGAGTAGGGGCAGCTATATGAGCCATGGAGAATAGATTCCTATGAATCGGGTATACTAGTATTATGATTTTAAATTTTTAGCTTCTAGGTGGAGTAGATAAGGGTCTAGATATTGTGCTCTTAATTATTTATCTATTACTCCTTACAAGTGATATAGAACCTATAACTCTTGTTTTCCTAGGTATCGAGGCTGGTAACTAGGAGTACTAGAAATGACCTCTTCAAGATGCTCATGTTTGGATTTTGGGTATGAAACTTCTAGCTTCTTTCCTTGGCCTAATTTAAAAAATATTTCTAACTTCTAATTAGGCATTTGGATAACTTTTTGTCCTATTGGGCATGCCAAATAAAGAATTATTAATCATCAAAGTTTTCACCTCTCCAATAGCCTTATGGGAAATTCAACAAGTGGGAACTGATTTTCGCCTTACTAAATACCTCTAGGATTTTTTATAGAAAGTAGGCTCTTCTTTAAGTTTTGGAGAAAAATGGTAGAAGGAAATGTAAATATAAAACATAAAAATGGTGATGTGCCAAATCTTATAAAACATTTCAAACCTAATATTTCCTATGGATGATATATTAGACATAATGCCACAACCCTTCATTGTTAAGAAGCGAATTAGCAGTGAAGGCTAAGTACAAGCACAATGAAATCTTTCAAATCTCCTAGGAGGAAGTGTTCATTAAGGTCCAATCAAGCACAAATATTCCCAAGGTTAACAAAAAACATTCAAAAACTACATAAACTCTTCCTCTTTTTATAGCATAATATAACAAAAAATAACCCTTGAGGAAAATAGAGAAGTTCAACAGACATAATCCATTTTCCATAGGTTCTTATTGTACGATATAATCCTAAAACATGGAAATCAACTACTCAAACTATTTGAATTCAACTTAACATAGTGTTTCATTCTAAACAAAAGCATAAATAAGGAACTTGATAAAGGCCATAACATGCACAGTCTCAAAGATTTCTTCCAACTAGTTCATGCTTAAATGTCAAAAGAACTTTAAAACAAAGGTTGGATGTCAATCTGATAATAGTTGGAGCTTAAACAATATAACATGCTAGAGAAAAGTAGTTTTCATTTAATTCTACTTCTAAAAATAGTTCTATATCTAAAGAAAACTAAAGATCCTTTTTTTCTTGAAAAAATAAACTAGAACTGTTTTCTCTAATCACCGCCTCCCATTTATAGCTGAAAAGAGGGAAACCGCTACCAACCCCTAGAAGAAAATATTGCCAGATGCTTTCATATGATAGCCCACAATTAGATTATAGATCTTTTAATTAGATAGTGACAATATTTCCTCATTAATTCTCATTTGTCACATTGAAGTCCCTTAGATATTTAGCAAAGATTGACCTATGTAAACACTTGGAACCTAGAAAAAAGCATGGCAAAAATATGGTTGACTAACCATGTAGCTCGATAATGCCGACTCAAAGTTTCCAACTAAAAACAAGAAAGGCTTAGCATGCTCTGATAAACTCCAAAAGGGATTGCTTATTTAAACCACAACCTACTCATAAAATCAATCAACTTTTCTTCTTTATTCTCACCATTTTGT
This sequence comes from Sequoia sempervirens, assembly GCA_007258455.2. Lineage (NCBI taxonomy): Eukaryota > Viridiplantae > Streptophyta > Pinopsida > Cupressales > Cupressaceae > Sequoia > Sequoia sempervirens. Next base: position 565,325,840 of record VDFB02105785.1, on the reverse strand, counting down.
GTTAGTACTACTGCACAAGTATGACCAAAAGCAAAAGAGTAAATATCAAAAGGTTTAACATAATCTAGACTTACCAATACTGATGCTTCTATGATTGTAGCTTTATTATTTTGAAGGTGATCTTAACCTCATTTTTCCACTCTATGTTTGCACCTTTACTTAATATATCATTGAGTGGTTTTACTATCTCGAAAAATTTGGTGATGAATTTTTGGATGAAATTAATCTTACCAAAATACGATTTCAATTTTTTTTACTTCATGGGGGTTGTAACTTGAGCAACACACTCATTTTGTTTCGGTCTACTAAAATACCTCTTTTAGAAAAAATGTGTCTAAATAGGTTGCCTCTAGTCTTCCTGAAAATACATTTCTTAGGATTTAGTGAAACTCCATAAGTTTCACACTTCTACAAAATTGCTCGAAGATCTTGAACATGGTCTCCTCTATTTTTTTAAAATACTATGAGGTCATCCATGTAGATGATAATACATTTTCCTATAAAATCTTGAAAAGCATATTCCATAGCTCTCTGGAATGTAGCTCTAACATTTATCAATCTAAACGACATTTTTCTATAAGAAAAAGTTCCCCACTTCCTAGTGAAATTTGTCTTTATCCAATCTTCCTTCACTACCATTACTTGATTATATCCAAGAATCCATCCAAAAAGGACATCATTTGTGAACCATTGACTAAATGAAAGACTTCTTCTAGTGAAGGTAGTGGATAATTATATTTCTCAGATGCCTTGCTAAGATTTTAAAAATTTATGCATAGTTGTATGTCTCCATTCTTCTTTCTTACGAGTACCAAATTTTCCACCCAAGTAGAATGTCTTATGAGAAATATTATTTGAGCTAAGATAAGTGTTTGGACTTCCTTTTGGATTATTCTAAGAGTTCATTTACTAGTCATTGTTTCTATTGGAAAGTCTTGTAATCAGGCTTTAGTGGTATTGTATGTGCGATGATGGAAGTATCATAGGTTTTGAAATCTTCGTGTGTCCATGTTATAACCTTCCAATAATCTCTAAGTTCCTAAGAAAAATTTATCTTCTCTTCTTCAGTACAAACCTTTCTGATAAGCACATTCTTAGGATCTTCTTTAGTATGCAAATTATATAACTCAAATTTCCCTCCATCACTTTGAGGCATATATTTCTATCAAACTATCTGATTGATGTCAAACAATCGTTCCAAATCAATTATTCCTTTTAGAATATTATTAATTATATTTAGCTTGAGCTAACACTTTGTCTTGAATTTTTCCATCAGGGTGATCTATCTCTTCAATTATTTGTGCTTCAAATATATTAGAGTTAGTAATGAATTCTAATATGTGTTGATCATCTTCAAACACCTACAAATTTGTAACATTATTAGGAATTGAAGGTAACTGCACAAGTTCAATTGTGAATCTCTTCAAATCTAAGGCATCTAAAGGTTCTAAAGCACTGGAAGTAGTGGCCAAAGCATTGCATCTTTGATTAAATCTTCTTGGAATGTGAGTAATGTTAAAAGCATTGAAATATTCTATTAAATCTCACACTTTATGTCAATATCTAGACAATTGCTTGTAATGAAAAATGTATTGCTTTCAAACTTGTTTAATTACCAATTTGAAATCACCAAATACCTTAAGAATTTAGAATTTATTCTTGATTGCAAGCATCAAACCATGAATAAGTTCAACTCTAATGTGAAACTTACCATTCTTAACAGTTGCTGAATTAACCTTTTCAGTTAGTGTAACTTGAACTTTGTGTTCATGTATTTCTGATTCAAACCTTTTAATCTTGTCTTTTTCTAAAAATTATTGTCTCTCGATTCTATGGATTATTTCCAAGCACATTATGTAAAAATGTTCTGAATGTGCAGAATTGTGTAACTTGCACTAATCCTACAATAATTTTTTTTTTTATGAGATTTCAATTTTCCCACTCTTTTGAGCTTTTGTAACAACCTTTTTCAAAAATTTATCATGACTATTTTCTTCTTTGAAAGAATCACAATTTGATTATGTTGATATGTTTTTTATGCACTTCTCAACATAGGAAATGCATAGATGCACTACCTCTCTTGAAAGACAATCTTCCATGATAAGATTGCAAAACACTATCCAAAGGTCTCTAATGTTAGATCTTGACAGTGCTTGGAATATCTCAATTGATTTATGTGATTTTCTAGAATCACAAGGTGGACTTACGGATGAGTTCCAAAGAGGGGAAGCTCATTATACAAATGGAGTTCTTAAGATGGGAGAGTTTTTGTGTGTTTGTTGTGGGTTTAAGCAACAGTCTTGAACTCCATTTCATCATTAGATTTGGGTTTACAATGTGCAATGAACCTTAGCATAGGTCACTCATTAAAAAAAAGGAAAAAGGGAAAGGAAGAGAGAAGGTTCTTGGATCTGAATCTATGAATGAGAAGTGATCATGGAGGCTGTTACAGTAGAAAAACTCCCTAAACTAGATTTTGCTTGACCAAGAGAACCCTACAGCTACACAAAACTAGTGCAATCTCCTAAGGTTTGTTGATTTTCAGATTGCACATGTACATCATGAACATGCAATAGAACTAAGTTGCACCATTGGAATAAAAAATCCCAGACTAAATTTACACAAAAAATTTTCATCAAGTGCTAAAGGTATGGGCTAAAAGTTCATCAAATACCATAACATCAATTTCCATTATCACTTCCATTCAAGAATCTATCTAGCTAAAACTAATATGGAAGGTACAACCATGCATATAAGATGAGCAAAATCAAAGAGAACATCCATAAAATCATGTAATGTTGTCTTCTATTACTGCAAATTCTTTTCACAACAACTTTCCAACCTTTTACAAATGAGGGGCAAGCCCCTATTTATAGTTTTCCAAATCCCAAATGAATGGCTAGGATTGAATTGCATCAAATGGCCTAGATTTTTTTACATTAGGGTTTCACCTACCCCCCATTATCCATTAATTTTAAAATATATTTTTTTCTTTTCCCTATTTTGTAGTTTAGTGGCTAGTCCCTATAGCGATTTTTCCTCTTGTTGATTTCTCTTTTCACTATAGCTGAAACTGCTTGAAAGCTACCTTTTGCATGATGTGTTTGCAGTGCTCTTTATTAGATCAAATGGGCTTGTTGAAGACTAGAATCAATGGATTGGTTTCCCCTATTTTGGGGGATAGGTCATCATCATCTAGTGAAAAGAAGGACAGCTCCCTCATGCCTTCTTCAAGGCCACCCCGTTGCATTTTTTTTATTGTATTCCTTGGCATAGGCCATCTTCTAACACTAACCCTTTTGGTGGGTGTTATAGGGAGATGTGAAGATGAAATGAATGGTGACATGAGCTATGCACATTCCTTGTTCACCTTTCTCAATGGGTCTCCTAATGAACCTACAGTAGGCTCCTTGAATATTGCGTACATGAAAATTCGTAAGTGCTTTCATAAATAAATTAAGGAAAAAATTAGCCAAACCTTGCAAACTCCTTGTTCTATCCATCCATCCATCATCAAAAGATTATAATATCCATATTTGGAGCTCATTTGGACCACAAACATTAATGGAGGCCCAAAGGGGGTGGGTAGTGAACAAGGGACAACATTCCCCAAGGCTGGGCTTGGGAGCACTGACGGATGTCAGGCAACAAACGGAAGGTGGAAGGAAGGGGGACAATGAATGGGGGATGGTAAACTGGAAGGGAAGTTCCCAGACCTCACAAAACCTAGCAAAACCAAGATTTTTCAATTATAGCACATGAGAAAAGGGGAGGAAAGAGTGCCAAGAAAAATTTCCTCAAGATTGGACTCATTTAAAAAAAAGTGAAAACTTGGAAGGGGAAATCTAGAGGGTCACCACCCTTTGAAATGCCAATGAGCACATGGTGGCCTGGAAGGAAAGTCTAGGATGGCGATGGAGGGGCTAGGTTTTGGAGACCGGGTCACCAGGGGTCGATTGATGTTGAAAATGACCACAAAGGGATGAAGTCCCAAAAATGGCCATGGAGGGGCGGAGTCCCAAAACTAGTCATGGAAGGGCCAAGTTCTAGAGGCCAAGTTGTCGGGGGCTGGTGGATGTTCAAAAAGGCCATAGAGGGGCGAAGTCTTGGAAATAGCCATGGAGGGGCCGAGTTTTGGAGGTCGGGTCCTCAAGGGCTGGAAAATGTTCAATATGGATAAGAAGGGATGGATTCCTAAACACGGCGATGAAGGGGCCGAGTTTCAGAGGTCAGGTCACAAGGGGTCAACGGATGTTCAAAATGGCCATGATAGGGCTAGGTCTCAAAATGAAAATTTCAAAACTTCCCAAAACTTAACTAAACCTTGGCAGTTCACTTAGGCACCACAAAAAAATCCCAAATCCATAGGAAACTTGTCCCCAAAGTCAAAAATTGAAGAAACATCAAATTGAGCAAGTAGGGAAATTTGGCCAAGGAAATCTGGTAGGGAGGACCCAGAGGACCAGAAGGACTAAAAAAAAAATTGTGGGGTGAAACATGGTAGACTTGAAATGATACTATAAGGCTCATTGACCATTTTAGTCTCAAAAATTGGTGGCATGCAAAATGAGGAAATGACACAAAACAACCTGACAAGGCAACAGGAAGAGAGGGTCCCCATTCTGAATGAGGCATGTGTGCAAAACATGCACAACAAATGGCAACTCGCTAGGGAAATGCTCCAAAGCATTTTGATGACAAACTAGAATCATGAATCAAGAATCTTTGGTTTTGACCTTCATGCTAGGGAAAACAAACTAGACACTCAACCAAAGGATCATAACCACTAGCCAACCTACCCTTTAGTATGCTAAAAATCTAAGTGTGTGTAGTTGTGTTAATTCCCATCCTTCAGATGTTATAGGAACCCAAGCTCTGTCAATTTAAACTACATAGTTTATTCTAACTCCAAAAGCATTCGGGACATTGCCTCACTACCAGTCAGACATCCATAGCCCTGATAAGGATGTCATTGTGATTCTTCCAAACATTGCTCTATTGTCGGCCAAGCATCCATAGCCCCAATAGAGTTGCTCAGATACCCCTGAAAATTTGAATTTCTTCTTCTTTTGATTTTCAATATTTTTCTTTCTTTCTTTTTTTTATTTTCCTTTTATTTTCAATTTCTAACTCCTTTTATTTCAACCTGCAAACATTGAAGCTCACACTCAGGGCTAAGAATCGTAGTGGCATTGAAGCAAAATTTTAGATTTTTCACTTAACTAGACTTCACAAAGGACCAACAACGACTGTCAGGTTCTTAAGATGTGAGAAATATAAGATTCTAAAATATATTATAATCAAACCAACCAATGATGTATCCTCTTTGAATCAAACACCCAGATCAATTGACACCAATAGAAGATCCTCATCATCCACTCTAAAAACTTAATTAGAGTTTGACAAAGAAATGCATAAAATAACTCCAGGCAATAAGTATGGTTGTTATGTGCACAAATGTGCCTAGCTAAAGTTAGAGGGACCCCAAGCAAAAAAATAGCAAAGCAATAGCAAAATAGAAGCAAAGTGAATGAAAAGAAAACACCAAAACAAACCAAAGTGGGACAATGAAGAAACTACTCTAAAGCAAGCAACCTACAACAAACCAACTAACCTAAGGAAAGGAGGAAAGTGGAGTATTTACAAGAAACCACCTATACTACTCAAAATTGGCTATATACAAAGATATTTACAAAGAACTATGTTCAAGTAGGGTGAGCTGACATTAATGTTCATTATATTTTGTGCATGCACAAGCAATCAGGTGATTGTTGTAGTTCTTAACCATGCATATTTATCCTTATATTCAAAAAAAGGAAGTTCAACATTGCAACATTCAAACTTAATCACCTAATCCCAAAAAATTAGTAGTTGAAGAGGTTTGTCAAACCCATGGTTAATCCATAAAAATGTTTTCCTTCCCTCACTCCCATAATCAAAATGATAAATGAAGCTATGAAAATTAATAGGGGAAAGGAAGGATGGAACCTGGATTTCATCACACAGAGGTGGAAGCCTTGGACAACTAAGAGTGAGCACAATTTTGTCGATAGGTGCATTGGTTGCTTCAGATGGAGGCACTAGGTGGTGCAACATTTCATACATCAAGCCTACATAAGTCAAGGAGAACAGGGCAACAAGAACTTCTTCCATGTCCTGTGTGGGATTGGCTTCCATATCAGTTGTTCTTTGAGAAGATGGACTTCATTTGGTTGATCTTTTGCAAACTTTGTGTCCACTTGATTGTTGTCCTCAAAAGGTAGCATGTTGTCCCACTTCTTTTCCCAAGTGTTTTCCTTACTTATATGATGTTATATGTTGTGGGACAATGAAATGCACAAATATTTCCTATTGTAACTCCCTAAATGTGAAGGACGATCAACTATGATCATGGCATAACTCTAAGTTGCATCGTGTAGTCAATCAGGTGCTTCATCTTTGTTGGCATCTATCTCAGCACCTCCACCTTCATCTTCTTCTTTTTGTTGTTCATGCATCTCATCATGACATTCACTTGTTTCCCCTTGTTCACTATCACTATAGACAGAGAAGGAACCCCTCTCCCAATCCAGAGACTCTAGTGCATCACCGTTCAGGGGCTCAAGAAGTATGTCTTCATCACTTCTAACATCTAGGATGTACTCCTCTGCTCCACTGATATACCCTCGTAGAACAAATCCTAATGGAAATAAATCATCAAATGATGGAACCTCATCAAGGGGACCAAAATTCACTATGCAATCTCCCTCCAAGGACTTGCCAAAAATCCTATCATCCATGCACAATTGCTCTTCAAGAGGAAGAACTTCTTGATGACTGGTGGATATCATTCCCGCTTGATCTACTTCATCACTAGAGGTTTGAGATTGTGTTGTCATCCTTCTTCTATTGCTGCCTCAACATCCTCTTGAGGACTGACTTCAGCTAAGCCATCACTTGATTCAAGCTTTTGGTGTTCTTCTTTGATATGGACAACAAGTAGAGGAGGTTAAGAACTTGGATGCTCCACTTGTCCTCTAACTTTTTCAATAGCCTCTTTGCATAGCTCACATACAAACTCAGAGTGTGATGAATCATGAAGTTTGCACCAATTTGGTAGCATCAATATGTCCAAATCCACTTGACATATTAGTTTAGACCAATCCTTTGCTAATTTGGAGACGAGCTAGTTATATCTTTCTGCTACTGGGTTCTCATCATCACCCTAAAGGAGGTCAGATAGTGAATAGTTGTGACCTGTATTTATGCCCACCCCTCCAAATCTTCATTTTCAGATTCTTCATCATTTTCTTTTATGAAGGAGAGGTCTTCTAGTTTGATTTCACTTATGTCTTTGTTATCATTTTCTATCTTTGCAAGGTTGCCATCCCTTTCCTCTTTCTAATTTTTAGCATATGAGTTGGTTGTCCTAACATCTATGCCTACAGACTTCATTGGTTCATCGTCACCTACCAATTTATCTTCTTCTGGAGTGGAGAACTTCCTTTTATTGGTGGAGGGAAGGCCTTCTAAATTAATTTCAATCATATTTTCACCAAGGTACCTTATTGTCCTAGGGAAATCTACTTCTTCCTTCTAGTTTTCAACTTCAATGTCTGTTGCTCCAACATCGACTTGTATCAAATTTTTTGGTTCATCCTTACTTTTCTGTCCTTCAGATGTTGAAAGCTCTTTTGTCTTATGGGATAACTTCTCTTCATTGGGAGTTGGTTGCTCCAACTTTTCTGAACAACCCTTGACTTGAGTGAATACATTGTCACATGATGGATGCGTACATTATGAATGTGGTGCATTGTGAAATCTACACCAACTTTCCATTAGTAATTCCTCCAATCTTGGTCCATCCTTGCTACTCAAATGTTCTTGGGTCAACTCCCTGAACACTTTGGCTTCCATGGTTGTCAACTCTTCCTCTAGGTCTACAAGGGCTAAAGGTAGATAGATTTCCCAGAAGGGAATTTCTCCTTGTAAGACCCTTTCAATTCTACTCAAGAAAGTCAAACACCCCAACTTGTTGTGCCTACGAGTGAAATAGATTTGAAATCTATCCACCAACACAAATTGTTGCAATGGCTTCTTCATTCTCTTATTCAAATCTGCATGTAGCTGAGTGATGCTAATTTGTCCATGCTACTAAATCTTGACTTAGCTTCTACTTTCCTTCAAAAAAATTAGATTTTTAGCATTAAAAGAGATCTCAACACAAGTAATGCATAGATGCACTACCTCTCTTGAAATAAAATCTTCCAAAATCATAACACTATCCCAAGGTCTCTAATGTCAGGTCTTTACAATGCTTGAAATATCATAGTTGATTTATGTGATTTGCTAGAATCACAAGGCAGACTTATGGATGAGTTACAAAGCAGTGAAGTTAGTTCTACAAATGGAGTTCTTAAGATGGGAGAGTTTTTGTGCATTTCCTACAAGCTCAAACAATAGTCTTGAACTCCATTTCATCATTGGATTTGGATTTACAATATGCAATGAACCTTAGAATAGGTCACTCATTAAAAAAAAGGAAAAAGGGAAGGGAAGAGAGAAGGTTCTTGGATTTGAAAGTATGAATGAACAATGATCATGGAGGCTACTATAGTAGACAAACTCCCTAAACTAGGTTTTTCTTGACCAAGAGAAGATTACAACTACACAAAACTAGTGCAATCTCCTAAGGTATGTTGATTTTCATATTGCACATGCACATCATGAACATGAAATCAAACTAAGTTGCAACAATGTAATAAAGAAGCCCAAGCTAACTTTAAACAACAATTTGTCATCAACAAGTGCTAAAATTATGGGCTAAAAGTTCATTAGATACCATAATAACAATTTTCATTATCACTTCCATTCAAGAATCTACGACTAAAACTAATATGGAAGGTAGAATCATGCATGCAAGATGAGAAAAATCAAAGAGAACATCCATAAAATCATGCAATGTTGTCTTCTATTGCTGAAAATACTTTTTACAATAGCTCTCCAACCTTTTACAAATGAGGGGAAAGCCTCTATTTATAGTTTTCCAAAGCCAAAATGAATGGATAGGATTGAATTACATCTAATGGCCCAGATTTGTTTACATTAGGGTTTCACCTACCCCCCATTATCTAGTAATTTTAAAATACAATTTTGTCTTTTCCCTATTTTGTCTTTTAGTGGCTGGTCACTATAGAAATTCATCCTCTTGTTGATTTCTATTTTCACTGTTATTGAAACTTCACAAAATTTTCCTTTTGCTTGATGTGTTTATAGTGTTCTTTATTGGATCAAATGGGCCCACCAATGACTAACATCAATGGATTGGTTGCCCCTGATTCAGGGGATAGGTCATCATCATCTAGTGAAAAGTAGGACAACTCCCTCATGCCTTCTTCAAGGTCACTCTCTTGAATTTTTGTCGTTGACTTCCTTGGTACAGGCCTTCTTCTAACACTAACCCTATTGGTGGGTGCTAGGGGGAGAGGCAAACATGAAACGAATGGTGATAGGAGCTATGCACATTCCTTGTTCATCTTTCTTGATGGGTCTCTTGATAGACCTATAGTAGGCTCCTTGAATCCTACGTACATAAAACACCATAAATGATTTCATAAATAAATTAAGGCAAACATTAGCCAACCCTTGCAACCTCCTTGTTAGATCCATCCATGTATCATCAAAAGATCATAATATCCATATATGGAGCTCATTTGGACCATAAACATTAATGCGAGACTACAGGGAGTGGGCAGTGAACAAGCGATAACATTCCCCAAGGTTGGACCTAGAAGTACCGAAGGATGTTAGGTGATGAACGGAAGGTGGCAAGAAGGAAGATAGCAAATGGGGGACAACAAACCAGAAGGGAAGTTACTATAACTCACAAAACCTTGCAAAACCAATATTTTTCAATTATAGCACATGGGAAAAGGGAAAGAAAGAGTGCCAAGAAAAACTTCCTCGAGATTGGATTCATTTTTAAAAAAGTGGAAGCTTGGAAGGGGAAATCAAGAGGGTCACCACCCTATGAAATGGCAATGAGCAAATGGCGGCCCAGAAGGAAAGTCCTAGACAGCGACAAAGGGGCTAAGTTCTGGAGATTGGGTCACTGGGGGCTGGCAGATGTTCAAAATAGCCACAAAGGGGTTCAGTTATTGAGGTTGGGTTGCTAGGGGCCGGTGAATGTTCAAAAAGGCCACAGAGGGGTAGAGTCTTAGAAACAACAATGGAGGGGTTGGTTTCCAAAGGCCAGGTCGTAGGGGCTGGCAAATGTTCAAACTAGCCATGAAGGAGCGGAGTCCTGGAATGGGCATAGAGGGGCCGAGTTCTAGAGGCTGGGTTGTCGAGGGCCAATAGATGTTCAAAATGGCCAAGGAGGGATGGGATCCTAGAAATAGCCATGAAGGGGCCAGGTTTTGAATGCCAAGTTTTTGGAGGTCAACGGATGTTCAATATGGCCACGAAGGGGCCAAGTCCCAGAATAAAATTTTTGCAACTTCCTGAAACTTAATGAAACCTTGGAAGTTCACTTAGTCACCACAAAAACATCCCAAATCCATAGGAAACTTGTCCCCAAAGTCAAAAATGAAGGAAAAAGCGAATCGACCAAGCAGGGAAATCCAACCAAGGAAATCTGGTAGGGTGGTCCTGGAGGACCCAAAGGTCTTAAAAAAAAATTGCGGGGTGAAACATGGTCAACTTGAAATGATACTATGAGGCTCGTTGACCATTTTAGTCACCAAAATTGGGGGTACACAAAACAAGGAAATGACACAAAACAACCAACCAAGGCAACAGGAAGAGAGGGTCCTCGTTCCGAATGGGATGTGTGTGCAAAACATGCACAACATATAATTAAAACATTTGTTCCATGAGTTATCTAATTTTTCTTTTCATTATTGCATGTAAATACTTCTTCTATTTTAGCTCTTGAACTTCGTATTTTATAAACCCCTGGTTCTACATCAATATATAGAACTTTTTTTATTGTAATGAGTAATCATGTATTTCATACGTGGTTCTCTTTCAATTCTGATTTTATTAGGTACTCCTTTCAATGGTAACCACATATTTGATAAAATTGCGGCCATGTATCCATTTAAAGTTTTTGACCAATCCCTGCTCAATAACATGATGTAGGTATCAAGTATCTCGATGACCTAAATATCTATATAATACTGAATCATGGGATCTAATGCTAGTTGCATGTGAATATTTGTTAATTCTCCAACCACATTTACTTTAGTTTTTTCAAGTTGAGTAACTTTCTTTAAATAACTTGTCGGAGTTAACCCTAGAATTTCACATATGGATAAAGGCATCACATTAGTAGACACTCCAAAGTCTACTAGACAATTATAAATATTTTTACCAAGTATTCCCAGTATGAGTAAAAATGGTGGGGATTCCAATTTTCCTTTGTAAAAGGCTACTTGTGCATCCATCATAGGGACAATTTTTTTCCTTTAGAAGATCTTCTAAAGTATTCAAGAAATATTTCTTGATCATAAGTGTTATGAGCAATTCTAATAAAGAAAGCCTGATTTTTACCTTTTTGATATCTTCCATTAAATAATTATTCAAGTTGTTTTGATTAGTGAAATCTACCTTCTCAGTCCATGAAACATTTCATGAATTATAATGAGAGGTTACCTTAGGTAACCCCAGGGTATTGCTTGATTCATCATCAGGTGGAGTATTAAATCTGTTAGGTAGAAATGACATAGTTAATAGACCCTTTAATTTACTTCCATAATTTGTGTTACTTCTCAGGTTATAACTATGTCCTCTCTAATATTGTTGAAAAGCATGAATTTTTTCAACTTCTACTTGAGCCTCATTTTCATCTTGATAAGGAAATATATATGTTTCTAAAGTCATAGTGGAACTATATCCTTCATATTCATGAGTATAAATTTTAACTATAGTAGGTGACTCAATATGTTCATAACTTTCAAGGAATGAGGAAGAATCATATCCTACTATCTAACCAATTCATTTCCTTTAAGAGGATGGGAGTCACACTGTTTGTTATAGTGTGTAGCAGCTAGGAAAATATTTGAAGTAGTTTTAAATTTTGGACAATCCACTTTAGCATGAGTATTTGTATTATGAATTCTACATCAATTCTTCATCAAAAGATCAACTAAATTCACCTTTGATGTGGATCTATCATCATATTAATTTGTTTCATATAAAGGTGTGGATATCCCTCCATTATTTGGTTGTGTGATCCAAGGTCTAGGTGGTCTGGGAGTGTTGTATGCTTGAATTTGCAACTTCTAATTGTTATTGTGAGAGTAAAAGTTTTGATTTCTTAAATGTGTAATGTTTTTGGTTAACCTTTTGAGTTGAGCTATGATTTATTTAATTTCTTCCTTATCATCTATAATTTTAACACTTTGAAATTCCTGAGTTTGTGAGAAGAAAGAATTTCCATTAGGATGCAACTTTTGATAGCTGGACCAGGGTGAGGGACTAAAGCTTGACTATTTTCTAGTTGAAAGAAAGAATTATGAGGAAATATATCATTCTGGACCATTGAGGGAAAAGCATTAGGATTCATTGGATGATTTAAAAGGACTCCATTCACACTCGAGATAGATTAATTATTTAATCCATTTTCGCTATTTGTAGGCGATCCACTTTCGAGCTGTTTCATTTCTAAATTTACACTTACGGCTTTAGCATAGGCTTTAGGTAAAGTAGTGGGAGAATTTTCCCTTCGTTTCACAAACATAATAGTTAAAAGGATCTTGTATAATAAACTACAATAGCGGAAAAATTATCCACTACATAAGTTTCTTGTAACCTAGAATAAGCCTTATAGAACCTATCATTAAAAGTAGTTATAGGTTCTCCATCGAACCTCTTCATTTTATCAAATTGGTGATATAACAAGGTAGGATCGACTGGTGTTCTAAATCTAGCCAGTAATTTACTTTCCATATCTTGAAATGATCTAATTGATTTACGAGATAGGTTGATATACCACTGGTAAACTTGATCACTTAAGGTATACAGGAACAACCTACACATGACATCTTCATGTTGAATCCTTGCTCTAAAACATGTATCATTAAAGGTATTGATATGTTCTTTTGCATCTTTGTGAAAATAATATTTAGGACACAACCTATCAAGATTTTTTGGTAAACTATTATACACAACAAATTGAATTGGTGACTCTCCATTGAAGATAGCCATTGCTATGGGAGGTGATGGTAGTATAATAGTAGTCGTATTTTCCAAATTTGTACTTACACTTCCAAAATTTTGAGGTCTAGATGATATTTGACCACTAATATTGACCAAAGTCACATGAGGATCACCATATCAAGATCTAGTGACTCTACAAAAATCCATTTTCAAACCTGATGAAACCAAAAGAACAACAAAGAGGCCCTCCTTCTAGCACCAGTTCATGTTGATGATGATCTCACTCATAGCAATAATGAAAATAAAATACTCACAAGGAAAACTGTGAGGAACCTATCTTTCTTGAAAGACTTAACTAGGGAAACCTGAAGGGATTTCTCTGTGTAATAGAAAAAAGGATGACTCAATTCAATTCCAAGTCTTTGGTAGTCAAGTCTTAACCATACTAGGTTCACTTCAGGGTATGATGTGATATTGATGTTAATCTCAAAGGGAATATGGTTGTCTCCAATTTCATTAAGAATCATAAGCATTAGATACAATATTTTCAATTCAATCATATAGTATTTTCATGAAATCAAAAGATTTACAATAATATTTCATGAACATCAAACAATTGTGCTATCACTTAAGTAGATTTGGCTTTAAGCATTCACCAACTTCATAGAAAATGAAATATTTTCAATAAATTTCCATTCATTCATATATTTTTGAAACATTTTCTAAAACTTAAACATCTAATCTAAAATAAAGCATAGAAATACTCAAAAATAAAATTTCTCTTAGTTATTCACCATGCATGCCCCAAGATTTAATCAAATCAAAGAAACCACATTATACTTCACCAAACTACTTCACAGCTAGGGATAAAATGGTGCAATATTTTAAAGAAGGGGGTCTTGTTTGGACACCAAGTAGGTTTTCCATTCACCCTTAAACAATGTAGCACATAGTCTTGTTTGGTTGAACTAACCAAAACCAGCTATAAAAGATACATGAGATAGGTAGCTATCAAATTGGCTTTGATAATTGATTAAGTTATATGTCCATGCAAGTGTTTAGTCTAGAATGATTCAAAAAATAGGAAAAAATAACAAAACTTAGAGAACTTTTGGCTCTTCCAACATCCACAAATTTTAAACTTAAATGAAATGTAAAGCAATCAATGGCCTTTTATAGAAACAAGGCCTCTAGAGTTCAAACTTAAATTCTATCAAGAGAATCAAAAATAACAAATCAAAATGTAGCATGTGGCATATGCCATTTGTCATCAAAATCTTTTAGATAAAGTAAAAAGCTTTGACTTCTTCAACATCAACAACCTTCAATCTACAAAATCTAGTGCACAACACTCCACATAAAATAATTCTATCAGGATTCCTTAGGATACTGGACAAGAAAATTCTATAAGAACCAGGAACAACCTGCAAAATCAACTTCAATAAAATTCCCTTGTGACACTTTCAGTATTTGATATCTGGTACTTCATATATCACTTAGAGCTCGGGTTTCCAGGATCCTTTCTTCATTTTTCTTAATCTGATATTCTCAAAAAGCATTCAATATTTGATGCACATGCTCTTTTGAAATTTCATGTATTTCCTTCCAACTAAACTTAAGCTTGGAGTAATCTTCTGATATCTGGAGTATATTGGCATTCCTTTGCACTTTCTCGGTCTCATATTTGACTATAGTGTTTCTACAATGTATGATCTCATCAATGACTTCTCAAGTTAACAACTAAATTATAGGCTATTTAATTATTGTCTCAATCTATTCCTTGAAATATTTTTCTTCTTTACCCTCTTGTCCTAGTGTCTGAGGATCACAATATTTATGTGCTAATACCTCAATAAAATCTTGATCTCTATCAATCAACTTACTACATTTCTCAGCGACCTTTTGAAATCCCTATATACATTGTATTAATGTGTCACCTTCCCAAATTAACTATTTCTTCCATTTTTCACATAAGGGAACTTCTTGTTCTAGAATTATGTTTCCTCTTATCAATTCTTGGACATCTATTTGCATTATAGTTTCTATATTTTTCTTTTCATCCTCAACCCGTTCCTAGTGAAATTTGCATTCTCCTTCCAATCTTCTAGATTTTTCAAACCAATGGTGTGCTTCCTTGTATTTCCTAATTTCATCTATAATAAATTCTTCTACTTGCCTTACCCAATACTCAATCCACTCCTCAAATATATTCATCTTGTCAAAAATTTCTACAATGGCATCCACCTATTCTTGTGACATAAGTACTATATTCTAAGGCAATTCAGTCTGTGCTTGACCACATTGGGTTAATGAATTTACAAAATTATCTGGGATAGAAACTTGTTCTTTCAACTCTCTTTTCTTCCATTTACTATTTTATACCCTAGAAATGCTTGCATCCAAATTCATCTTCATTTCTTCTAATTATTTTGTCTAGGATGAGTTTCCAACATTGATACTTGTTATCTTATACTCCTTAGGTGTTATCTCATGTCTATTTTCATCTTCTCCTAGTGTAGCTATATGGATTGTTTTTCCTCCATCTATATTCATCTATATTACATGTTTCATTTTAGCTCTTTTCCTAGGTTTAGGAGTCTCCACTTCTTGCATACAACTTTTAAGATCCAGAGGTACCAATTCCACTTCCATTGGGGAAGTCAATTCTTTGATTAACCAATCAGGTGCATCTTCATTGTGCTCCACCTTTGTAACATTTCTCTATTCCTAGTTTCTAGTCTATTTAGGAACTTCTTCTCTTACATTTTGGATTTTATTTGTTACATCTTCTAGAATATGAACATCTTCAATATTCTCTGGCATAGATTTTGGATTACCAGGATTTGACACTATCTCTTAAATTTCAAGACTTATATTTTCCTATATAACTAGGTGTTCAACATCATCTCCTAGGACATAACCTTCTTCATATCTGGCCACATCAGTATTTTCCACATTTCTAACCTTATCACCTAAAACTTGTGAAGGTTCTACATTTTCAATTTTATCCTAGTCCTTTTATTTTTCAGAGACCTGTGGTTTCTCATTATCATTTTGATTATTCCCTAGCTAATGATGGGAATCAAATGTATCTTCAATAACCACATCATCAATAGGATTATGTCCTGTAGTCTCCCTTGTTTCCATTTCAAGAACATCACAGTTCCTCATTTCTGAAGTGAGTGTTCCTTTTATGAATTATTTTTCTTCAATGTTCATAGGAATTGACCCTGTATCTAGAATTTCTTCCATCACTGGCTATACCATGGGTTTATCTTTGCATTTATTTTCTTTTAATTGTTCCCACATGATGCCCCATTTATATATTTTTTCTTTGATTCTAACCTCATATGCCTAAAAAACTTCATCTAAAACCACAAGATTCAAGTTCCTAGTGCCTATTTTACACTAGCTATGTTAATTGAAGGGGGGGAGGAGAATAATGTTGTAGCTCTCCAAGATGCGGACCTTGTTTATGTACCAGTATTTTCTATTACTCCCACTTCTTCATAAATTGTAGGCATCATCCTTGGTTTTCTTGTTGATGAAGATGCCACTTTTGGTTTTACTTTTGATTTAACTTTCCCTGACTCAACATCTTTACACTTACCAGCTAGTTTTAGTGAAATTTATTGACTTGGAGCCTCATGGGTTCTCTCTTCAATAGGTATACGAATAATTTCTTTACCAAATTTCCTCTTTTTCTTAGCAGGTTCCCCATACTTGGAATTGTCTTCATCTCTTTATTTCTTTCATTTATCTTGTGAGTATGTGGGTTTAATTTTTTTTCTCTTAAAACTTTACAAAAATCATCTATCCAGTGTTGAGTATGTAGTAGAACCGGTGCAGATGAATTCATCAACCAATGTTATTTCTTCACTTTCATAGTCCAGTTCTGGAATAGGTTCATCATAGATTTTTTTTTCATTGTAAGCCTTGCTCAAAAATTCACCATCATCTTCCTCCATCTGATCTAGAATATCATGAATCTTGAGAATTCATGCAGATTCTAATGACAATCTCTCATATTTTATTTTTCTCACTTTGTCCTCATCTTCACAATTTAACCAATAGTCTTCTAGATGTTGGACATGAGTATGATAACCAACTATGTTCTTGGAAATGTTCTCTTCTAGGTCATAATACTTTCTTTGGAATGGAAATAATTCCAACTTATACATTTTCAACTCCTTTTCACACAAACTAGCTATTCTAATTGCACTATATTTAAGTTCCCTATCACAATAGGAAATCTAAAAGAAGCATTTTTATGATTTGTGCTATAGAGAGCTTGGGATTGCTTTAACTATATTACCAATTCTAGTAACACAATTTTATGTGTAGGGTACCTAGGCAACATGAAAGGATATCCATCAAACCCTTCCACCCTAATGTAGGTGAAATTTGGGAACTGAATGTTCAAGCCTCCAATAGGTTCAATAACACTTTGTGCTTCCAAAGACAATATGTTTACTTTTTCGCCTTCCATTTTTCTAACCAGCTTCATGGAAAACACATCATTAACTCTTTGGTAATGCTCCTTGTATCTGCAGATAGTTATTTGGGGTAAATGAGCATATATTAAACTATTTTCTACTTCTCTACCTAGAGTACTAATGCTTTTCAACCCTTGCTTGTTTTCTCTCAAGTCATAGTAATAAATCACATATGAGGACATATAAAAAAACCTAGACTTTGGAAATGCCTTTATCTATTCATACAATTTGTCACCAATAAATATTCCCCAATGCATTAGCACAAGGCCTTCCATCAATTTGGATATAGTTATAAACATCTGTGACTAAAATTTACTAGCATCTCACAATCCATCTATCCTGCTTAGCATAGTTATAATATTTTGAACATCTAAGTTGAACATAGATCTTAGAATTAGCTTTGTCTGTTTGGTAATCTCTTCCTGGAACCACTGTGTGTTCTTCAACACTCAGGTAGATTTTGGATTTCTCCTTCATATTAATTTGATACATATGAGTAAATGTAGGAAGCAAAAATTTATATATAATTCCTTTATCGAAGAGATTTGCATAGGTCGTTCCCTCTTGAATGACTCTTTTGTCTAGGTTGTAATGGTTTAATCATTCCATAACCAATTCAAGGGCCTCCATTCCTAGTGGAAACCTTCCTACTAAAAGCACCCCACTTGATAAAAAATTCCTGGTATATTGAGAAGAATTTTCTTGTTGTTCCCATGTGAGGAATTTTACATTAGAAGACCATCCCATATGAGTATCAGTAGCTATCCCACCAATTGTTATAGCTTGCAAAGTGCATTATTTGAATTCATCTTTTGGTTTTGCTTCAAAAGTACTCATTTTTTTATGTGTTCTGGTTTTGATAATGATGACAATATTTTCATAATGTAACCTTGAAACCCTTGGTAGTATTGTATTCTTAGCTTCTCAAAGTCTACATTTCCTTGTGCACCACAATATTATTCTCATTCATTTAATGTCCTTTGCAAGTTTGTAGTATGGTGCAAAGTAGAGTGTTATAGAAGCAAATACATGCTTGAGGTGATGCCAAGTACGTGTTTGTTTCACCACCTTCATTAATTACCTATTGCAATACATTAATTTCTCCAATAAAGGTTTAATGATGGTGAATTAGGGTTCAAATTATGAACACCTAGTTTTCTACACAAGCTCACTTACCTCCAAGCTTTAAAGAAAACTAGGAACAAAGAAGAACTAGGAATTGGATTCAAGAGGAGTCAAAATTAATTCAAACATTTCATAATAGAACCTCCGGTTTCTGACTTGTGACTAAAGAAAAATGAAAAGCAAGTATCAAACTCTAATATAGGAATATACGACCATCGGGATTAATAACTTTTGGGTCATGACTTATTGGGTGAGACTAAGAAAAATAAAAGATACAACATCCTTGATGCAACCAAAAAAACAATAATATTTTGGTTTTTGGTAAATGGATAAAACCTTGTGAAAATACTAGGACACCAAATCTAGGAAAGAAATAAGGACTTAAAGAAAGACTAGGCAAATTGAAAATGGAGCTCACAATTTTAACAAACCCCCAGACAACATTGAAGCAAGAAAAAGTGAGAGAAAAGAAAAAGAAAAGGGTTTCCATATTTTTCCAAGGGGAATAATGGGGTGTGTTGTGAGACCAAACAACATTCTCAACCTTTTTTATTCTAGAATCCAAGCTTGGTAAGTGGTCTCCAGCCATTGAATATGAAAACTCTACTTTTTTGTCATAACTTTTCTACTATTGGTCATATATGCAATGCTTTCCCCAAAGGTTTACTTAAGTCCCCTTTTGGTAAGGCCAAGTCTATGGAAAAATCTTCTCCTAGTCTTGATGTTGGTTGCTCCAAACTAGTGTTGATGTTATCCTCATTGGATCCTTCATTGTCCATCATGTTACCCATCCCTACATCCTATGAGATTGTTCTCCCTAGTTCACTACACCTTCCTTTATGGTGCCAATGCATGTTGAGCTTGATGTTTCTTCCTAG
Organism: Sequoia sempervirens; assembly: GCA_007258455.2. Taxonomy (NCBI): domain Eukaryota; kingdom Viridiplantae; phylum Streptophyta; class Pinopsida; order Cupressales; family Cupressaceae; genus Sequoia; species Sequoia sempervirens. The sequence goes on along the minus strand of VDFB02105785.1, from coordinate 565,306,201 downwards.
GTTCTAGTGTCCCCATCCCTCCCTTGGTCTTTTTCGATAGACTAGGCTTTCCCCCTAGATTCCCCTTTGTTAGATGCTAGTTTAGGTTTCTCCTCTAAACTTGCCCCTCTACTAAATGGTGACATTGTGTTGAATTCGGTGGTTGCTTCTGATGAGATCCCTGATGAGGTGGGATCTTTTTTATCACTTGTGTTGCTCCCCACTCACCTATAGTTGTATTTAAGGTTGGTCATCTTAGTACTTCCAAACTGGATAGCCCTCAAAAGTCAGTTGTTGTGGGGATTTTTGCTAAGGTTGAAAGGAAGCTTGGTAAAGTCACTAGATAGAAAAATATGACAATAGATATTGTGAATGAAAATTAGACTACTTTGAAGTAGGTTAGCTCTAGCAAGAGTATGAAATTTTGATCCTCTCTTAGAATACTCAAGGGCTCAATATCCTTCATAAGAAGCATATTGTTAGAGATTTCATTAAATATTTCAAGCCTGACATTCTCCTTTTAAATGAAAATAAAATGACTTCTACTAAGTTTGATAAATATAGCAATTTCATTTGGAAAAATTTTATGTATTTGGTGGTGGATGAGATTGGGGCCTCTGGTGGGATGGTCACAATGTTGAATCCCTTTCTCAAAGGATGCCTAATCTTAAAGTATCAATTTTTTCTTAATGTAAATTTTTTTCAATGCTTCAGCCTTCATGACTGTGTGTTATCCAATGTGTATGTTCCCAATAATGTGGTTCAAAGGAGGAAAACCTAGATTCATATGTTGAGATGCAGGAAGAATTTCTTGCATGGTATCTAGATAGTGATGGGTGATTTCAATAGCCCCCTTTTTCCCTTTGAGAAGCAAGGTGGTATTTTGGATCTTTTAGATAGCATGTTGGACCCTAAATCTTTCTAATATGATTGTGGTTTGAGTGATATGGACCTCAAAGGAAGTTATTTTACTTGGTCTAATAAACATAAGGGGGAAAATATTATCCAAGTTAGGCTAGATCACTATCTGACATATGCCAATTGGTATTTTTTGTCCCTTTTGCTATCTTCTCTTCTAAATATTGGTTGTGACCATACTTTTCAATTTGAATTGATGTGTACATACCACCCTTAGTTCAAGTAACTTCTAAACATGTGGTGGATTGGTAAGGGCTATGGTTCTACTATGTTCAATCTAGCTTTCAAACTCAAAAACCTCAATCTAAATTTGAAGGAATGGAGTAGGAGTTACTTTGGTAACATACTTGAGAAAAAAATTCTCTTAAACATCAGCTTAGATAGGTTCAAAAGAAATGGAATCTGGTGCTTAGATTGATCTACTAGTTAAAGAAAAGGCCTTGTTGAGTGAACTTCATAATATTATTGAAAAGAATAGGTTTACTAGAAACAAAGGTCTAGGAATCAATGGCTTCATGAGGGGGATAAAAACTACAGGTTCTTTCAAATGACAACTTCGAGACACAAGAAGTGGAACACTATTTCTAAGTTGGTCCTTGATGATGTTTGTGTGATAAATTATGAGGATGATCTAGCTCATACCAATATTTCTTTCTTTTATAGCCTTCCCAACTCACCCTCAAAGAATCATGTAGTGGGTGACATCCTAGATCTTATTTGGGTATGTTTAGGATCATGATGGGCCAAAAAGTGGCAATATGATGGGTATGTGGCTAATGACATTCTTTTTACCCAAAATTTATGAAATGAAAAGGGTTTTTAAAGGAGATTCTCATCTTTCTACCAATATAAATTATGTTTTATTTTGAATTTCATAAGTAATTATTATTCCTTTTCTATTTGAATTACGACTAAAGTCCTCATTGATAGGCTAATTGAAAAAAAATTATAGCTTTCAAACACTATCATATTTTTTAAATCTGAAAAAGGCATCACATTCTATGCTTTGCATACTATAGGATTAAAAAAACAAAAATTGAATTTCATGAAGTTTTGACCAAGTTAAGGTGGTTAGACATATGGATTTTTTATATTTTTGAAAAGTTGTAATAAAAAATTTATAATTAATTATTTACTTAGAAAAAAATTACAAAAAAATATGCATCACATTGGGACATGAGTCCTCTACTTATATCTAAAATATTATAAAAGAATATTATCATTTTATTGTGATTAGGGTGGTTAGACAGACACCTACTTCTTATTTTCCTGAAATTTAAGTACTAGTGCATTGAAATTTCAAATTTCCACCAAATAACTTCTTTTTTTTAACAAACCTAGTAGTTTAGAAAAATACATTCAAATTTCTACAGATTCTATTCTTACATATTTTTTAAATAATATAGATAACTTATTCAAATTTTTATATCAAGTTGCCTAACTCTGATTTTTTTGAATTTTTTGCCACTTAAGGGCCTGTTTTTTCCATGATGATCTTGCACATACCCATTTCCCATTTGGTATCACAGCAAGAGGTTTAGTTAATGGAAAGAGGTGCTTCGGATGATGAGATTCGAGAGGTTGGGTTTTCCCTTAGCCCTTTCAAGGCCCCTAGCCTTGATAGTTTTCCACCTTTCTTGTTTCAGAAGTTTTGGGATATCATTGGTAAATATTTAATTGTTATTGTCACTAACTTCCTTTCTATTGTTAATATTCTCAAATAATTCAATAGCAACTTCATTTTTCTCATCCCCAAGAATTCAAGGGTCAAAAAACTATTTGATTTTTAGCTTATCAACCTCTATAATACATTCTATAAAATCTGCTCTAAGCTGTTGGTCAATTGCATTAAAAATTGTTTCAACAAACTTGTCCATCCTACTAAAAAAGGCTTTTCTTTGAGGTGGAAAATTACTAATGCTATTATGCTCATGAAACCCTTCACTCCATGGGAAAAATTAAAAAAGAAAGTAGGGAACTCTTAAGCTGGATATTTCAAAAGCCTATGACAAACTATCTTGGATTTTTCTATTTGAAGTTCTTTCTAGTTTCAACTTCTTGGGTAAATTCTTGAAAATCATTCAAGGTCCTGCCACCTCCAGGTTGTTAGCTCTCAAAAATGTAGGTAAAATACCTCAAGAGGTTTCCAATCTCTTGGTATGTTATAGGGTAATAGACAAGGCCAAATGGTTTAGACCTTCTACTCTTCAGGTGCTGGTAGACCTAGGTGGGTGTACTTATATGAGTAAAGCAAACTTAAGGTTGTATGAATAGACTAAATTTATGGATCTATTACAATGGGACAAATGTAATAGATAAAAGCTTGCAGACTACTCCTACTCCTAATATTAAACTTGAAATGTGAATGTTTTTTTGAAAAAATATTTAATAGAATTCTAAGATGTGGATGGTGTGACCAATGCCTACTTCTATCGGGCTAATTGAGTCAAGAAGTAAATGATATGTGTTTCCCCTTTTTGGATTAACTCTATTTGCTAGGAACTTTTCAAAATGAGGTTCTATGATTGGCATAAAAATTCACTAAATTTATGACTTGCATAAATTGTTCTGGAATATTTCTTACCAGGCTCTTCTATTATCCAAAAGAAATCCTTAAATCACTATGATTCATCGAAAAGAATTTAAATTTGACTTGTAGACACCAATTGATTAATTCACACAAAATGGGAATACATTTTGATAAATCAGAAATATACTTGATATACTAATCTAAATGATTAAAAGACCTCAAGTTGGAGACAACCAAATAGAAATGTAAATAATTGCATCACAACAACTGAACACCAATATTTCACCAAATTTATGTATTATTCTCCATTATATAATTCTAAAATATTTCACAATACACAACATGAAATTCTTCGACAACTGTTCAACCTATCCAACTACCTAACCTACTTATTTCTCCTACTCAATCTAATCCTTTTAGTGACATGATTTTATTGTACATATATACATTGTTTCTTCTAGGGTTGTGACTCTTCACAACATCCATTTGGTGCAACTCTTCAGTTATTATTGGCAATTAAAATATTAAATTAATTTCCCCTTTTGGAAAATTAAATTATTTTAATCTTCGTTATCTTTGTCCCCTATGAAAATTAATTCAATAATCTTCCTTTGCTGGAAATATTCACTTTACTTTTTTACCGGTATGTATCTCCAATATGTCCTTCAGCTAAAAATAATTATCCCATTTTATCCTCTTGATGCAAATTGATTTATTTATGATTTCACATGAAAATATTTTTTAGGTAAAATAATTACCTAATTGGTTAATTCTTCCATCAAATTATTTTACCTCCCAAAGCACTCTTACACCTTTGGTAAAAAATGTCTTTCCTTCTAGTGCAAATATTTCATAATCTTCTACCCTTTATGCTTCTCATGAATAAAATAATTCTCCACTTTTAAATCCTATCGATAAAATTAATAAAATTTATTTTTCCTCCAAGTATTATCGATTTCCACCATAAGCATATTTCGTTCAATTTTTCGTTTGCATTATGACCATACATATTCACATATGGGTGACATAAAGCATCAAGAAGCATTATTTTATCTCACATCAATATCAGAAAGTCTTGTCGATTCAAATTTTCTTAGGAAGATTGTATTGCCAAGACATCAATCATGTCTTGTAGATATCACCAAGACATCATTCATGTCTTGCAGATATCGCCCAGACATCAAAAAATTATTACAGATGTCGTCGAGACATATGAAATCATCAGGACATTTTGAAAACTCTTGTAGATGTTGTTGAGACATATGAAGTCACCAAGACATTTGAAAACTCTTACAGATGTCGCCGAGACATATGAAGTCGACAAGACATTTGAAAACTCTTGCAGATGTCACTGAGACATATGAAGTCACCAAGACATATGAAAACTCTTGCAGATATCGCCAAGACATATGAAGTCACCAAGACATTTGAAAACTCTTGATGCTGTCGAGAGATATGAAGTCACCAAGACATTTGAAAACTCTTGCAGATGTCACCAAGACATATGAAGTCGCCAAGACATTTGAAAACTCTTGCAGATGTCGCCAAGACATATGAAGTCACCAAGACATTTGAAGTCGCCAAGACATTTGAAAACTCTTTCATGTCTTGCCGATTTGGAAAGACCTCAAATATGTCTTGAAGATTTGGCAAGACCTCAAACCTGTCTTGCTGATGCACTTTTTCTTTGCTGAACAGTGACGAAAATGAGCCAGGTAGACTCCAAAATGGCTTTTAAAAACTGATCAAATGATGTCAAAATTCCATAAAAATGCACTAGTATGTTGAGCCATGATAGCGGAACATGTTTACCAAATGATTTGGCACAAAATGATCCAGACTAAAAATTGTTAACACTCAAAGTTTCCCATTCAACATTTTTTGAAAAATTGCACCTATCAAACTGTGTAAAACTCATTTGATTTTGATTTTGAAAAAATACCAAATGACATCCAAACACCCTAAAAATTGGCATGGAGGTAGAATTTAGTGTAGAAAATTGAAGGAATGAATCATTTTTTCATTATCAGCATTCATTTGCTTAATATTTACCTTCAAAGTGGGCCACTTTAATAGATTTCACTATGTTGACAGTAGATTTTCTCAAAAACCCTTCAACATGGTGCTTTGAAACTTTGTCAAAACTAATCAGATGAAGCTAAAAACTAGTGTGCATACTCCCATATGTTAGATGAAATTGTCTGAAAAGTGGTTTGGAATAAAAACAAACAAATCCAAAGTTATGATTTTTCAAAATGAGCCACATAAGTAGATTTTTCAACTGTATTGATTATTAAAATCAACTTTTTTGAATATGGGAGCCTAAAATTTGCATGAAATTTTAGGCTCCAATAGTGGCTCCATCTCGAGATGAATGATTGTGAGATCATTGCAAGAATCTAGATCACTGGAAGAGTAGACCAAATATTTTATTCACTTGAGTAGCAGACTTGAAACTCCTTTCTGTCATGAACTATAATGGTTTTCTGAAAATCACACCATGGCTGATGGCACAAGGCCACCAAAAAGAAAAAAACACCTATTTTCCCTTGTCATACACCTTTTTTTGTTTTGATTTCATCAAATTCCTTTTAAGAACACTCATACAGTCAGTTGTGCCACTGTCATTGAAGACTTCCAGAATAATACTGTACTCAACATGACTTATGTTCCTTTTATCATTCAGAAGTTCTTTATCATGTGATAAATATTTTCCATCTTCAACATACAATCCGTATGCACACTCCATACGATATCCATCATTATTTTTCTCACCATCATATGTAAAATAATCTTCCAACTGATCTGAATTATTTTCCATTTCTTCAATATCACCAATTGATAATGATATTAACTCATCATTATTTTTCTCATTCACTCCAACTAATATTGAGGATGAATTTTCTAAACCATTCTTGTGTGTGCACTCTTGGTATTCTATTGGCAAAAAATTTTAAAAAAATTTACTATTGAATGAACATCTTTCTAGATATCTATATCACTAGAGTTGTATCCTTCACTTTTGTCATCATCAAAAAGAGGTTCAAGAACATCACAGAATGAAAAATCAGAAACATTACTAGCATAGTCATTTGTTCCATAATTTGACATATCACTTTGTTTGTCTGAAAATATCTCTTCCTCACCATAAAGTGGATTTGAAAATACCTCTTCATCATCAAATGTATCTTCATGGTACTTAACCGTGGTTGGAAGTGTTACTTGTTCAATATCAAATGGATCCACATTTTCCATTGCTTCTTATTCTTGATTATCACAAGAACTGGAAGAATCACCTGATTATAGATTAAAATCCACCGACTTGTCTTCATAATCTGAGTATTCAATGGATCCCTCCTAACATGCATTGCCACAATCTGTTATGCAGGTTATACCATCCATATTTTCATCCTCCTCACATAGGCTATCATAGGAATTGTTTTCACCTGCACATGTCTCATCTTCCATTGGCTACATTATTTGATCAATTTCTCCATTAATGATCTCACCATTGTCTTCATACCTTTTCTCATCTACAATATCAGTCCATTCATCTGCCATTCTATGAAACAAAGAGTGCCCAAATTCTCCTTCATATCTCCTTATGTCAAGAAATGCATCTAATGGATAGATTCCACATTCTGATTTTGTGATCGAGTCTTGGCTTTGAGTATGTACATACTTAGCTTATTCTTCTTCGAATTGTTCATACTGGTACAACAAATTATTGTATTGTGTATGAGAATGTGGCACATATTGTTGACCATGAGGTGATTGTGGTGAATATATATTTTGTTATGCATGATATGCATTGCCTGCATTGTGAAGTAATGCTCTCTTGCTAACTTCTATTTTCAATTTATTTAGTTCATCTCTCAGCACATTCAAAGGTAATTCCCAAAGGTTGTGCATTTTTCATCAAATTTTTTCTAGAGTTGCTACTCACTTTCTTAAAAGTGAGAAAAATGAAATTATTCTTGATTTACCTAGCAGAATCACTTTTCCTCAAACTTCTAAAATATGAATTTCTCTTCAATGACTCTATATGATGGTCTTCAACCAAATATTCTAAAATATCTCCCCAGTGGAGTCACCAATTTGTTAGCTCTCAAAAACGCAGGTAAAATACCTCAAGAGGTTGTCAATCTCTTGGTATGTTTTAGGGTAACAAACAAGGCCAAATGGTTTAGACCTTCAACTCTTCAAGTGCTGCTAGACCTAGGTAGGTGTACCTATATGAGTAAAGCATAATTAAGGTTGTATAGCTTGACTAAATTTATGGATCTATTACAATGGCACGAATGTAATAGATAAAAGCTTGCATACTACTACTACTCCTAATATTAAACTTGAAATGCCAATGTTTTTTTGAACAAATATTTTATAGAATTCTAAGATGTGGATGGTGTGACCAGTGCCTACTTCTGTCAGGCTAATGGATTCAAAAGGTAAATGATATGTGTTTCCCCTTTTTGGCTTAACTCTAGTTACTAGGCACTTTTGAAAATGAGGTTCTATGATTGGCATAAAACCTCACTAAATTTAGGACTTGCATAAATTGTGTTGGAGTATTTTCTTACCAAGTTCTTCTTCAATTATCCAAAATAAATCTTTAAATCACTGTGATTCATCCAAAATAATTTAAATCTGACTTGCAAACACCAATTGATTAATTCACACAAAATGGGAATACATTTCAATAAATTAGAAATATACTTGATATACTAATTTAAATGATTAAAAGACCTCAAGTTGGAGACAACTAGATAAAAATGTAAATAATCACATCACAACAACTAAACACAAATATTTCACCAAATTTATGGATTCTTCTCCATTATATAATTCTAAAATATTTTGCAATACACAACATGAAATTCTTCAGCAACTTTTCAACCTATCCAACTACCTAACCTACTTATTTCTCCTCCTCAATCTAATCCTTTTAATGACATGAATTTATTGTACATATATACATTATTTCTTTAGGGTTGCGACTCTTCAAAACATCTGTCTAGTGCAACTCTTCAATTATTATTGACAATTAAAATGTTTAATTAATTTCCCCTTTTGGAAAATTAAAATATTTTAATCTTCATTATCTTTGTCCCCTGTGAAAATTAATTCAATAATCTTCCTTTGCTGGAAATATTCACTTTACTTTTTTACCGGTATGTATCTCCAATATGTCCTTCGAGTAAAAATAATTATTCCATTTTTTCCTCTTGATGCAAATTGATTTACTTACGCTTTCACATGAAAATATTTTTTAGGTAAAATAATTACCTAATTGGTTAATTCTTCCATAAAATTATTTTACCTCCCAAAGCACTCTTACACCTTTGGTAAAAAATATCTTTCCTTCTAGTGTAAATATTTCATAATCGTTTACCTTTTATGCTTCTCATGAATAAAATAATTCTACACTTTTAAATCCCATCGATAAAATGAATAAAATTTATTTTTCCTCAAAGTATTGTTGTTTTCCACCATAAGCATAGTTCGTTCAATTTTTTGTTTGCATTATGACCATAGATATTCACATCTAGGTGACATAAAGCATCAAGAAGCATTATTTTATCTCACATCAATATCAGAAAGTCTTGCCAATTCAAATTGTTGTAGGAAGATTGTATCACCAAGACATCATTCATGTCTTGCAGATATCACCAAGACATCATTCATGTCTTGCAAATATCACCAAGACATCATTCATGTCTTGCAAATATCGCCTAGACATCAAAAAACTCTTATAGATGTCGCTAAGACATGAATTTTCCAAGGCATTTGAAAACTCTTACAAATGTTACTGAGACATACAAAGTCACCAAGACATTTGAAAACTCTTGCAGATGTCGCCGAGACATATGAAGTCACCAACACATTTGAAAACTTTGGCAGATGCCACTGAGACATATGAAGTCGCCAAGACATTTGAAAACTCTTGTAGATGTCACCGAGACATATGAAGTCACCAAGACATTTGAAAAATCTTGCAGATGTCACTGAGACATATGAAGTCACCAAGACATTTGGAAACTCTTGCAGATGTCGCCAAGACATTTGAAAACTCTTGTACATGTCACCGAGACATATGAAGTCGCCAAGACATTTGAAAACTCTTTCATGTCTTGTTGATTCGACAAGACCTCAAATGTCTTGTAGATTCGGCAAGACCTCAAACCTATCTTGCTGATGCACTTTTTCTTTGTTGCACATTGTCGAAAATGAGCCAAGTAGCCTCGAAAATGGATTTTGAAAACCGATCAAATGATGTCGAAAAGCCATGAAAATGAACCAATATGTTGATCCATGGTAAGGGAACATGCTTACTAGATGATTTGGCACAAAATGATCCAGACTAAAAACTGTTAATGCTCAAAGTTTCTGATTCAACATTTTTTGAAAAATTGCACTGTCAAACTGTGTAAAACTCATTTGATTTTGATTTTGAAAAAATACCAAATGATATCCAAACACCCTAAAAATTGGCATGGCGGTAGAATTTGGTGTAGAGAATTGAAGGCATGAATCATTGTGTCATTATCATCATTCATTTTCTTATATTTACCTTCAAAGTGGGCCACTTTAACAGATTTCACTGTGCTGACAGTAGATTGTCTAAAAAACCCTTCGACATGGCGCTTGAAAACTTTGTCAAAAAAAATCAAATGAAGCTGAAAAATGGTGTGTATACTCCCATATGTTAGATGAACACGTCTGAAAAGTGGTTTGGTATAAAAACAAACAAATCCAAAGTTATGATTTTTCAAAATGAGCCACATAAGCAGATTTTTCAATTGTACACTTGAGTATTAAAATCAAATTTTTTGAATATGGGAGCCTAAAATTTGCATGAAATTTTAGGCTCCAACATGAGTGACCCGACAATTCTAGTTTACAATTTTTGAAAGATCCTGATTTTTGCTGAAATTACATATTTTTAGAAAATACAATGATTTAAGCCTTGAAAAGTTACATTTAAAGGATTCCAATTGAAGAGGGTTTGATTGAACCACCTTAGATCAAACCCCCTTGGATAGAACCTTGCTATAAGTTTTAAACTATACCTATAATGGAGTCCCCTCACCTATCAAAAGGCTGATGAAAGACCACTTTTGATTTACCTTTTGGGGGATCAAATGGATTCATTTAAAAAAAAAAAGTTAAGTATGTAGTCCTTATGATAAGCTTCCCAAAAAGTACAATTTTAAATAAATTTAATTTTATTATTATATTTATTTTTTATTTCTTGTGAATGTAGGTTTTTCACCAAAAATCAATCTCTCTATTTTGCACATGTGGAAAAATATTATACTATCAATTTTCTTTTGAAAAATATCAATGCACTAGATATTGAAGTCCTCGGTCCAACAAGAAAAATTGAATTTTGATATATACAAAAAATTTATGTTGTATACAGTCCACCTATTTCTGAATAGTAATTGGTTTGACTTCAAAACTTGATTAAGGAAAAAATGTTCAATACAACACTATGAAACCAAATTAAAGCACTATATATTGTAGTTACAAATCTAAATTCAAAAAAAATAGAATTTTATTCTTCATGGAAAGAAATGTTTGTTGTATACGGTGAGCATCACTCCTTAAAAATGGTGTTTACTAAAAAGAACTAGTTTTTGAAGGAGATGGAAAAATAAGTGAAATATGATTCCAAAAATTTTGAAAAAAATATATTTAGAATCTACAGACAAAATGTCACAAATTACTAGTTTGCATCATCTTCAAATTCCTCATGGTTTAGCTGCTATAGGTGCCCAAAAGTGAAGATTTAGTTAGAAAAAATTAGTTCAGTGTCCAGTTTAGCAAAAATTGTAAACTAGTACTGTGGGATCACCCCTACCCTACATTCTCTATGATTATCAATGTACCCTATAGGGTTTTTTCTGAACTTCTGGTGAATCCGCTAAGGGGGCTCCCTGTCTCCCTATCTCTTTATTATGATGTCCAAAGTTCTTAGCTTTAATTTTGAATGCAAAGTGTTGAATGGTACCTTGCATGGTTTTCCTCCCCTCTATGTCTCAACTGATTTCTCATCAACAATTTGTTGATGGTATGACTTTGTTGTGGGAAGCCACGCTGGCTTAGGCTAAAGGTTGGATTGATGTCCTTAAAAATATTGCTACAACTTTTTGGTAGTGCACAAATTTGACTAAAAGATTCATTTTTTTAATGTTAACCCTGCTCTATAAACTAGGATTTCTAGAATCCTCAATTGTTGGATGCTTCCCCTTCCCTCAATGTATTTGGAAATGATTCTTACTATTGGCAAGATGGATAACTTTTTCTAGTGCACTCTTCTGGAAAGTGTTCAAATAAATCTTGTTGCTTGGAAGGGGGCTCTTCTCAACAATGTTGGTAAGTTTCTCCTTCTCAAATCTACCCTTCAAATTTTGGAGGTGTAACTAATGTCTCTATTTTTTATGCATGTTGCATGGCCAGAGAAAATTGAACAAATTCAATGAAGATTCCTTTAGTCAAGGACCGAAGAGAGTAGTCAATTCTCTCTGATGAATTAAGACACTATGTGCTCTAGGAAATGTTATGGCAGCCTAGACTTGAGAAAAAAAAGCTAGATGAACATGGCCCTTATAACTAAAATTTCTTGGAAGATTCTAAACAACCAATTGGAATGGATACTCATCCTCAAGGACAAGTAAGGGCAGGGTTAGGATTTCCTCTCTCTACTAGACAACGATGTTCTTCCTCCTAGCTCTATCATCTACAATAACCTCTTGAAATCTAGGACTTTTCTTTCTTTAGGCTCCACTTGGCAGGTCATATTTGGTACTTTGGTCTCTTCCTAGGACAACAAATGGATTTCTTCATTTTCTTTTGGTTTTTATTTGGTTTTATTTGTGATGAAGATATATCTATGTGCATGGTTAAGGTCTAAGGTTTCTGATTACCTAGTGTAACATTGAAAAACTTACGCCTTTTCCTTACTTGATTTGGGAATAACTAATGACAAGTTGGACTTGATATGACCTTGATCTAGTGTTGTAATGTGTTTTACACATTCACATTAGGTTTTGGGCCCTTTTTAAGCTAAATAAACCTAACTTTTCCTTAATTTTCTATTGTAAAGTGTATTTATTTACACCTTCACATTAAAATTAGGATGCTTGTAAACTAAATGGACTTAATCTACTATTTTAATGTGTTGTAAACATTCACATTGGATTTGGGGTCCTGTTTAGTTGAATAGACTTGATTTTTCCTTAATTTAATGTTGTAAAGTGTATTTATTTACACTTTCACATTGAATTTTGGGACCTCTTTCATTTATAACCTTTATGTCATCATTATTAGGCCTTTACAACCCTTTATTATGCATCCTAAAGCATATTTTAATAGAAATCTTGACATAGACCTCAAATAAACTTAATTTCTTCACTCCCCAACATTTTCTCTCTATAAAAAGGCCTTGTGGGACTCATATGCCACCTTGGGTGTATGAGTCCCATATAGGTGGGACTCATACGCTAGAGGTGGTGTACGAGTCCCATTTGGCCCCCTTTTAGTGTTTTGAGCAGGAAATCAAGGTTTTTGATATGTGAAAGTAGGCCATGATGGGTCCCTGATTTGGGGATTTTTTGACAAGGTTGTTTGAGAAAATTGAAAGTTTTGATAGGAAAAATGGGTTGGTTGACCTAGTAGGAAGACTAGGTAGAAGTTTGAAGACAAAGAAAGAATTAATTTTTTGAGTTACAAAGTGGTTTGAATCCTTTTGAATGATGAAGTTAAGTTATTTGAGTACCCTGCATTGCATCAGTTTTTTGGAAAGCACCTTTTTTAAGCTTTTAGCATTAGCAGTGAGGAAATTAACTATTTGATAAAATGCTTTGGTAGACATGTATGGAAAATGTGGTAACATAGAAAAGGTGGTGAGCTATTTGAAAAAGTGCATCAAATAAATTGGGTTTCATGGTGATGGGAATTTTTTCAAAAAAATCATTGCCTTGTCTATGTTATTGTTTACTATTATTCTTTCATATATTCCTTCCAAGCATCCATAACAAAATTTAGAATTTAGGCCTTAAAAAACAAGACTAGATGAGGTGAAAAGAAGAAGTTTCTTGAGAATAAGTTAGAATACATTGGAAATAGGGTGAGGTTGAGGAAATCAGGCACCCATCATGGCCTACTTTCACATATCTCTTTGATGACTCATAAATTAGCATTTTCTACAATAAGAGACCAATTATTTTTTAGTAATTTACTTACAAATACACAAAGTAAAAGAGAAAAAGAAAGATCATCCAAAATGGAATGAAATGAAAATAGATGGAAGGAACTTATAGATAGGCATGCGAGTCTCTCAAATTATGCAAACGTATGAAGTACTACTGCCTCAACTCACTTTCCCACACTTCTACTCTTTTAATTTTTGGCTTACTTTGTTAATTTGCATCATAAAATTCTTCTCCATTTGACTTGCATTTATACCATCTTAAACCTTAGAAACTTTCTCCAAGGTTGGCCACATATGCTTCATTTCATAAATTCAAATTAGGTTGTTAAATCAACATTCTCACAGTGGAAATGAATTGTTGATGGGAATTGTGTACAATTTCTCAACACAGGTGGTGTGTATGTGCACTACCTCTCTTGAAAGGAAATCTCCAATAGAAAGCTACTGAAAATTGCCCCAAGGTCTCTCAGGTGTCAGGTCATGACTTGCACCTTAGTTGATTTTTGGTATGATTTTGTTGGTAATCATAGGGAAGACTTACATAGTTGGATGTGGAGTGAATTTCCAAATCTGAATTTTCTGAGATAGGAGTTAAGGTGCACTTTGTTGTATGTTTCGATAGCAATCTAAATCTTCGATGTTTTCTTCGAGTTTTGACTTTACAATGTGCAATGAACCCTAGCACTAGCTACTTCTAAAAAAAGGTGGAAAAAGAGCAGAGAAGAGAGAAGGTTCCTGGATCTACAACTAACTATGAATAGTGATCATGCATGCTCTACTATGGACAACTCCCTTCAAATAGGATTCCACTTAACCAAGAAACCTACAATATCATGAAATTTGTGCTATCTTCAAAGGTTTGCATATATTTTATCCTTCCTCCACCACATACATGCATGAATATAAATAAAATTTTAAAAGCAGCTTCAATTTTAAGTCCAGACTAACTTTACAAGAAAATTTACTAGCAAAAAATAGCAAAAAGTATGGACTTGAAGGCATCAACACAGCAAAAATTTCTATAATCATGAAACAACATTACTAAAACCTATTCAAGCATTTTAAAGCTAACTAGACCAAAAACGTAAATCTAAATAAAGCATCTAACAATGGAGATTGAATCATGAAACATGTCAAACTCAAAAAATGCACCAAGTCAATGTATTTTCATTAGAAATTTATGTAGCATGTCTTTACAACAACTCAACCCCTCTCTTGAAAATGAGAGAATCCCCCCTATCTATAGTACCCAAAAACTAGAAAAAATGGCCAAGATTTAATCTCATTGTGTGGCCAAGATTCACTACCAACTAGGGTTCTACCTACCCCCCAATATATATTATAATTTAAAATACAATCTTGTCCATATCCTTATTTTTTCCTCTAGTGACAGCACTATAGCAATTTTTCTTTTGTTGATTTCTCTTATTGTTGTAGATATTCCTTCAAAAGCTCTTCACTAACAATAGGGTTTCCTTCCTGCTTCTTCAAATCCACATACTCCATGAAATTCAAAATTACTGGTTGGAGTTTTTTGACCTCCATGATCTCAGACCACAACACTTGATAACTCCATTCCTTGGAGTTGTCCTCAATCATTTTCCATCCTTCATCATAATTGGCAGCGTGTTCTCTAAATAGTTCTGACTGGGTGAAGGTGTGGGTAGAAAAACTCATGAAATCCATGGTTATCTCATCTGACATCCCATCCTCCATATTTTTCTAGAAATGGGGCTTTATTTTCTTTTTATCAATTTTCACCACGGGCATGTCATATCCCGTCATTAGCCTCAAATATTGAGTGCAATCCACCCTAATTTCCTTGACCCATTTAGTATCTAGATCCACTTTATCAATTACCTGCTCCAACCTTTCTTTTCTATTATTAAAGTCCCACTTCCATACATCCACTAGCCAATGATCATCCCTTTTGATTGTGAGCTTGTTATCCCATGTGGCTTTTGGTAGCTGGAGGATAGACTTGATCTTTGGATAGGTGGACCTATATGACATAGGGAATTCGGTGCAAAGTTTCTTTGTGCCTTCGAAAGATTGCTATAAATCCAAGAATTTGTTGGTTATTCGAACAACCTGACTGATACCCATATTTCTGATGTATAGAACCTATTGGAACTAGCTTTCAATAGTTTTGTCCAGGTTCTTTCTTTTTTCTAGCTTGTCAATTTTTTCCTTGGACAATAGTTGGTGTGGAGTTGTGGAAGTGGTAGGCATTTCTTCAGCTAAAGACCATTGTTGAATGTAAGCTGTCAAGTTAGCTACTTGTGCTTTAAGGTCATCTTTTGAGACTTTATCCTATTGTATTAGATGGACCACTGTAGCCACAAACTCCTTGAGGTGCTCTACCTTTTTCTCTCTAGTAGCAATTCCCATGTAAATGGTAGAGATATTATAGCTTACTCCTTCTTGGCCTACCACCAGCATTGCTACTTGCATAGTTTAGGACCTAGAAGCATCCATCGTTGCCAAGGATCTGATTTTGGGCTTCTTCTCCTTCTTGATTGTGATTTGCGCTCAGTCTAAGATAGCCTCTAGTCTTGCTCTTGGATCCTTTGGGGCAAGACTCTTCTTTTCAAGTTGCCTCTCTAGCCATTTGGGTAAAGCAGATTTTCCCTTGGGGGACTCACAATCACCCTCTCCTTTCTTTGTTTTGATCTTTGTTTGTTCACCTATGGGAGCCTTTTCTTCCATTTTAGTGATGTCTCCTTCCTCATCAAAGTCTTGGATGAACGTAAGGTGTTTGATGGGAGGCTCAGTAGGCAATTTCCCTTGAGGACTTTCTTCTATCTAAATTTCTTTCTCTTTCCTTTCTCCAGTTTTTTCATCCTTGTACACATGCTCCTCAGGCTTCTCTTCCTCCACATTTCCTTCTTCTCCATAAGGAGGTGGCACATCCTCCTACTATTTCCCTATAGGGAGTTCCACATCTCTTTCTGCCCTGTCACCTTCTTTCCCTTCTCCTTTGGGAGGTGACCTTTCTGCCTCTTCCTCATTGCCCTTCAATTATCAGGCCATTTCCTTGTCAAAATCATCATCGAAGGTCTGTACAATAGTTCTACCACCTATACCCTCCTCTTTGTCTCCACTTTTGAAAGACCCTATTTCTTCTTCAAAGACCAACTTGTCAATTTTTTGATGCTCATATTCTAGGTGTTCATGGTAGTCATCGTCTTCCTCCTCCACTACCTTCAAAGCTTCTTTCTCTTGCTTCTCCCATTCTTTAGAACTTAACATTGTGGCCTCCATTGCTAGTGGTCCTGTTGGAGGTTGCGAAGGAATAGCACTAGCGAGGACCTATGCTAAGGCAGCTTGGATGGTGGGATAAAAAAAAATCTAAGAAATCTTAGAGGGGACATTCTACATGTGTCACAAGAAAGCCTCCGACAATGAGAGTGTAGGCATTGGTATTGTTGTTGTTGCTAGTGGAAGTGATGTAGTAGGTGACATGGTGGAGGAGGAGAGCAGAGTAGTTTTGGTAGAGGAAGATTCAACCACTATTATGAGCCCTATCGGGGGAGAGGAGGCGAGATGGACTGAGATATCCACCACAGGTGGGAATGTGGCAACCATGGCCTGCGAAATAGATGGAAGGGTGGTGGAGACAAGGAGAGCTGGAGGAGGTTTTGGTTGATCTATTTTCCCTTCCTCACCCTCTTGAAGGGGAGCCTCTTGAATTTTTGGTTACTCCGTGGTGCTTCCCATCCATTTGGTCCTCTTAGAGGGTGAGCCTCCTAAATCTTTTCTTGAATAAACCTTGGGATCTAGAGACTATTCCATTTCAATCCCTTTCCTATTCTTCGATGTTGTGAGTGGAGGAGATTTGGATGTCCCTCCTATTGAAGTTGTAGTAGCAACATCTTTTGTGGCACTAGGCTTACTCTTGAGCCCCTCATGTGTCAGGACAACCCCTTGTTGCTTTAATCAGGCTACGTGTCCCTTAACCCATTCTTCGGTACATGCCACAATAGGCTTGGTTACAATGTCGAGGTCATTGACCTTTTGTTCATCCTAGTCTATCGCTAGCAATGACTAGTTAGTGACTGCGTTATATCTAGGATCCATGATGGTGCTTCCTTCCTATTGAATTTGATTAGGCACAGGAAACAATTGTACCTTTTTTATGAAGTATGTTATCATTCGCATGTGGTGCCTATCGTGTAGCTCCTTGCCATCCTAGAAATCTGCCTAGAAGTCCTCAACATGATGCAAATGGGCATGGCCTAGTACTAGTTTCTTTCTCACATGCTCATGTGGGTCCACCCGTGGGTGAACAGTGTGTAGGTAGAAATGGTACTCTACCAATTCCTTCTCAGAATTCCCATCACATTGGGAATTTCTCAATTTGTACATCCCTTGGTTGAAAGCTAAGGGATACGAGATCCCTACCAAGTGTTTGCTTCCAAGGACTAAATGTATATGTTGCACTTGCTAGGATAGCTCTAATACTATAATCTAGTCATTGGGGTACAAGGGTAGCTTATTTGGCATTTCTGTGAAACCATGGGAATGAGTATATGTAAACTTGGGGTATTGTATGAACAAGAAGGCGTATTGCTTCAAGAACACCCAAGCACTATGAGAGACCCTTCTCTCAAAATCCCCTCAAAGCAACCTGATGATGTGGCTGATGAAGGCATCGTTCACCTTACAATAATCTTTTTTGAAGTTCCTAAACTGGAGCTGGGGATATCTATCATAGACCTTCAATCTTGGACCTGACTCTTCATCTAGTGCCAGAAATAATCCACTATACTTCCTCTGCTTCACCAATGAATGCACTAGATAAGAGGTCATATAGAACCTAGAGGTCTCTTTTACGTTCATGAACTATTCATGAAAGAAATTGCTTATGATGCCTCCCTAGTAGAATGCGGTTTTTTTTGTGACATATTCATCCCCACGAAGGATATGCTCAACAAAATATACCATCCACTCTTGGAAATATGTAGCAATGGGGAGGCCCATCACCCTACTCAACATGGTTACCAAGTCATGGTAGTCCTCATAGAAGTTGTTGCAGAAAAGCTCTTGAGGCACCTATGCAGCGATACCCCTTTTCTCTTTGAGCTAGTACTGATTTATTAGTTTCTTGCAGCCCATCAGGTCCTCATCCAATGTTTCCTTACCTTCTTCTATGGTGGGCATCTCCATCTCCCCAAAGGTGGGGATGTGAAAGGTCTTTGTAATTTCCTCACCTGACATGTCAACAAGGACGTTTCCATCCTTATCAAAAATAGTTCATGTTTGTGGATGATAGGCTTGCCGGCAAGCCATGAGAAATTTAGGGGCTACGAGGGATGGAGGGAAGCCTATAGTTTTAGCAATCCCACTTTGTCTTATCAGCCTTGCATTGTTAGTTTTCGGGTGAACTCTAACCCTTTACTTAAATTCATCAATATCGACATGGCCGATATTGGTATCTGTGATTTCCTTCTAATTGATGATGATTTTTGAATGTAGAGGTTCACCCTGGAATTGGTACTTCATTTGGTCTTTATCCTCTTTTCCACGAGGAGTCTTTCCACTTTCTTTCCTTTATCTTTTTCTATAGCCACCCCCAAGAATCCTACACCTGATTCCATATATCCTACAAATAGAGACGTAATGAGTATAACCAATTACACAACATTAACATTAGTTGAAACCTCATGGATGAAACCCAATCAGAAAATTCACCATCAAATAAAACTTTTACTTCAAGGTGTCATTAGTCACTTTTAGGAGGGATTTTCGATAATCTAGGCCTAGAGGGCCGGACTTCCTTTGCAGGAACATTGTTTTGAAGGGAAAATAGTGTAGGCCAATTTGGGTGATTTCTCCCAACTTCATATTTTGGTGGTTTGACATGCTCATGCAAGAGAGGATTAAATTTGAGCACATGGGTCAAGATCAATTTTCAAATCAAAGGTCATTTGGATCTCTTTTGGGGCACACAGAAATATGAAGTTATAAAACTATCAGAGCTTTGTTGTTTGAAATAGCTAGGAAGAAACAGAGTTTCGGGGTCAAAAATCTAGGGTTCAGGACCTGGGAGGTCAAAGGACAGCTGTCATGACCTCAAACTTCAAAGGATTTTGGCTTTAAGGGGTGGGAATCCATCAAGGTTTCACCACTTAGAACAACAGATGCTAAGTGAAAATCTGGGGTGAGCGGCCTGATGGGTCAGGCCTGACATCAAACTTGGCCACTAATTTTTGTTTGTTAAGTTTCTTAGAAAATAGGAGGGTGGAGGGTGGAGGTCAGAAATGCAAGCATGTTTTTCCTCTTTAAATCAGATGGGACAGGACAGAACCCTGATGGGCAGAGCTCGGTGAGGGAAAGGATGCCAGAGATCAATTATTGGTTGTTCTATGTGGAAAATGAAGGCCCGGTCTTGGGGGGCAGAAATTTTCCATAAAATGGTTGTTTTGAAGGGACAAAGTGGCCACAGAATTTAGTGGACTGGGACCTAACATTATGTTCAGTCATTTCATTCGAGTTCAACTCTAAACAGCGAAGGGTGTGGTGGGCCTCAAATCTCGGATGGATGAGTTCTCCTCACCACTTAGGAACGATAGAAGAAATGGAGCATCCAAAGGATAGAATCCTAGTGGCATGGGCCTAGGAAGTAGAAATGGAGACTGGTCTTCAATTTTCAAAGTTCAATGACAGTTTGCCAATAGAAATTCAGGGTTTCGAGCCCAAGATGGCATCTCGCCGTTTGGAAGAAAGTTTGTTTCATTTTCTAAGTTCTCAATGGTGATAGGAGGTCATGGACTTGGAGGGCATGAATTCCCTGCATGAAGAATGGAAATGACATGGCTAAGTTCTAGATTGACCTTAGAGGATTGTGGATGAAAAACCTACCTTAGGGGTGTCATGTTTTATCAAGTTGAAGCATTTTAACCCATGTTTTTTCATTTTTTTAAGTGAAAAATTACAAAAACCTCATAGGATGGTGGATGAAAAACCTACCTTGAAATTTCAATGAGGGAAGATGTGAAATCCACTAAGAATGGCCAAATTATGATCACAAACATCAGGGTGGTGGGCGACGGATGCACCAAACTCCTTAGAAAGCACCCTAAACTCTTTTGGAAAACCTGACAAATGAAAATGACAGGTCGAGCCATATATTTATACCCCAATATATATTTAATACACTCATTTAATTCTCATATGGATGACAGGATGGTTGGTGCATTCAAATCTCAGATAGCAGCGAGAGGTCCAAGGCCAGGGGACCAGAAATATGCGACCCTATAGCTACCTCAAAGTTCATTTACAAATCTTCTTTGAAGGGGAACCTGGGGCATAGAAGGCAAAGAGATGTTGCCAATTGGTCATCAGAAACAACAAAGATGGAATGGAGTTCCAAAGATGGAAGTCTAAAGGGGTAAGCCTAGGATGGTGAAGGGCAGTGCAATTTCATCATAAGTTAAATAGGATAGTGAAGGAAGATCCAGGTTCTGGGGCCTAGGAAGGAAAAATCCTTCCACTATTCAGAATGATGAATTCCCAAAGGAGGCCCAACTAGGGAATCCTGGCGAGGGAGGCCGGCAAGGCCCCAAGGCCATTGGCAGAAGGAAACTACCAAGGAGAGCTTGCAAGGATCCAAGACTTAGCAAAATTGGAGGGGATGAAACACAATCAACTTAAGATGAGAGTTTGAAACATGTTGACCATTAAGGACACCAAAATGGGGCGTGCAAAATGAGGCAGTGATAAAGTGACCCAGCAAGGAAAAATAAAAGAGGATCCCTATTCTAAATGCGGCATGTGTGCTAAGGGCACAAAAAATGGTGACTTTATTGGGAAATGCTCTTGATCATTCTAGGGATAAGCATTCATTTTGGACCCAGAATCTCTAGTTTCATAGACTAGGAGCAGACTTCCAAGAGTGAAATAGAAGGAAAGGATCCTGAGTTGGGTCAATCTACAGGACATCTTAGAATTCTGTGTGGTGAATTCATTCCCTTCTGTGGGAACTGTAGACATCAAAAAAGTGTCCTCTTACGATACCTTATCACAACATTGCATCATTTAGACACCTTGTATCATGTTTTGCCCTAGGGACCCATGTCATCATCTAATTAGTTAAATAAATCTTATTTATTTGACTAATTTCATTTATTCCCTTCCTATGCATAATTCATCAATTCCTCTAATTTTAATTAAATAATTTATATTATTTAATTAATTAAATCATTTCATCCTCTAATGTTAATTAAATAATTTATATTATTTAATTAATTAAATCATTTCTATTAATTCTTCTAATGTTAATTAAATAATTTATATTATTTAATTAATGAAATCATAAATTCAATGTTAATTAAATAAATCAAATATTTATTTAATCAATAAAATCTTAAAAATATCTTCTCGCTTTCTTTCCAAATTTGAACTCATGTGTATCTAATTAATTAATTTAATTAGATAATTCATCAATTATCCTTCTCATCTTTTTCAGGATTTATTTCCTTTGAAAGAGAATCAAAATCTTTCTATTTTTTCACATCTTATCTTATCTTGTTTTAATTCCTTTAAAACAATAAATCAAAATCTTTCTATCGTTCGAAAATCTTATCTCATCTCGTTGCATTTCCTCTTTTGACAAAAATCAAATCATTATCAATCTTATCAAATCTTATCTCTATCCACATCAAAAATCTATAAATCAAACCTTTCACAAGCCATTTGAATCTAATATTCAGACATCCTTATGCTGTCAAAATATTCTATTTTTCATCCATCATTCTCCTTCAAACCCTTACCATATCGTTATGCTGCTGAAGTGAACAATCAACATTCCTCCATTATCAACCTTCAAAATCTAGCATCTTAGTGTAGCATGCATTTACTTTTAAATCTCGTTCTTTAGCTGTCATTTTGTTGAGCTCCATCTACTGATCTGAGAGCGAATTTGATGCAACGAAACGCTAGAGATAGAGGAAGATAAAACGATTTCGGGAAAACTGTTACAGTTTGCACATATTTTTGTTTCTTTTTTTTAGTTTTTCTGATATAATGTTTTATTAATATGTGTTTGATCTCATCTAAATTGATCCAATATTTCATACACACATAAAATGGTGCCCACCGTGGGGCCATTGCCCCTAGTTTAATATCTTTTTGCATGTTTTTCTGACAGGTCACGGCTAAAACAGGGTTTTAGCGCAATAAATACATTTCAAAAAAATTCACACCCAGTTCAGTGCTCGTGATTCATTTTGCAGCGCCCGTGATTCATCCTGCAGCGCTCGTGACTCATCTTGTAGCGTCCTTAATTCATTCTATAGTGCCCGTGACTCATCCTGCAGTGCTCTTAATTCATCCTGCAGTGCCCATAACTCATCTTGCAGCACCCATGATTCATCCTGCAGCACCTGTGACTCATCCTGCAGTGCCCATGATTCATCCTACAGTGCCCTTAATTCATCCTACAGCGCATATAGGCAACATTTTCATAGGAAATCTTAAAATGGCCGTATCTTGGTCATTTTTTGGTCTTTTTCAGAGCTTTTTTTTTTTGAAATGGGGTAGAATTTCATCAGATATCTAATGGTGTAAGTTTTTATCAGATTTTACATAGTTAAGGCTTTCAAATTCTCACATTTTTGAAAAAAATTTCTTGTTTTGGGATTTAATCACACTTTTGCTTGCATGCATGTGTTTCTTCTTGTCTTGGTGACTTGTTAGTGAATCATACAGAGTTGGAACAACATTGGATCAATAAAAACATCAATTTGGAAAGCAAAAATAACCAGGTGCACTTGTTTCATCCTTCATCTATTAATCTTGTTTGTCACACATTTCAATTTGGGGCATAAAATTAATCATTGTTTGCAAACACATTTGGATTTGGGGTTCTTAAAATGAATATTGTCTTCAATCTCATATTGAAAATAAAGTCTAAAATTAATCAATATCTTCCTACACATTTTGATTTGGGATCTAAAAAGAACGAGTGCTTCATTGCTTTCTTGCACACATTTCAATTTTATAAGGGTCAATTAATAATTGTGAGTGTGAATCAAGTGTGTGTGATCACAAACACCTCACTTGGTTTTCTTTTGTCAAAACCCTTCATAGGAGGCCTACTAGGGGATTTCATCACCCCTGGGGATGACCTCAATCGAAGTGTGAATCAAAAGACATGCTTTTTTGGAAGTTAAAATCTTGTTACTCTTGGCTAAGCCCCAAAGAACTTTATACCTTTGGGAAGTGAAGGTGAAGGGTGGGTTACCCCTTTCTCCAGGTCATGTGGCAGGATCTTTCTTTCAAATCATCCTTAGTCAACCTTGTACAGATTAGCTTGAGACCTAATTGGCCATACCCCACTTGACTAGTCATAGGGCTTGTTGATGTGTCTTCCATGTGTGCTTGTTTAATAATCATCATTACATTCTTCAAATTTCAAAATTCAAACTTGCTTATGTGTCTTGTGTGAGTGATTTATGTGTGTACATGTGTGATCATTCATTTAAATATTTCCAAATCAAGATAAACACCAAACACATAAAGATAAGTCAGTCTACACGTTCTTCCAACACATTCATATCCAATCACTTTCATCTTAATTAATTCAAGTCATCCAATCTAATCATTCCACATCATCACCATCACCAACCTAGTCTTAGTCACCACTTGTCAAAATGGTCATGATCATAAACAAGTCCAATCCTAAACCTAAGCCTGAGATCATAATTCAAGGAGTCCCTTTCTATAGTCCAAATAATGAAACAAAACCAAAACCTTTAAAATCAGACTTCGAGGGGCTTCTCCTTCCACTTCATACCAATCTTATCCATCCACTTCTTCGTATGTCAATGCCACATCAACCTATCAAGCCACATCACAACAAACACATGTGAACTCAATTTCTACCTTGCAACAAGGCCAAACTTCCTCAAGTCTTAATGCCACCTTCGACAAGGGGAACACCAATCTAGTTCATGCACCCTCTAACTTTATCATACCACCATCCAATCAAAATAAAAATCATAATACAACACCTTCCACCCATACACCTACAAAGGATGTGACCCAAAGGCTACAAGCAAGGAATCAAACATCGCCATGTCATTCAACACATATACTTGAACATACAAAAGAATCCTCAAACATCATGCCAAGTCCTTCAAGCCAACCATGTCATCCACAACCCCTTGAGCCAATTCCAGAGTCTCCCCTTGTAAGTCCAAGTCACCCTCTATCATGCTTCTATGTTGTTGACCATCAAGAACATGACAAGTCTCTCCATGAGAAATCCCCTTCCACCTCCATTCCAATAAGTCATGAGGTACGTCAAGAGCACAATCCTAAACATAAGAAAAAATTACCCCCTAATCCACATAAAGATCAAAACCCTCCCAATGATTTCATTCATAACATACCTAATACTGTTCATGATCAATCTTCCATCTTTGATCAAGGCCCCTTTTATGATCAAGAAGACCATGATGATCCTCTTAGCCAACTTTATGCATTCCATGGTCAAGAGCTTTCCACCTCACCCATCCATGATTCAAAAGCATCCACTTCTCTTGATGAGATAATTTCCTCCCAAGCACACATAGAATATCAAAAAAATTCCTTGGATCTAAGTGAACACAATGCTAATCAAGATCTTAATGATTCTCCATCACCCACTATCAACCCCATTGTAAGTCCTCCATCATATCCTATTGATCTTTCCACCCTCATTCATGAGTGTTCCTCCTTAGAACAACAAAAACCATTATCTTCCCTTGCTTCATTTTCTTCATCCAATAAGGAACTCGTGTCTAGTGTTCCACCTACACCTAGTCCCATTGTCCATTGCACACTCCAAAACATGAACCACCAAGGTAAAGGTCTAGACCTTCATGAACAAGATATTTTGGAGCCTGTCCATGTCAAAGTCCCTCCATGCTCTTATGGCCTTGGACCTACACCCCAAGGACAACAACCTAAAGATGTTGGTACTTCCTCCATGCATCCTAAGTCCACTTTCCATCATAAAGCCTATCATATGCCTAAAACATATGTTGCCACCCCCCCTCCATCATCTTACAAATGTCAAAAGCATGTGACCATACACCTTCCACCATCAAATCTTCCACCATTGCTTCCAACTCCTAATATCTCTCCATCTAATCTACCTCCACTTCTCCCAACACCTAATATCCCCATTATCCAATCCCCTTATCCCCCCATCCATAAATACCCTAACATTCCTAATCATGACCAACAAATGCACACATTGTCCAAACTTAAAGCTTCCACCCATTCCACCATATCCATGGGATTCAAAAGCAATAATTTCAATGCCTCTACCTATAAAGGAAAAAATCCTAAAGGTTCTTGTGCCTTAGGACATCAATACAAAGATTCAAATCAAAATCCATCTAAAAAATTATATAAGCCCATACCTCCAAAAGTAAAGGCCAAAACTAAAATGGTTTGGTTACCTAAGAAAAAAGAAAGCAAGTCAAATGAGGTATCTACATCACAAAAATCCTAACCATCCACTTCCATCCCATATTCTCATTCCACTCAAAATTCTCAAATTCCTAAAACCCACAAGCAAAATAAAAATCATAAAAATACTAAATCTATGTGGGTACCTAAAACACTTTATCCACCACCTCCTAAGAAAACATCTCCATTGCTTCCTACACCCCATCCACATCAAAAGCTTCAACGTTTATCACAGTGTGTGCAACCATTGGTCATGGTTCCCTTCCATTTCACAACAATTCCACATACCTCCATCTCCTCATCCTTCACACATTATCCTACATATCTCCCCCATCATCTTCCTATGATCCATGCTTTTGCATAAACCTTTCATTCATCCTTTTGTACAATTCCTATTCAATCCACATCATTGTCCACTATTCCCCATCCATTCTTGCATAAGCCCTTCATAATCTACCATCTACCTAATCCATCCCTTTCATGTCATCCCTTACGAACATCTATGAGCATAATGACATTTAACATGGTCCATGCAATGACATCCATATCTAGTGGGACTATCACCTTTCATGCAACTAGACACTTTAGTCCCTCCTATCCATATTCCCCTTCTCCTATCCAAAAAGAAAAAAAAAAAGAAAAAAAAAAGTAAAAAGAAATTTCTTCGTCCAATGGTGAAAACCTGGTAAACAGGTGCCCTGGATAAGTACCATGATGAAAACCTAGAAAATAGGTGTCATGTGTAGGTTGATCTTATTTGTCACTTATACTTGGGGGCACAATGTCTTATATGTCCAACCTATCATTTTCATTTCATATCATTTCCATCCTACCTGCCATCTTTAGCCATCATATTGAGTCTATTCATACATACCTATCATATTGAGTCCATTTATCCACTCTTCTTCTTTTGATCTTGATGAATACATAGGGGCAAAATTTTGAAACATACTTTGGGTATCTCTTGACATACCTCATCCTTCCAAAAAAATCCATCATTATCCTATTGTCATAAGCTTTGTCATGAAAAATTCTAAGTATTGTACCTAGAATGGGGCATGTCATTCCTATGCGACATAGTCTTTGAAAATAACATCCTTTCTCTCCTATGAGGCATACATCAATTCAATTCACTATGACCAATCCTTTCCATCCATCCATATATCATGAGCCTTTTATCCCTTATCCCATCACCCAACCTTTCATCCATCAATCCCCTTTATCTCCTTGCACCTAGACTTGGTTTTCCCCTTGTCATTGGTATCTAGCACAAAGGCTACTCAAATTTTCATCCTTTGACAAATTCAAAACATTTCAAAAATCAAAAAAAAAAATCAAAACATTTCAAAAATCCAAAAAAAAAATCATAAAATGTCAAAAATAAAAAAAAATCAAATATCCAACAAAAATCCAAGCAATAAAATCAAACCACATCACTTCTTCTGATCAATCTAATCATTTTTTCCAATCAATTCATTTCTTCATCAATCCAATCAATTAAAATCATTCCAATCACATCAATTCAAATCAATCCAATCATTCAACCATTCAACCATATCAATCATCTTCATCAAAACCATTTCATCCAATCAAATCAATCAAATCAAAATTGTCCTCTTATGATACCTTATCACAACATTGCATCATTTAGACACCTTGTATCATGTTTTTCCCTAGGGACCCATGTCATCATCTAATTAGTTAAATAAATCTTATTTATTTGACTAATGTCATTTATTCCCTTCCTATGCATAATTCATCAATTCCTCTAATTTTAATTAAATAATTTATATTATTTAATTAATTAAATTATTTCTATTAATTCTTCTAATGTTAATTAAACAATTTATATTATTTAATTAATGAAATCATAAATTCAACGTTAATTAAATAAATCAAATATTTATTTAATTAATAAAATCTTAAAAATATCTTCTCGCTTTCTTTCCAAATTTGAACTCATGTGTATCTAATTAATTAATTTAATTAGATAATTCATCAATTATCCTTCTCATCTTTTTTAGGATATATTTCCTTTGAAAGAGAATCAAAATATTTCTATTTTTTCACATCTTATCTTATCTTGTTTTAATTCCTTTAAAACAATAAATCAAAATCTTTCTATCTTTCGAAAATCTTATCCCATCTCGTTGCATTTCCTCTTTTGACAAAAATCAAATCATTATCAATCTTATCAAATCTTATCTCTATCCACATTGAAAATCTATAAATCAAACCTTTCACAAGCCATTTGAATCTAATCTTTAGACATCCTTATGCTATCAAAATATTCTTTCATCCATCATTCTCCTTCAAACCCTTACCATATCGTTATGCTGCTGAAGTGAACAATCAACATTCCTCCATTATCAACCTTCAAAATCTGGCATCTTAGTGTAGCATGAATTTACTTTTAAATCTCGTTCTTTAGCTGTCATTTTGTTGAGCTCCATCTGCTGATCTGAGAGCAAATTTGATGCAACAAAATGCTGGAGATAGAGGAAGATAAAATGATTTCGGAAAAACTATTATGGTTTGCGCATATTTCTATTTCTTTTTTTCAGTTTTTTTGATATAATATTTTATTAATATGTGTTTGATCTCATCTAAATTGATCCAATATTTCATACACACAAGAACTATGAAAAGCGGCTACTAATCCAACTAAGCAAGCTACATAAACAATTCAACACCAAAAGTAACCTAGACATTTCCCCACTACTAATCAGTCAGCCATAGCCCTAACGGAGATATCACTATGATCCCATATATAGTTCTCTACTATTGGTCAGGCATCCATAGCCCCAGTAGAGTTATCCACACACCCATATGGTCATTTGATTTTAGAATTTTCTTCTTCTTCTTTGTTTTGATATTTCTTTCAACATTCTTTCCTCACTTATCTTTTCCTAGACCGCATAAGCACTAAATGCTATAATCGGTTTGGAAACCAAAGTGGTCACTGGAGCATAAGCACTAAATACTATAATTCTTTCCTTTAGAAATAATTAATATGTATTTTGTGCAAGATCTGAGATGTGCGTAAAAAGATCCAACCAAGGGTCGAGTTCTAAGGAAAAGTTCAAATGAGGAAACCACTTTTGGGAAACCTTTAGGGACTAGTAGTTAGGAATGAATTTCTAGCCGAAGAATAGCAAGGATGGACATCAAAGAAAACTATTCATTGAATGAGCATGGCTACCACAATGGGACAAAGAGCACCCTCTTCCAAACAAAAGAGTTGGGGAACAAGCAAAATAGAGAAACAAGAAAATGCAAGCGAACCAAAAGGAAACCTACTCTAACCTATGTACATATATTTACAAGGAAGAGCTTGATAGAGCTCAAGCTTGGAAGTAATGTTTGAGGTGTTGGCCATTGATAGGTAATGGGACATCTTCACTAGTTAAGGTCTTCAGGTGGAAAACATTGTCTCCCAAAATTTCAACTATTTGAAAGGGGCCAAACCAGAGCTTGTCGAATTTGTTTGTTGTGTCCCTCTTTCTTTTCATGGGCCTTGTCCCAATACAGGACTAAATCTGTAATTCTAAAAGCCTTGAACTTGGCTCAATGGTCTAACCATCTCTTAACCATGCCCTTATGTTTGGAGAAATTTTCTATTGCACGATCTCAGACCTCTTCTAAATGCAAGAGCTCAACCAACAAAGCTTCTTTGGGGTCCCTCCCTTCATAAAATTCATTGATAAATTGGAGGGTGGGAATCTTCAGGTGGATAGGAAATATGGGCTCTAGACTACAAACAAGATGGAATGGGGAATCACCAAGGGCAGCGTTGTGGCTAGTGCAGTCTACCCAAAGGGTGAATTGGAGCTCGGTATGCCAATCCTTGGGATTCCTACTAAGCAATTTCCTTATCATTGTGATCAGGTTCTTGTTTGTAGATTCAACAAGGCCATTTTCTTGAGGGTAGTAATTAGATGAAAATTTAAGGAAAATATCGTAGTTGAAGGCCCAACTAGAAAATTTTAATGAAGGAAAAGCAATTCCATTATCACACACCAATGGATAGGGACAACCAAAGTGATTTAAAATGAAACTTTCCAAAAAAATTGTAACTACCTCAGTTGTGCATTGCTTACATACAATTTATTTTGTCCATCTAATGCAATAATCAGTAGTGGTAAGAATGTACCTATGTCTCATAGATGATGGAGGGCTTACTGGACCAATAAAATCAAGACCCCATTATGTAAATGGCTTCACTTCCAACAAGGGTTGTAGTGGGACAACAACATTCTTATCCTTGGTGGTGGCAATCTGACATGTGTGACATGAACAAATATGACAATAAGCATTCTTGAAGACAATTGGCCAATAATACCCTACTCTTAATATTTGAGGTGTAGTGGAAGGTCTGAATCCATGACCAGTGTCAAATTTGTCATGAAACTCCTTCAAGACTCGATCTACTTCTTCCTTGCCAAGGCATCTCAAATAGATACCTTCATGATTCTTCTTGTATAAAATGAACCCTTGCAACATGTAACTATTGATTTTCAATCTGAGAGCATGTTTTTGGACTCCTTGTAAGTGAGGTGAACACTTGTGGTTCAACAAATAATAGACAATGTCCTCGTACCACTCTCTCAGGGAAACATCCTTGAGTTGGTATTGTTGCAAAGTGAGTTCAGGTCTTGCTTCTGTTGTTGCTTCAAAAATTGTGTGGGTAAGTTCCTGTCATCTCACCAACTTCATCGGTTGGATTTCCATATCATACTCCTGGAGCAATGTGACCCATTTATCTCTTCGTTCACCCAATTCATTTTGTTGAGCAACATTTTCATTGTTGGGTTAGGGACAATGGCGAACACTTTATTGTGCAAGATATAATGCCTAAATTTTTTCACTCCCCTAACAAGGGAATATGCTTGCTTTCTACATTTTGGTAGCATAATTTAGAATCTTTCAAAGGATCACTCATGAAAGTGATTAGGTGCTCATTTCCTTCATCATATTTCTGAGTTAGAATGCTAGCAGAGGAATGCTTTGAAGTGAATGAATAGATGTAGATAGGCTTCATATAGTTTGCGCTAACTAGCATAAGTGCCTTAGCAATGGCCCATTTTATTTCTTCAAAATCATTTTTGGCTTCAAGATTCCACTCAACTTTGGCATCCTATTTTAACATGGCATTGAGTGGTTTAACAATCTCAGCAAAACCTATGATGAATTTCTTGACAAAGTTGATCTTTCTGAAGAAGGATTTCAGTTCTTTCTTGCTACCTGGTGGCAAAATATTTAGAAAATATTGGATGTGTTTGGGGTCTATGGAGATTCCCTGCTCTGAAATGACATTTCCAAGCAATCTACCCTCAGTCACACCGAAAATGCACTTCTTTGGGTCAAGGGAAACTCCAAACTCTCTACACCTCTGAAAAACCTTGCATAAATTAGAGACATGATCACTTTGCCTTTTAGAGAACATAGTTAAATCATCCATATAGATGATTATGCACTTCCCGATAAGATCTTTGAAGGAAATATCCATGGCATGTTGGAAAGTGTCGCCATCTTTGATGAGCCAAAAAGTAATTCTCTTGTAAGAGAAGGTTCCCCACTTAGTGGTGAACACTGACTTATGATGATCTTCTTACTGCACCATAACTCAGTTATACCTAGACTACCCATCGAGGAAAGGCATCATTTGGGAGTCGTTGATGATCTATAGCACCTCATCCAATGAAGGAACTAGATAGTTATCCTTCTTTGAAGCTCTATTCAAATTATGGAAGTCTACACACAATCTGATTTCTCCATTCTTTTTTCTGACCGAGACCAAGTTGGCCACCCATGTCGAATGCCTAACTAGGAAGATAATTCCTGTTGAAAGTAACTTTTGTACCTATTTGTAAATGATGGTCTCTAGCAAGGCATTAATAGGATGTTGTTGACAGAAGGGCCTAGCTTCTATCTTAAGAGGAATGGTGTGCATGATGATGGAGGTGTCATAAGTCTTTATATCCTCATAGCTCCATGCAACCACATTGTGATACCTTCGCAAAACATCAATGATTCCCTTCTTTGCCTCAAGCATGCACACTTTACCGACAAAAAAAATTATGATTTCCTCAGTTGTCCTAAGGTTTTGAGCATCAAACTAGTTGCTTATGGATTCCTTCTTTGTTTGTTGATCCTGGTCTCTCATCTAGTCCAAATCAAATATACATTCAAGCTAAACCATGCCTCTAGGAATTGTGTTGGTTTTAAGGTTGATAACTCCTTCTATATCCAATTCAACCTCCTCTAGATCAGCTTCATCAATTATTTGGGTGGCGAAGACATCAGAACTCAATGAATTCAAGGATCTGCTTATCATTGTTGAAGACCTAAAAATGAATGACATTATCTAGGACAGACGGTGTGGATGTCAAATCAACTGTGAATTTCTTATGTCCACACAAGGAGAGGGGTTGCAAAGTGTTGGTTTCCTAAGCCAAGGAATCAGCTATATGGTTTCCAGCATGAGGGATTAATTGTATATTGAATGCATCTAAACCATCTAAGAGGTCCTAGACCCTAGGCCTATAGTTTGCAAGTCTTCTATCATGGCAAGAATACAATCTTATAACTTGCTTGACTATGAGTTCAAAATCCCCAAACACTTGCAGTATCTTGACATTTTTTTTAAATCCATAAGAAGACCATGGACTAATGCCTCATATTTTTTGGAAAATGGTGTCTCAACTTGCTATCTTGTATCTTTGTTAAGACTTGGTAGAGTTACCCTTTATTTTTTCCTCATTGTCGACCGATTGCTGGAGTTGCTAACTTTGGAACCTTGTCGCAGAATTTCAAAGTTTTGAAATTTCTCGACTGACCATTTTTCTTCGGCTTCATTAGATTAAGACATGTGGTAGTTGCCCGTAATATCACAATCAACCAAAGCATCATTACGGGATAGCGAGTAACCATTGAGATCAAATGATCAAAGTACTTCCCTTATTCTTTTAGCTCCATCAGATTAAGACATGTGGCACTCACCCATGATTTCACGATCACTAAAAGGCTTTTGTTTTATGATTACATGTTGGTGGGAAGCCATTGAGATCTAACGATGATTGATCAATGATCAAGAAAACTCATCTCCTTCAGCATCATCAGATGGGACACTTGGCAGTCAACTGTAATATCGCGATTAGCCAAAGCGTCATCGTGGGATAGTGGGGAATGATTGAGACTAGACAATCCAACAGATGTGGGGACCACTTGAAGGTATGGGAGTCTCGTTGAGAATATTTTAGATTCCAGCTTGATTCTCTAGAAATGCACAAGCAATGGACATGTGTCATTGGTGAATAGTGTCATTGAAGAGACACTTGGCTGATGGGTTTGTGGTCAGTATGAACTATTGTCAAGAGTGTAAGTCTCGCCGACAGGCTAGTGAATTTGATATGAATTCTCAGGGTGTTGTCGATAGCGATAGTCTTGCTGATAGCCATGTGATCGGGTATTTTGGCATTGGGGAGACATGGCCTAGTGTCTCACTAACATGCCATTTTGTTTGAACTTATTTGATGGAATGTATGTCCTACATGGCATGTTCTGAGCCAATGAGAGAAGCGAAATGTAAACCATTGGAAGTTGAATAGTTGCAACTATTCCTATGTGGAAGATCAACAGACCATGAATAGGATGAGATATACTCTGTAACAAATGATATTTGTGGGGTTTGGTTGATGGATTTTATATTCGATACTAAACATGGATTGATCTGAGTGAATTCATTGAATATTTTCTAAGGGCATTCTGAGATTAATGTTTTGTACAAGATTGGTTAGTGGATGTTATTGTTGTTATTTTGACATCAAAAAGTGAAGTTCGATCTTTTTTATGTAATTTTCATTATTGTATTACAAAGAGGATTTTCTTGGTGTGGTGGGTTTTTCTCTCCTAAGGGTTTTCCCACGTAAATCTGGTGTTCAATTGTGTATGAGTTATTTATTTTTTTTGTTATTCATTTCATGTGTCTTATTCAACTATAATTGTAAAATTTAAAGACATCTATATTCTTCCCTGATTTTTTGATGTTAGGAGAGTTTGTTTCCCACCCAAGCTTTCCTTACAAGTGGTATCAAAGCCTGGCTAGTTGTGTTATCCTTGTGGGTACATTAGATTTTTTTGTGTCAATTATGTTTAGTGGGAGTCTTGTAGAAGTCTGGTAATCCAAATTACAGATTAAGTGGCAAGCACATCAGGAAAGATTAAAATTGAGAAATTAAATGGCAACAATTTTGAGTTGTGGAAACTCAAAATGGAAGATTTGTTGGTTGATCATGATCTTTGGCTTGTTGTGTTTGGAACAAAGCCTACAAGCATGAATCAGGAGGAATGGGATCTTGTAGAATGAAAATGAAAAGGGTTGATAAGGCTCTATTTAGCAAACTCTATTCTTTTAAATGTTCATGAAGAAAAGACAACATCTTCTCTATGGAGAAGACTAAGAGCTATTTATCAGGGCAATTCCTAGGTGAATAAGTTGTTCTTGAGGAAGAAGCTATACTCTTTGAAAATGTAGGAAAGAGAGTCTTTTGCTAATCATTTGAATGCTTTCAACATGTTGATTGCTTAGTTAGCATTTGTGGGTGTGAAGATTGATGAAGAAGATCAGTGTATGTTGTTGTTATGTTCTTTTCTAGATTCTTGGGATCACTTGGTGATGGCTATTGGGAGTACGACATTCACTTTTAAGATGGAAGATGTTGTTGCTTCTTTGTTATCAGAAGAGATGAGAAGAAAATATTTTGAGATGGAAAAGGAAGCTCTTGTTGTTCGAGGGAGATCAAAACAAAAAGGAAAGAAGGACAAGAAGTCCAAATCAAAATCAAAATGGAGATCAAAGTCTCTTGGCAAGAAGTCCAAGGTGAAGTGTTGGAATCGTGGGCAACCTAGTCATGTTTGAAAGGATTGTAAGGAGGAGAAAAAGAAGAAGAAGAATTATTTTGACAATGATTCTTCTCAGAGTGATGTAGATGCCTTCATTGTAGCCTTGTCTACACAGGAATTAGATGATGTCTTGATGATTGACTCTGGAGCATCTTTCCACATGACATCTCATAGAGACTAGTTCACTAAGTATAAAAAATATAATGGTGGAAATGTGTATTTGGAAAGCAATTCATCCCTAGAAATAGTTGGCCGTGGAAGAGTCAGAATTCAATTCCTTGATGGAAGAGTGAATGCAATCAATGATGTAATGCATATACCAAGTCTGTCTCCAAATTTACTTTCTATTAGTAAGCTGAATGATATTGGAGTGCAAGTCACGTTCTCTAGAAAATGGCTGCAAAATGACTAGAGGCTCAATGGTGCTAGCTAGGGGTGCATGTATTGGTACCCTGTATAAGCTGGATGCACATGTTGTTCAATGCAATAGTGTCTCTGTAAAGTCATAGAAAGCTACTCATGGAGGAAAAGAGGAAAAGGTTCATGTTTGTGCAAACTCTATGGAAGTTAAACTTCTAGTAGAAAAGACTATGCTCTAGCATCATAGGCTAGGCCACATTGGTGAAAAAGGTTTAAAAACCTTGAAGAATAAAAACCTGGTTGAAAGGCTTGATGATTGTAACCTCGAATTCAAGTTTTGTGAACATTGTATAAATGGTAGAGAACGCCATGTTTCATTTTACTCTCGTCCTCACAAATCTTATATTTTACTTGATTACATTAATTCTAATGTTTTTGGTCTAGTCACTATTCCTTCTTTGTCTAAGTCAAGATATTATGTATCGTTCATTGATGATTATTCAAGAAGGGAATTTGTTTATTTTTTGAAAAGTAAATCAAAAGTGTTTAGTCATTTTAAGGAATTTAAAAACATTGTGGAAAATCAAATTGGAACAAAAATAAAATGTTTAAGGACTAACAATGGTAGTGATTTTTGTTCTGGTCAGTTCGAAAGGTACTGTAAAGATCATGGAATTAAAAGACATAAAACTACACCCTACACTCTGCATCAAAATGGAGTTGTAGAAAGGTTCAACAGGACAGTGATGGAAAGAGCACGAATTATGCTGAGCAATGCTAGCTTAGAGGAGAAGTTTTGGGTTGAGGCAGTTGCAACAGCATGTTACTTGATAAACCATTCTCCAAATTCCTCTCTTGTTGAGAAAACACCTTTGGAAGCATGGTCTGGAAAGAAGCCCTCTCTGAGACATGTTCATTTCTTTGGCTGTGAGGCATATGCATATGTGTTGAATGAAAAAAGATCTAAATTGGAAACCAAGGCTATTAAATGTATCTTTATCAGTTATAGTGTTGGCATAAAAGGATAAAAGCTTTGGAATTATGATACTGAGAAGGTTTTGTATAGCAGAAGTGTTATTTTTTGTGAGTTGAAGCCTTCTACTTTGGATCTGCAATTAGAGACAAAATTAGAAGACAAAAAGGATGTAGTTAAAATTCTTTAGACACCAAATAAAGAGGAATTCAAAATTAAAAATGTACCTAAAACTAAGGAGAGCTCAAGTAGTTTTGAGAAGTCCGAAGAAGAACAACCTCAGCCTCAGTCTGTGAGGAGTGACACACATGAAAGAAAACAAACTGATAGGTATGGGTATTCTATGTTAGATTCTACTTGTTCCTATGCTTTAATTTCTAGCACTGATGAGCCTAGGATTGTGAAAGAGGCATTTAGAATGTTTGATTCAAACTCTTGGTTGGACTCCATGAATGAAGAAATGATATCTTTATAAAAGAATAATGCTTGAAGTTTGGTGCCCTTGCCTAATGGTAGAAAATTTGTAGGTTGTAAATTGCTATTCAAAAAGAAAATAGGTCTGGATGGCAGTGTGGAAAAGTATAAGGCGAGGTTGGTTGCAAAGGGTTATTCCCAAGTAGAGGGAATTGATTATGGGGAAATCTTTTCTCCTCTAGCTAAGCTGGCGTCTATCAGATTTCTTTTGTCACTTGCAGCAGCATTTATGAATTAGAGATTAAATAGATGGATGTGAAGACAACATTTCTTCATGGTTCCCTTGAAGAAGAAATTTACATGTCCTAGCGAGAGCACTTTCTGGAAAAAGGTAAAGAAAATATGGTTTGCAAGTTGAAAAAATCTCTGTATGGATTAAAACAATCTCCTAGAATGTGGTACCAGAAGTTTGATACTTTTGTTTTGTCATTGGGATTTGTAAGATCGAAGTCTAATCACTGTGTGTACTTGAAAGCTGAAAGTGATTATATTCTTATTATTGCTCTCTATGTTGATGATATGTTTTTCATAGGATATAGTAAGTTAATGATTTCTAATCTAAAATCTCAATTGTCTACAAAGTTCAAAATGAAATATCTTGGTCCAGTCAGGTATATTCTAGGAATGGAAATAACCAGGGACATGAAGAGTAAAAAAAATTGGCTTAGTTAGAGTAAGTATATTAATACTATTCTGGAGAGATTTTTCATGAATGAATGCAAGCAGCTAGTTGTTTCAATTTTGTTGGGAACGAAGCTATTTGTTGAAGACTATCCAAAATCTCCTAGTAAGATGGAAGACATGACCAGAGTGCCTTATGCTAGTGTAATTGGTAGTTTAATGTATTCAATGGTTTGTAAAAGGCTAGACATTGCCCAAGTAGTGGGAATACTTAGTCGTTTTATGGAAAATATGAGGACACATTGTGATGTTGTGAAAAGAGTGTTTAGATATCTGAAGGGAACTTTAGAATATGCTTTGTGTTACCATGGAAATTTGGCTCAATCATAGAGGAATCTCAGCATTCAAGGATATGTGGATTCTGATCGGGCAGGGGACATTGACAGTTGAAGATCCACCAATGGATACATTTTCATGATGAATGGTGGTGTTGTTAGTTGAATGAGTAAGCAGTAGGCTATGGTCACTTTTTCCACTACAGAGGCATAATACATGGCAGCAACACATGCCTATAACGAAACAATCTAGTTAAAACATTTTTGTTCTAACAATGGGTTTGATGTAGGGAAATTTGCAATTTGTTGTTCATCGGAGTACTATTTGTTTGGCAACAAATCCTACTTTCCATGCAAGGAAAAAACATATTGATGTGCAGTATCACTTTGTACGAGATATGGTGGAGGATGGAAAGGTGTCTTTAGAAAAATTGGATACTCTAGAAAATGTTGTAGATACATTGACAAAACTAGTGAGCATAGACAAGTATAGGTGGTGTGCCAATTCGATGGGCATTGGATCCCATGACCTTCATTAACTTTAGATCTGAAGGAAGCCAATAAGTCTTTGTCAAGTGGAAGATTGTTGGAAAATGGTGTCTCAACTTGCTGGCTCATATATTTGTTAAGACTTGGCAGAGTTACCCTTTATTTAGTCCTCATTGTCATCTGATTGTTGGAGTTGCTAACTTTGGAACCTTGTCATGGAATTTGAAAGTTTTGAAATTTCCCGACTAACCATGTTTCTTCAGCTTCATCAAATTAAGACACATGTGGAAATCGCTCATGATATCATGATCAGCCAAAGTGTCATCACTGGATAGCAGGAAACCATTGAGATCAAACAATCAAAGTACATCCCTTATTCTTTTGGATTCATCAGATTAAGACATGTGGCAGTCGCTCATGATTTTGTGATCATTAAAAGCCTCATGTCTTATGATTACGCGTTGGCAGGTAGCCATTGAGATCTGATGATGATTGATCAACAGTCAAGCAAACTCATCTCCTTTGGTATCATTAGATGGGACACGTGGCAGTTTCCCATAATATCACGATCAACTAAAGTGTCATCGTGAGATAGTGAGGAATGACTGAGATTAGACAAGCTGATAGATGTGGGGACCACTTGAAGGTCCACGAGTCTCATTGAGAATATTTTAAATTCCAGCTTGATTCTCAAAAAATGTACAAGTAGTGGACGAATGTCATTGGTGAATAGTTTCATCAGAGAGACCCTTGGTTGATGGTTTTGTGGTCGGTATGAACTCTTTTCGAGAGTGCAAGTCTCATCAATAGGCTGGTGAATTTGATATGACTTCTCACGGTGTTTTCGATAGTGATAGTCTTGCCGATAGCCATCTGATCGAGTATTTTGGCATCAGGGAGACATGGCCTAGTGTCTCACTGCCATGCCATTCTATTTGAGCTTCTTTGACTGAATGTCTATCCTATGTGGCATGTTCTGAGACAATGAGAGAAGTAGAATGTAAACTGTTGGAAGTTGAACAATTGCGATCTTTCTTGTGTGGAAGATCAACAGACCATGAATAGGATGAGATATACTCTATAACTGATGATAGTTGTGGGGTTTGGTTGATGGATTTTTTGTTCGATACTGAACATGGATTGATCTGAGTGAATTTATTTATATTGTCTAAGAGCATTGTGAGATTAATGTTTTGTACAAGATTGGTTAGTGGATGTTGCTATTGTTATTTTTACATTAGAAAGTGAAGTTCGATCTTTGTATGTAATTTTCATTACTATATTACAAAGAGGTTTTTCTTGGTGTGGTGGGTTTTTCTCCCATAAGGGTTTTCCCACATAAATCCGGTGTTCAATTGTGTATGAGTTATTTCTATTTTCTGTTATTCATTTCATGTGTGTCTTGTTGAACTATAATTGTAAAATTTAAAGACATATCTGCATTCTTCCTTGATTTTTTGACGTTATGAGAGTTTTTTATGCACCTAATCTTTTTTTACAATATCCTACTACATTATTGGTGCAATAAAACTGCAACCTATAGGTAGTAAGAAAGGTCTTACCTGTTGGACTGATGAGTTCGAATTTAGCACTAGCTCCTTGTTTTGATTTAGATCCATCAAATCAAAGTGTCCAAAACTTAGAAATCTCTTTGACTCCAGGCTCAACTAGGCTCTCATCTCCTTTTTACTGAGTGGTTTCCTTTGTAACCTTTGGGGAATCTTGTAGCTCAGTGTGTTTAATAGCAGGTGGTTCTGCTAGTATCTCCTTTAGTGCTTCCTTCTGAGGAACAACTCATTTTTTGACATGCTCTACCACTGTTTGGCACAAGCAACAATCAAACTCAAAGTGGGACGCATTGTGAATTCTTCACCAATTTGGTTGTAAAAGATCCTGGAAATCTATTTGAGCACTTAAACTGAGTTCATCCTTTGTGCACTTTTCCATGAATTCTTGGAAACCATTAAGTAGTCCCAATTTGTCATCTTCGTCAGGTTTATTATCTGATTCTACCAACACCTCTGTACTCTGAGGCATTTGAGTGAAGTTGGTTAGAGGGCTACATTACACCAAGAGGACTTCGGCAACACACTCTTCTTGGAGTTCAAATTCGCCCTGGTAGGCAAAGGGATAGTAGTTTCCCAATTTTGTCTCAACAAAAAAACCCCGTTTAGATTATTGTACTCCATGATCATGTACTTCATACGGGGCTCACGGTCTATGTAGATTTGATTTGGCAGCCCTTTCCATGGCAGCCACATGTGAGAATGGTCTATAGTAGCATATCCATTCAGTGTTATAGTGAAGTCTCTCCCCAAGATCATCCCATATGCATCAGGAATGTCATCCACTTGAATATCAATGACTTCTTGTATCCTTAGGTCTATAGCAATTTGCATTGGGATCTGATTCATTTCTCCCACAATGTTGATCTTTATCTTTTCCAACTAGGTCACCTTCCTTTTTGAGGGTGTGGGAGTGATCCCAAGAGTTTTGCATACTGCTAGAGGCATAACATTGGTAGACACTCCTAAATCGAGTAGGCAATTGTACAAGTTCTTCTTGAATATCTGAATGGTGAGAAGGAAAGGTGGGGTTTCAATTCTTTCTTGGAAGAGGCCCTTAGATGTATCCATCTAAGCTACTTGCATCATGTTCTTATCACCAGTGCTATCCTTGGTATGCCCAGATGGCCGATCCTTAGCAATACGCTTGTTGTCCTGATCTAGTTCCTTTTCAGGCTACTTACCTGCAAATTGATTTGAGGGAACATCCTTCCTTTTTCATGTGTTGTTCTAAACCATAGGTTCTTTCCTAGGTTCTCCAAAGGTGACTCTTTTAGTTGACGTCTCTTGTATTTTGTTAGAGGATGGGATCCCATTGAGTACCCTGAAGAAGGCATGCCTCACAACAAGGACTTTGAGTAGTTTGAAGGCAGACAAACTAATTTTTAATTTCTTGAACTCTTCCACTACATATTCACCCATTTGTTCAATCTCATAGTTGAAGGATGGAGGGGCGGAGCTGGAAGATTAGGATTTCATTTGACTTGAATGGTTTTGTGATTGTCCTTAAGGCTGATTTTGCAACTGATTTTGTGGCCTATCCTTATTAAGATACTGAGTGGGTATATGGGGAAGCCCAGGGTTATTGTTGGCATTACAGTCAAGCGGGGTAGTAAAATTATTTGGAGTAGAAGTTGTAAAGGGTCCACCCACCTGCCTATTCCTGAGGAAGTAGGGAGTTGTTCTTTGGTGGAACATGTGGACTTCATTTATGTGCAGTTCTTCCTCATCTAGTGGACCATTATCTACTGAATCAAAAAGTTGAGCCAAGGTTTGTTCGTTACTTACCTCTTACACATCTTCATTCTTAACTCAGGTGGGTTCAACCTTAGGCTCATTATGGTCGCTTCATGGAAATGGAACTTGGTTTACCATGAGATAGGAAGAATCATATGGCTCAAATGGAACGATGACTCTACAAACGAAACTATCAACAATATTTTGGACCTCCACTTGGAAGATTTCAGCAGCTATCTAGAATTTAGGAAAATCCAACTAGGAGTGTTTGTTGGTTTTGTGAATCTAGCACCATCTAGACAAGGCTGCCTCAACAAGGTACACTCCACTGGTTGTCTTCTCATTAGTGGTAGGCTAATCAAATAGAGTAGGGACACCTCTGTTATTGGGCTTTGTATTCCACACATGATTTTTCCTCTAAGAAGGTCTCCTCTTAGTGTTTTAATTTGAATTTTGTCCTCTATCATAGTTTTGCCTAGAAGAAGTGCTTGCTTCCCAATTATCCCTACCATCTCTATTGTCTCAACTTTCCCGATTAAGATTAGCCTAAAGACTATGTTGGCATGCCTACAACTGATTATTTTGATTCTTTAAGTGCATCATTTCTATAGAAATTTTCCTTATCATCTCATTCAATTCCTCCAATTTTTCATTCTCAATGTTGTTTAATTATGGCACTGGGTTTTAGAGAAAGATAGGCGGGGCCACCAGTTGATTTTCATGTGCAGGGGGAATTCCGGTCCCAGAAAGTACAAAGGTTCTTGTGGCTACTAAGAGTAAGCTTGTTGTTGTTGGGGATCTTGAGGATAATATTTTTATTGTTGAGGTTCCAAATAAGAAGGCATGGGAGGTGCATAATTCATTGGCCGTCCAGGGTGTGGAATGATGGGCAGTTGAGGCACCTGGTTCATAAGAGGGGTTTGGTGAGCGAATGCTTGATTAAGCCCTTGAACTTGCATTGGGTGAGCTACTAGTCCCAATGAAGGCAACAGACTAGAGATTTTTTTCCCCAAATCTACACAGGCAACAACCACCTCCGCATAAGCAATTACTAGTGTGGTGAGCAGTGGATGCATACTTTTTACCAATGCTAACATGAGATTATCTAATGCTACATAGTAGATGGGGAGGGTTGCAATGTCATTATGTATGTATGGATCCTAAAGTCTCATAAAGGAATGATGAAAATGATCATTAAAGGATCCAATGGGTTCATTAACTTTCCTCCAAACGGATATAAACTATTGGTATAGCTCTAATGGGCTGATCAAAATCTTATATTTATGCAGGAAAGGATTCTTCATGAGGTCCCATGAGGTAATGGACCCCCTTGGTAGATTGATGTACTAGTAGAAATCCTTCTCGCCCAATGAGTACGGAAAAAGGCGGCATACAACATCTTCATGACTGAATTGCATGTCCATGATTGTTGTTTCAAATATCTTGATGTGTTCTTTTGTCATCTTTTGTGGGTCGTGAGGATTGAATTTTGAACATAATCCCTCCTAATTCTTGGGCATGTCATGGTAAGTGTCGAAGTGCAATGGGAAGGGGTTTTGTGCCAACCAAGCCATGATGGGTGGTGGAGGTGGTATCTACCATTGAGGGACAACAATCTGGAGTTGCACCTGTAGTAAGACAGTAGTCGGGGAGTGCACCTGGGCTATGACTATTTGGACTGCACCTTGAGCTTTAAGGGTTAGAAGAGAGGAAACTCCCTAGCTGTCAAAAATGAGGGGTGAAAAGGCAGTTTGGTATGGCTGGGTGGAGGATGGACAAGAGTTGAGTGGAGGTGAAGGTGGGAAGGAAGTGGGTGGGGAAAAGGAAGAGGAAGAAGTAGCATCTCTTCCCTTAGTTCATTTTTCCCTTGTGGGGGGCTATAACACTTGAAATTCTCCCTTGTTTGGTGTCGACTGTCGAAATATTTGAAACCTTTTGAGGGAGAATGATCCAATTTGATCCAGCTTCACAAGGCCCTCCTTCTAGCACCAATTCTATTGATGGACGTTTTGTACACTTTCTCAACATAGCTAGTGTGTATGTGCACTACCTCTCTTGAAAGGAAATCTCCAATAGCAAGCTACTAAAAATCACCCCAAGGTCTCTCGGGAGTTAGGTCATGACTTGCATGG
This sequence comes from Sequoia sempervirens, assembly GCA_007258455.2. Classification (NCBI taxonomy): domain Eukaryota; kingdom Viridiplantae; phylum Streptophyta; class Pinopsida; order Cupressales; family Cupressaceae; genus Sequoia; species Sequoia sempervirens. The sequence goes on along the minus strand of VDFB02105785.1, from coordinate 565,262,506 downwards.
AACTCCTCAGTTGATTTTTGGTGTGATTTTGTTGGTAATCATAGGGCAGACTTACATAGTTGGATGCAAAGTGAATTTCCAAATCTAAAGTTTCTGAGATAGGAGTTAATGTGCACTTTGTTGTAGGTTTGGACAACAATCTAAAACTTTGACGTTTTCTACGAGTTTTGACTTTACAATGTGCAATGAACCTTACATAGGCTACTTCTAAAAAAAAGGGGAAAAAGAGTAGCAAAGAGAGAAGTTTCCTACATCTACAACTAACTGTGAACAGTGATCATGGAAGCTCTACTATGGACAGCTCCCTTCAAACGAGATTCCACTTAACCAAGAAACCTATAGTATCATGAAATTTGTGCTATCTTCAAAGGTTTGCAAATATTTTATCCTTCATCCACCACATACATTCATGAATAGAGATAAAAGTTTAAAAACAACTTCAATTTTCAGCCCAGACTAACTTTACAAGACCATTTACTAGTAGCAAATAGCAAAAAATATGGATTGGAAGGCATCAACACAACATAAATGTCTATAATCATGAAACAACGTTACTAAAACCTATTCAAGAAGTTTAAAGTTAACTATAACAACAATGTAAATTTAAATAAAGTATCTAACAATGGAGACTAAATCATGCAACACGTGAAGAACTTAGAAAATGCAGAAAGTCAATGTATTTTCATTAGAAATTTTTGTAGCATGCCTCTACAACAAATCAACCCCTCTTGAAAATGAGAGGAGGCCCTCTATTTATAGTGCCCAAAAATTAGAACGAATGCCCAAGATTTAATCTCATTGTGTGGCCAAAATTTACTACCAACTAGGGTTCTACCTACCCCCCAATATATATTACAATTTAAAATACAATCTTGTCCATATCCTTATTTTTTCCTCTAGTGATAGCACTATAACATTTTGTCTTTTGTTGATTGCTCTTTCTATTGTATATATTCCTTCAGAAGCTCTTCACTAACAATAGGGTTGCATTCCTACTTCTTCAAAGCCACATACTCCATGAACTTAAAAAATTACTAGTTGGTGTTTGTCAACCTCCATGATCTTGAACTGCAACACTTGATAACTCCATTACTTGGAGTTGTCCTCGAGCCTTTTCCATTCTTGGTGGTGTGGTCTCTAAATAGTTCTAACTAGGCGAAGGCATGGGTGGAAAAACTCATGATATTTGTGGTTATCTCATCTGACATCTCATCCTCCATCCTTTTCTAGAAATGGGGCTTTATTTTCTTTGGATCAATTTGCATTGTGGGCATTTCATATCCCATCATCAACCTCAAATATCAGGTGCAATCCACCCTAATTTCATTGACCCATTCAATATGTAAATCAACTTTATCAATTACCTATTGCAACCTTTCTTTCCTGTATCAAAGTCCCAGTTCCATACATCCGCTAGACAATGATCATCCCTTTTGATTGTGAGCTTATTATCCCATGTGGCTTTTGGCAGCTGGAGGATAGCCTCGATCTTTGGATAGGTGGACCTATATGTCACAAGGAAATCAGTGCAAATTTTCTTTGTTCCTTGCAAAGACTTGTAAATCCAGGAACTTGTTGGCTGTTCAAACAGCCCGACTCATACCCATATTTCCAACGTATAGAACCTGTCGGAACTAGGTTTTGGTAGTTTTGTCAAGGTTCTTTCTTTTTTCCAGCTTATTAATATGTTCTTTGGACAGGAGTTTGGGTGGAGCCACAGATGTGGTAGGCATTTCTTCAGATGAAAACCATTGTTGAATGTAAGCTATCAAGTCAACTACCTATGTTTTAAGCTCATCTTTTGAGACTTTCTCCTATTGTATTATATGTACCACCATTGCCACAAACTCCTTGAGGTTCTCTACCTTTTTCTCTCTAGTAGCAGTTCCCAAGTCAATGGCAGAGATATTATAGCTTACTCCTTCTTGACCTACCATCGGTGTTGCTACTTACACAATTTAGGACCCAAAAGCATCCATCATTACCCTGGATCTAATTTTGGGATTCTTCTCCTTCTTGGTTGTGATATGTGCTTGGGACAAGATAGCCTCTTATCTTGCTCTTGGATCCTTTAGGGTAGGAGTCTTCTTTTCAATTTGTCTCTCTATCCATTCATGTATAGTAGATTTTCCATTAGGCAACTCACGATCACCCTCACCTTTCTTTGTTTGGATATCTATTTGTTCATCTATGGGAGCCCTTTCTTCCATTTTAGTGTTGTCTCCTTCTTCCTCATCTGAGTCTTGGATGAACATGAAGCGTTTGATGGGAGGATTAGTAGGAAATTTCACCTAAGGACTTTCTTCTCTCTCAATTTCTTTCTCTTTCCATTCCTCAGTTTGTTCATCCTTGTGCACATGCTTCTCAGACTTCTCTTCCTCCACATTTCCTTCTCCATAAGGAGGTGGCACATCCTCCTGTTGTTCCCCTGTAGGGAGTTCCACATCTTTTTCTGCCCTACCACCTTCTTTCCCTTCTTCATTGGGAGGTGACCATTATGCCTCTTCCTCATTGTCCTTCAATTGTTGAGCCATTTCCTCCTTAAAATCATCATCGAAGGTTTCTAGAAAATTTCTACCACCTGTACCCTCCTCTTCATCTCCACTTTCAGAAGAACCTATTTCTTCTTCTTCGTAGACCACCCTGTCAATTTTTCGGTGCTCATATTCTAGGTGTTTGTGGTACTCATTGACTTCCTCATCCACTGCCTTCGAAGCTTCTTTCTCCCGCTTCTCCCATTCTTCAAAAATTAACATGGTGGCCTCCATTGTTGGTGGTCCCATTAGAGGTTGTGATGGCACAACACTAGCGAGGACCTGTGCTATGGTAACTTGGCTGGTGGGATACAAAAAGATCTAAGAAATCTCAGAGGGGACATTCTACATGTGTCGTGAGAAAGCCTCCAAAAATGCAAGTGCAAGCATTGGTATTATTGTTGCTAGTAGTGGAAGCAATGTAGTAGGTGACATGGCAGTGGAGGAAAGTAGAGTAGTTGTGGTGGAGGAAGATTCAACCACTATTATGGTCCCTACTAGGGGAGAGGAAGCGAGATGGACTGAGATTTCCACCATAGGTGGGGATGTGGCTACCATTTCCTGGGAAACATATGGAAGGGTGATAGAGACAGGGAGAGCTAGAGGAGGTTTTGGCTAATCTGCTTTCCATTCCTCACCCTCCTGAAGGGGACCCTCTTGAATTGCAGGCTACTTCGTGGCACTTCCCGTCTATTTGGGCCTCTTAGAGGGTGATCCTTCTAAAAATTTTCTTGAATAAACCTTTGGATTTGGATACTTTTCCACTTCAATCCCTTTCCTCTTCTTCAATCTTGTGAGCAGAGGAGATTTAGATGTCCCTCCTATTGAAGTTGGAGAAACGACATCTTCCATGGCACTAGGCTCACTCTTGAGCCCATCATATGTCAGGACAACCCCTTTTTTCTTTAATCAAGCTACTTGTCCCTTAACCCATACTTTGGTATGAGCCACAATAGGATTGTTTACAATATCGAGGTCATTGACCTTTTTTTCATCCCAGTCTATTGTTGGCAGTGGCTAGTTAGTGATTATGTTATATCTAGGATCCAGGATGGTGCTTTTATCATCTTCAACTTGATCAGGCATAGGAAACAATTGTACCATTTTTATGAAGTATGTCATCATTCACATGTAGTGCCTAGCACGCAGCTCCTTGTCATCTTGGAAATCCACCTAGAAGTCCTCAACATGATGCAAATGAGCATGTCTTGGTCCTAGTGCCTTTCTCACATGCTCATGTGGGTCCACTTGTGGGTGAGCACTATGTAGGTAAAAATGGTACTCTGCCAATTCCTTCTCAGAATTCACATCACATTGGGAAGTTTTCAATTTGTACATCCCTTGGTCAAAAGCTAAGGGATACGGGATCCCTACCAAATTTTTGTTGCCAAGGACTAAATGTACATGCTGCACCTACTAGGATAGCTCTAACAGTATAATCTAATCATTGGGGTACCAGGACAGCTTATTGGGCCTTTCTATGAAACCCTGAGCATGAGTATATGTAAACTTGGGGTATTGTATGAACAAGAAGGCGTATTGCTTCAAGAATTCCCAAACACTGTGAGAGACCCTTCTCTCAAAATCCCCTCCAAGCAACCTAATGATGTGGTTGATGAAGGCGTTGTTCACTCTGCAATACTCTTTTTTGAAGTTCCTAAACTGGAGTTGGGGATATCTGTCATAGACCTTCAATCTTTGACCCAACTTCTCATCAAATTCCACAAATAATCCACTATACTCCCTCTACTTGGCCAATGAATATACTAGATAAGAGGTCATCTAGAACTTGGAGGTCTTTTTTACATTCTTGAACTGCTCGTGAAAGTACTCGCTTATGATGCCTCCCCAGTAGAATGAGGATTTATTGGTGACACCTTCATCCCCATGGAGGATCTACTCAATGAAATATACCATCTACTCTTGGAAATATGTAGCAATGGAGAGGCCCATCACCCTTATCAACATGGTTACCAGGTCTAGGTAGTCCTCATTGAAGTCATGGTGGAAAAGTTCTTTAGGCACCTTTGCAGCATTTCCCCTTTTCTCTTTGAGCCAGTACTAATGTATCAGTTTCTTATAGCCCATCAAGTCCTCATCCTATGTTTCCTTACATTCTTCTATGGTGGGAATCTCCATTTCCTCAAAGGTGGGGATGTGAAAGGTCTTTGTAATTTCCTCACTTGAAATGTCAAGAATGATGTTCCCATCCTTATCAATAATGGTTCATGTCTATGGTTGGTAGGCCTACCAATAATCCATGACCAATTCAAGGGCTACAAGGGACGGAGGGAAGCCTCCAGCTTTAGCAATCCCACTTTGTCTTATCACCCTTGCATTGTTAGTTTTTGGGTGAACTCTGACCCTTTTCTTAAATTCATCAATATCGACATGGCCAATATTGGTATCCATGATTTCCTTCCAATCGGTGATGATTTTTGAATGTAGAGGTTCACCCTAGAATTGGTACTTCATTTGGTCTTTATTCTCTTTTCCAAAAGGAGTCTTTCCCTCTTTCATTCCTTTGTCTTTTTCTACAGCCACCCCCGAGGGTCCTACACCTAATTCCATGTATCTTGCAAATAGATACATAATGAGTACAACCAATTACACAACATTAACATTAGTTGAAATCCCATGGATGAAACCGAATCAAAAAATTCATCATCAAATCAAACTTATACTTCAAGGTTTCATTAGTCACTTTTAGGAGGAATTTTGGATAATCTAGGCCGAGAGGGTCAGACTTCCCTGGCAGGAATGTTGTTTTCAAGGGAAAATAGTGTAGGGAAATCTGGGTGATTTCGTCCAACTTCATATTTTGTTGGTTTGACACGCTCATATAGGAGAGGATTAAATTTGAGCACATGGGTCGAGATCATTTTTCAAATCAGAGGTCATTTGGATCAGTTTTGGGGCACTCAAAGATATGAAGTTAGAAAGTCATCAAGGCTTTGTTGTTTGAAATGGATAGGAAGAAATGGAGTTCCAAGGTCAGAAATCTAGGGTTGAGGACCTAAGAGGTCAAAGGATGGCTATCATGACCTCAAACTTCAAAGGATTTAGGTTCTAAGGGGCAAGTAGCCATCAACATTTCACTTCTTAGAATGACAGTTGTTGAAAGAAAATCTAGGGTGAGTGGCCCAATGGGTTGGGCCTGACATCAAACTTGGCCACTATGTTTTCTTCGTTAAGTTTCTTGGCAAAAAAGAGGCTGGAGGCCGGAGATCATAAATGTGGGCAAGCTTTTCCCTTTTGAATTAGATGGGACAGGACAGAATCCCGATGGGGAAAGCTTGATGAGGGAAAGGATTCCATAGTTTGATTGTTGGTTGTTCTTAGTAGAAAATTAAGGCCCAGTCTCTGAGGGCAGAAGGTTGTCGTCAAATGGCTATTTCGAAGGGGCGAAGTGGCCAGAGAAGTCCACAGATGGAAATCCACAAACTAGGACCCTATGTTGTGTTTGGTCATTTCATTCGAGTTCAACTCTTAATGGTACAGGGTGTGGTGGGCCTCGGATCTTGAGTGAATAGGTTCTCCTCTCCATTTAGGAATGACTAAAGAAACGGAGTATCCTGGGGATAGAATCCCAATGGCGTGGTCCTGAGAAGTAGAAATGGAGGCTGGTCTTCAAGTTTGAAAGTTCAAAGAAAATTTTTCAACAAAAATTCAGGGTGTCGAGCCTGAGATGGCATCCCATTGTTTGGAAAAAAAAATGTTTCATTTTCTAAGTTCTCAAAGGCGACAGGGTGTCATAGGCACAAAGAGTGCAAATTCCCTACGTGAAGAATGGTGACGACACAACTGAGTTTTGGATTGACCTTGGAGGATGATTTGGAGGTTCTTTTAGAATTTGACAACATGAGTTTTTTAGGGGGTGTCATGTTTAATCAATTTGAAACATTTTAACCCACATTTGTTCATTGTTTAAAGTACAAAATTACAAAAAACCTCACGGGATGGCAGACACCAAACCTACCTCAAAATTATGATGAGGGAAGATGTGAAATCCACAGAGGATGGCCAAATAATGATCACGAACATGAGGGTGGTGGGCGACAGATGCACTGAACTCCTTAGAAAGCACTCTGAACTCCTGAGGCAAACCTAAGAAATGAAAATGATAGGTTGGGCCATATATTTATACCCCAATATGCATTTAATACCCTCATTTAATGTCTGTACAGATGATAGGATGGTTGGTGGATTCAAATCTCAGACGGCCATGGGAGGTCTGGGGACCAGGAAAAATGACCCTACAATAGCATCAAAGTTCATTTACAAATAATTGGTGAAGGGGAACTTGGGGCCCGAAAAGCAAAGAGACGTTGCAGGTTGCCCGTCGAAAACAGTGAAGATGAAATGGAGTTCCAGGGATGAAAGTCCAAAGGGGTGGGCTTGGGATGGTCAAGGGCAATGGAATTTCATCATAAGTTAAACAGGACAACAAATGAAGATCCAGGTTTCAGGGCCCAGGAAGGTGAAAGCCTTCAACTATTTAGAATGGCAAACGCTAAGAGGAAGCTCGACTAGGGAATCCCGGCGAAGCAGGGCCCAAGGTCATTGGAAGAAGGAAACTACTAAGGAGAGTCTACAAGGATCCAAGACTTAGCCAAATTGGAGGGGATGAAACACGATCAACTTAAGATGATATTTTGAAACACTTTGACCAGTTATGACACCAAAATTGGGCACACATAATAAGGCGGTGACAAAATGAACCCACAAGGTGAAAGAAATGAGGGTCCCCATTCTGAATGAGGCGTGTGTGTTGAGGACACCACAAGAATGAGAGTGGACCAATTACAATTAACCAAGACCAAAAATAATGTCTCAAATCAACCAGATGCTTCCTTAATTAAATTTTATTCTTCATATGAAGTGTAAACACCAGGTCATCCAAACCTAATGAAAATACAAATGAACATTGATGTATAGGATTTCCAACAAGAAGATAATCATGAAGATGATGCAACACACTTCATTATGCATGAGAAAACATCTCAAGTTCCTTTAGATACATCCACAACAAGTGTAACAACCTTTGAACATTGAAATCCTTCCATCAATCCATCTAGATCATGCAAACACATACAACAACTCTGAAGCTCAACTTCCAAATCTCCAAACCACAAGTATCTTTTCTAGAACCAAGATAAAACCATTATAAGACATATTCAAGATCTAGAAGATCTAAAACATAATGGTGGAGGACTATGGAGCAGAAAAATTTCTCCTAATCCACAAAAAACCAACTCTGCCAGAACAATTCACACACCAGTGAATGCAAGTTTCACATTCCATCAACCCAGAAGCTATGGATTAGTAGATATCACAATCAGATCATCAACAACAACTCTTCAAATCCACACAAGCATAGGACAAACATAGGAGAAATGTGGAGCACATAATAGAGCACATTCTAAACACTTACATAACTCAGAATTCTCTCTTTATTAATTTTCTCAAAAGCACTTGGAAACACATCAATTCAACACATTTGAAACATCATAAGGATAGCTGCATGTATTCACAACATCTCAACTATACATGCACAATCTATAAAATTTTGAACTATGTTGACATCAATGAAAACATAAATGAAAACACCACCAAAAATGCTCATACTTGCAACAATCTCCCCCTTTGTCATTGATGGAAACAAACGATGTGAAAAATCATCTAAGACAACCATCAACAAAATATTTTGGGAGAACATCTTTTCTTCTTTTTCTTACTATTTTTCACATGACTTTCTCTCCCCCTATGACATTAATGGAAAAGATCAAAAACTCTTATTACTCCCCCTTAGGAGTGCACCCATTTAACTCATACTGCATAAATAAAAAAAAATTGACTCCCCCTACAGAGTAGACCCATTCATTACTCCAGATAAATAAAGAATCTATGAATTCACTAGACTGATGCACCTTCATGTGCACCTATTTTGGAGGCCTAATGACCCCAACCTTTCCCTAAGATACTCAAACATATCCTTTGAAAGGGCCTTAATAAATATATCTAAAATTTGTTCCTTTGTTGTCATATACTCTAGCCTGACTTCATTCTCTAACACCTCTTCTCTTAGGAAATGATATCTAATGGATATGTGTTTTTTTCTTTAATGCATAACCAAATTCTTTGAAATGTTTATAGCATTTGTGTTGTCACAGAAGATAGGAATAGGCTCATCACATATCACTCCAATTTCTTTTAGATTTTGCTTCATCCTCAAAACCTATGTGCAGTAGGATGTTGCAATGTTTAAATATATTTTGCTTCTGTAGTGGATAAAGAAATTGAGCCTTATTTCTTACACAGCCATGAAACCAATATTTCACCAAGAAAGAAAGCACCTCCACTGGTACTCTTTTGATCATCCACACAGCCAACCCAATCTGCATCGGTATAAGAACTCAAGGTGAAATTAGCACCCTTAGGATACCATAATCCATAATCTGATATAACTTTAAGATGTTTGAATATCCTCTTTACTATTGTAACATGTGCCTCTTTAGGATCTACTTGAAATCTAACAACTAAACATACTGCATACATAATATCCAGTCTGGTAGAAGTAACATACAACAGCCAACCAATCATAGATATGTATTTGCTCTGATTAGTTTTAGTAGATTCATCATACTTGCTCAACTTACAACTAGTTACCATAGGAGTACTAACCGGTTTGGAGTCATCCATTCCAAATTTCTTCAACAATTCTTTCACATACTTAGATTGTGAAATGAATATCCCCTTATCAATTTGATTTACTTGAAGACCAAGAAATAAATTCAACTCACCAATCATGGACATTTCAAATTCATTTTACATTTCTTTTGCAAACCTTTTATACATGCCTTCATTTCCACCAAAGATGATATCATCAACATATACTACCATTATTAACATTTTGTTACCTTTCACTTTGAAGTAAATATTTTTGTTAGTAGAGCCTTTTCTTAATCCTTGCTTTGTTAGGTATCTATCCAATCTTGCATATCAAGCTCTGGGAATTTGCTTTAGTACATACAATTCCTTCTTCAACTTACAAACCATATCTTATTTGTCAGATAACTAAAATCCTTCAGGTTGTTCCATATATACTTCTTCCTCCAATTCTCCATTTAGAAATGTTGACTTGACATCCATCTGATATACTTTGAAATCCTTGTAGGCAGGAAATGCAAAAAACATTCTAATAGATTCAATTCTAGCTATAGGGAGAAAAATTTCTTCAAAGTCTATGCCTTCAACTTGTGAATATCCCTTGTATACAATTCTTACTTTATTTCTTATAACTTCACCATTTTCATTCAACTTATTCTAGAACACCCATTTTGAACCAATTGCATTCTTATCCACACCTTCTAGAAACTAATTCCCATGTCTGATTCTTCTCTATCTGCTACAACTCTTCTTTCATAGCTCTCATCCAACTCTCATCTTCGCATGCTTCACTCATAGACTTAGGTTCTATTTTAGAGAGTAAACATAGATTTACCTCAGTTGCTACTTTACTTCTATTCTTCACACCTTCACTCTTATCTCCAATTATTTCTTCCTCTGAATGATTCTTTTGTACATACTTCTATGTCTTAGAAACAAGTTTCAGTTCATTTTCTTCTTCTTCTTCTTCTTCTTCTTCTTCTTCTTTCTCCTTATTCTCTTTAGCTGTGTCCACAAATAGGATCATCAAGTTCAACTTCACTTATCTCAATAGGTCTATGTATGTCCTCATCAACTTTCACATTAGCACTCTCAACAATCTTCCTCAATCTTTTATTGAAGCATCTATATGTGTTGCTGGTAGTAGCGTACCTAAGGAAAATCCCTTCATCACATCTAGCATCAAAATTTCCAATATTTTCATCTTCTCTTTTAATGTAACATCTACTTCCAAATACCTTAAAATAATTCACAATAGGATTTTTACTAATTCATAACTCAAAAGGAGTCTTTGTGTTGTTTCCTCTAATTTGAACTCTATTAAGAACATAAATAGTAGTGTGTATTGCCTCTCTCCAGTGCACATCAAATACATTTGATTCTTTCATCATGGTTCTTTTAGCTTCTTGTACTATCTAATTTTTCCTTTCTACCACTCCATTCTATTGAGGGGTTCTCAGAGAAAAAAATAATCTTTTATGCCATGCTCTTTACAAAATGTATTAAATTCACTAGAAGTGAATTATCCACCTCTATCAGATCTCAAACATTTTATTCTCATATTTACTTCATTTTCCACTCTTTCTTTGAACACTTTAAACCTATCTAGAGCCTATGTCTTTTCTCTAAGAAAAGAAACCCATGCCATTTGAGAATAATCATCAATAAGGAGCAAGAAATACCTATCACCATTTAGGCTTCCTATTCTAGTCAGACTACAAAGGTCAATATGAATTAACTCCAGCATTCCGGTAGTAGGTTTCTCTTTTCCCTTAAAACTACTTCTTGTTTGGGTATGTGTAGAATCATCATAGAAAAAATAAGCCCTTAAGTGGCGAAAAATTCAGAAAAATCTGAGTTAGGAAACTTAACGTAAGAATTTGAATAAGTTATCTATATTATTTAAAAAATATGTAAGAATAGAATCTATAGCAAAATGAATGTAGTTTCTAAACTAATAGGTTTTTAAAAAAAAAATCTATTTGGTGAAATTTGAAATTTCAATGCAATAGTACTTAAATTTCAGGGAAAAAATAAGGTGTCTATCTGACCACCCTAACCACAATAAAATGATAATAATTTTTCATAAGATTTTAGATATAAGTAGAGGACTCATGTCTCGATGTGACACATATTTTTTATAATTTTTTCCAAGTAATAATTAATGATGTATTTTTATTACAACTTTTTAAAAATATAAAAACTTGTATGTCTGACCACCTTAATTTCGTCAAAACTTCATGAATTTTTATTTTTTAATCCTATAGTGTGTGAAGCATAGAATGTGACACATGTTTCAGATTCAAATAATGTGATACCATTTGAAAGATATAGATTTTTTTCAATCAGCCTATCGATCAAGACTTTAGTCGTAATTCAAATAGAAAATGAATAATAATTATTTATTAAATTTAAAGTAAAGCATAATTTATATTGGTGGAAAGCTGAGAATCTCCTTTAAAAACCCTTTTTGTTTCATCAATTTTTATTTAAAAAAATTCATCAGCCACATACCCATCATATTGCCACTTTTTGGCCCATCATGATCCTACATATACCTATCTATTTCCCCAACTAACAACTTCTACAAATAGTATTAGCAGGCTTTGTGATTCTAGGAAGACCTCAAACAACATCTCTTGAACTGATCCTGACTAGATTAACAAAATTTTCATGTCGCATTCTTCAGTGCCATAACCAACTTTCATTGACTTGAGATACAAGGCACTGCCATCAACACCTTTAAGCTAGTAAATATTTCCATGAGTTCTCCTTCTAGCAACAACCATATCTTCAAATATTTCTCTAATTTCACAAGTATTATTCTAAAACACAAGTTTAAAACCATTGCTACACATTTGTCTGACTCTCAAAAGATTATGCCTCATACCCTTTACATAATATACATTATCAGTGTTGTGAATTCACTCAAAACTAATCGTACCTTTCCCATAATCTTCACTCCTTAGACATCACCAAACATGACCAAACCACCTTCATACTTCCCAAGTTAGTAAACTTACTTTTATCTCCAATCATGTGATTAGAGCATCCACTGTCAATCACCCAAAAATCTTCATCCTGCTTAGCATGAAAAGTGGTGACCACAGTACCTTCCATCTCATTCTTTTTATTCTCCAAAAAATTCTTCCTTGCACATTTTCTAGGGTTAGTAGACACAAATCTATTCTCCAAAGCTAAAAATAAGCATTCACTATCATCAGCCTCATATTCAGATTCATCATCAAATATTTTGGTTTCTTCTTTAACATAATACAACTTCTTATATTTCTTATCCTTTCTATCTTTATCTTTATAATCCTTGTTCTTCTTATGTACAACTCTCTTCAAACATCTTGAAGCATAATGACCAATATTACCACAACTGAAACATTTAAAGGGAAACATACCTTTATACTTTATGGCACACCTGCCTTTCTTCAAATTTCTTCAGAAATTCGTTTACAACTCATCAAAACCATCACCATCCAAATCATTTTCAATCTTCAATTCCTTAAATTGTGTCTTTGTCTTTTCTTCCTGCTTTCCAAAATTTCTCATCTTGAATGTTGTCAAGGTACTGAATAACTGTTCTTTAGTATACTTCTTTGGATCATACATCTCTTCAATCACTAAGATCTTGCCACTGTAGCACTCTGGTAGGGTGATCAAAATCTTCTCAATTATATCTTCATCATTCAAGTTTCCCCCTTGATTCCTAACTTCATTTGCTACAAGTTTAACCCTCTAGAAATAGCTTGTAAAATCTTCACCTTCTTCCATTTTCAAATTCTCATATGTGTGTTTTGCTACTAGCTTCTTTGTCAACTTTACTCTTTCATTTCCTTTATACAGCTCTTCCAACTTTTTCCAAACTTCATGTGTAGTTCCCAAAGAAAGAACCTCAGTTCACTCAGTTTTAGATAGAGCATTGAAAATAGCATACCTTTCCTTCTCATTCTCCTCATAAGCAGAGATCTCATCTGTATTGGTAAGACCACCCATCAAGAATACATACTTCATCTCAATAGCCTTCCAGGTCTTGAAATCAAGACAACTAATATATTGTCTCATTTGTAGTTTCTAATCACTATAATAAAATCCATTGAACATAGGGATTGCCAACTTATGTGCCATCAAATATTCCTTAAGTGGTTAAGCTCTACACCAAGGAACCAAAGCTCTGATACTAGTTGTTAAAAGGTGTAGGAAAACTAAGAGGGGGGATGAATCAATTGTCACCAAATTTAAACTCTAAATTTCAACACTTATCAATTCCACAACCACACTTTTTTGTTATTAAGTATGAAAATAAAATGTAGATAATAGAAAGTAAAATCAACACAATAAACACCAGATTTTACGTGGAAAACCAAAAGAGGGAAAAACCAAGGTGAGGATTAACTCACAATATAAAGAGATTGTAAAACCAAATACAAAGGCTCACTGCCAAGAAGAGGACTCACTATCCAAATACAAAGGCTCACTTCCTATAGAAAGGAATCATTGTCCAATAGGGAGGATCACTTCCTATAGATACAAAAGATAAAAAAAGATCCACCATAGAAATTTGCACACACTTGCAATCTTGATCAAAAGATTGCAGAAAGCTTTAGCTCACTACCTTCAAGAATCTAACACAATGAAGTATTGTTTACTCAACTCACTTTCACACACTTTACTCTTTTAATTTGTGGCTTACTTCATTACTTTGCATCATATAATTCTTCTCAATTCAACTTGCATTTATACCATCTTCAACCTTAGAAAATTTCTCCAAGGTCGACCACATACGCTTCATTTCATAAATTCAAATTAGGTCAACAACTCAACATTCCCACGGTGGAAAGGAATGAGAGTGGACCAATTACACACTTAACCAAGACCAAAAATAATGTCTTAGATCAACCACATGCTTCCTTAATTAAATTTTATTCTTCATATGAAGTGTAAACACTAGGTCGGCCAAACCTAATGAAAATACAAATGAACATTGATGTACATGCTTTCCAACAAGAAGATAATCATGCAGATGACACAACACACTTCATTATGCATAATAACACATCTTAGGTTACTTCAAATACATCTGTATCAAGTGTAACAACCTTTGAACATTGAACTCCTTCCATCAATCCATCTGGACCATGCAAACACATACAACAACTTTGAAGTTCAACTTCTAGATCACCAAACCACAAGCATCTTTTCCAGAACCAAGAGAATAGTATTATAAGACATATTCCAAATCTACAAGATCTAAAACATAATAGTGGAGGACTGCGGAGTAGAAACATTTCTCTCAATTCATAGAAAACCAACTCTTCTAGAATAATTCACACACCGGTGAATGTAAGTTTCACATTCCATCAACCCAAAAGCTATAGATCAATGGATATCACAATTAGATCATCAAAAACAACTCTTCATATCCACACAAGCATAGGAGTAACACAAGAGAAACGTGGAGCACATACCAGAGCACATTTTGAACACTTCATAACTCTAACTCTCTTTATAAATTTTCTCAAAAGCACTTGGAAACCCATCAATTCAACACATCTACAACATCTCAATAGCATCTCAACTATGCATGCACAATCTACAACATTTTGAACTCTACAACATTTTGAACTATGTTGACATTAATGACAACATTAATGAAAACACCACCAAATATGCTCATACTTGCAATAGAGATATGGGTTATTGTGAACCACTACTCATGAAACATGGCTCAATGAGTTTGACTAGAAAAGCTACAAAGTTAAATCCTGATAGGAATATCATAATTTGTACACATGGCATTAAAGGATGAGACATGAGTTTGCGGGTCCCCATGGCCATTATACTTTTCAAACTTTATAATTTTCACCCCTTGTGGAATGCGAGTATTTAGAATGGAAATAGACAAGGGACAGTGATGACAAAAAGGTTGGAAAATTAGTTGATAAGATGAGAGAGCCATGTTTTCTAGTTGATTTTGCATATGTCCCAAGCTCTATAGAAGACCATTAAAGATAGGATCAATAGACGAAGTATGACCAATGGAAGCATCGACATAACCTCAAGCAACCACATTGACATAGCCCTTGACACCAAAACCAACACTAGAAACTAAGACATTATGAGATTTAAATGTGGAGACATTGAAACCCAAAGGAATTTTATTTACTTTAATTGTACAATAGTACTTAGGCATGGTGGTGATGTTGATAGAGTGACCCATGTCAGCCATGTACACAAACACCCTGGGCATTGACATACCCATTTTTTGTCCAATTGTCTCCTATCTTACATCTTGGGTAGCACCCAAGATGAAGGTGTATGATGGGACATGATTCTTTATAATATTTTCTATGCCACAAAGAAGCTATAATCCTTTTTGATCTTTAGTAAACAAATTCCTCAAATTTTCAACAATAAGAGTTGCCTCAGAAAAGGAATCATCTCTTGCCAAGAAGCCCATGAGCTCTATGAGTCATGTTCCAAGGACTAAATTTTCTAAGCAAGGACCCTGAAAGAAACTTCATCCTCGAAGGAAGAGGAAGAGTTTGAGAGTGAGGCAAAAGGGGTAGGGACTTTGGTTACAACTTCATTAAGAGGCGGGGTGTAGATCTAATGGAGAGTCCTATAGAGAACTCTTCAAAGGTTGGGTTGAATTAGGGAGGACTAAAACTTCTAGATCCCATATCCATGTTTTTATAACTCTTTCAGATTACTATATCCTTAGACGTATTCAATTGGGTTGTGAAGCTCATAAATAATGTCACAACAAACTATCAACTACACGTCCTAACATGAGAGAAGAAATTTTTTTGAAACAAAGAAAAAGTGAGCAAAAAGTTCATGTCAGGTTCACCAAAATGTAATGCAGAGAATCTACTACTCCCAAATTTTCAAGGGGCATCCATGGCTCTAGGATAACTCAAGGCTAAAAGCTCAAGTGGTGGGCTGGCTGATAAAGGAAAGACTAAACTATGATTTTGGGGTTTTTGAATGTTTATGATAGAGAACTTTAGAAGTCATGTGAATAGAACTTAGAGGTATTGGGAGATATATTTATAGGCTCTTGGCTAGAGGATGCAAAACATAGACCAAGGATGACAATGTGACACATTGACATCTTTGTGGTGCACTATCATCTCATACGGACTAGAAGTAGAGTCTGCTACTAAATACACTTATGACCTACTAACTACCAGAATGTTAAAGTCTGATATTTTTAAATAAACTAAATAGAATGCAAAAAATGTAAAGAAGTAGAACCAGAAGAATACTTAAATGGTAGATAAACTAACTCCTAAACAAAATAACGAATATTGGAAGAAAAGGGATTAACTGACAGTAGGTCCTACCTCTCATGAGCTCCTCGGAGGAAAACATGTGCACATGAAAACAAAAAAGATAGTGGGGCTTCTTTTAGTGTATTTCTCTTGTCAAACCCCCACTTTGGTATTTCTATATCCATGGATAGAAAAATAGAAAATGATATAGAAATGTAGATAAAGAAGTGAAAAGATGAGATTTAGAATATGCAAGATAACAAGTATGTTAATCAACAAGAAAAATTATGCTATGAAAGTAAACATTACCCTCCCTCCAATGAGCTTGGTGAAGCCAAGAGGAAGATTAGTGCCTTTGAAGCTTGAAACGGTCGTGTAAGCACATGGTGTAGAGAGATTGGAACTCTATGAATAGAAAGTGTAGAGCTACAAGAAAAGAGCTAGATTGAAGGCAGTGAGAATGAAGTGTTAGAATGAGAGAGTGGTAGATTGAACTTGCAAAAATGGAATAGAATGAGAAGATGGAATAAAATGGTCAAATTGCTTACCAAAGAGCCAATCTCGAGTGTTCCCACGATTGTAAAGGCATTACACTTCCTAGGTAGGTGACAGTGTAATGTCCCAATGGCCACAAGATCAAGAATCATTTCAATGCATTTGCATGGTGGGCATACATCTATTCAATGCAAAAGCGTCCTAGGTAAAAAAATCCCCCATTGATAGAAAATAACAAGGTAGGGATGAAAATGAAGGCTAGGAGGGCAGATTTTTATATTATTGTCTTATCTAACTAAAGTTAATTTTAATGTTATGTGAAATTGCATAAGGGTACAATGTTATGCCATAACAAAATGATAGACCCATGGTGTATAGTATGGGATACATTGCAATTCTCTTCTTGATTATTTAATTGGCCTTAAAAACCCTTTTTGGAGAAGAGGAAGGACCCCATTGTAGTCATTTTCCTATCCATGTCCTTGAGGAACTCAATTTATACCTTCCCCTATATGGATGTGAATTAATTGCTAGATGAAAGTTATAACCCTAACCCTTAGTTGATCCCTACACTTCGACATTATATTTAATTAAGCATCTCTCCTCTTAGAAATTTTATAAGAGATATTATTAGTGGGCCATTGGTTTCTCCAATTCCATTAATTGAGTGTCGACAACCCTATTCCAAAGATATATATATAGTTTCTTTATTACTTATACTACAAATATCTTATATATGCTTTATTTTCTTAAAATAACTTATATAATATGTTTGCATATATTATAAACATCTTATATAAGATGTATGCATACTTATGATATGACTTTGTATATACAAATATTTGATGGTCAAATATACTTCTATATAGATAAATCTATAGATTTCTAGGTGCTAGATTTTATAATGCATTTAATTTTGAAAACCATATCTAGAGTAAGTGAAAATATCTTATACAAAACATAAGCATGTTTATTTATTAATTCAATTTTTTTATTTAAGCATATTTAGTTTCTCTTATATAAGATGCTTTCATTTCTAAATATTGGTTTTTCATCCTTCATGATCTTATCTTATTTTAGTGGTAATTATCTTATTTACCTTTTCTTTTGTTTGTATGTTTAATATTTTATTTACCTAATATTGTTTGTCTTTTTTTTTTTTTGGTATATAAATACTTTTTCCCCTTCCACCATCCTCAATCTCTTTTTATCCAATCTTGGTCTACAATCTATCATTTTTCCTCCTACAACTCTCTATCATCCTAATGATGGATCATAGAATGAAATCCAAAATATTGATGCTAAAAATTATTGCACAATTAAATTCATAAATAATATGCATTAATCATTATCAACTATGAAAATCTAATATTGTTAACCTTTATTCCAAATATAAAGCATAAACTAACACACTAATAATTATATATGAAAATATATACATACATATTGATAATTAATAAAGATCTTGAGAAGAAAATATAAAATAACTATAAAAATAGAATAAAAGAAAAGAAAATGAGAACAGGCGTAAACTTCTTTCCACCCGAAACCAAAGTAAGCGGCATTAATGAATAGATTCTTCCGCATACAACTAGGGAGACAATGATTAAATGAAGGAATGGTGCAAAGGAAGGGGGATGACCATTCAATTACCAGCGCATGGTGTCCCATCCATTTGGGAGAAATTTGAAGGTGAGTGACAACAAACCTGGCATTGAAAGAGAATCAAACACCCATAACCATGCTTAGCATCATATTTGGAGGAGAAAAGGTAAAGAGAGATGCTAAGCTAGAACAAACACCCATGTCCATATTCTCATCACCTATCACCACCTCCATCTCCATCTCCTCGGTTGTTCGTTAGCTAACACATCCACATTAACGTTTTTGGTATTGGAGCCATGAGGCCATCAAAATCCATGTCTTCCAACACTCCCCAAACTAGCTAAAATTTAGTAATGCACAAATAGCGCTTTCATTTCACACTTTTGTGTACTACAGAGTTTATATTTGATGGGCCATTTTTTCCTAAGTAAGTTTTCATTATTTATGAAAAGTTAGACTTTTAAATATTAATGTAAAAATATATATAATTTTATATAGTAATGTTTTATAAAAATAATATATAAGATTCATTTCTTCTTTTATGTGGACAATTTTCTTAAATTTTGGACTATATTTTATTAATGATCATATGCTTGTATAATGTTTGAATAGTACCATCATTTTTAAGACTTTGGAGTTTAGTGCAATAAAAGTAATGTTGTCAGTCAAATGTAACATGTATGTCTAATTTAGAAGTACATTAGTTTTAGATCAATTTTAAATGATAACAAATGTCACAAAAAAAAGAGAATTGCTTAATGACACAATGTTTGATGTTCTTCTCTATTCACATAGGCAGTTTATTGCAAAAGTCTCTTACATATTCATTTCAATCATGTTGATCAAAAGTTCTTGGAAATATTTATCTCTATATATTTGTTATCATCTATATCAAAATATTTATAACTCACATGAAAAATTAGTAGTAATAATTTGATAGTCTAAAAATTTGTTTAAGGGTAGACTAAATATCCCAAGTAATCTATTCAAAATTTGTTGGTATATGATGTTTTTGTTATGGAAGTGGAAGCATAAACCCAAAAGATTAAAATATTGTAGCACAAATTAGTTGCAAATAAATAATACAGAGAATTAAATGTAAAACAGAACAACACATAAGAAGCTAATTTATGTGGTAAAACCTTGACAAAAGATCAAGGAAACATCCATGGGGTAAGGTATCAATAATTTTATTGCTCAAAAAAAACAATTGCAAGCTTCACAGCTGCTGCTATCATAATTGTTCTTGCAATTTTCAAATCTCAACAATTGCACTTGCAATTTACAATAACATCAAACTTACAATCACTCTTGCAATCTGCAATCCTCAACTCTTACTTTTCCTTCAAGACAACCAAGATATATATAATATATCCAAGAGAACAATGATCACTTAACATAGAAAAAACTTGTTTTATTCCTTTAAATAAATTAGAGATTTCCTTTAAAAAGATAAAACTATTTTCTTTCTAAAAAAATTGAGATATGATTTTTTCTTGTGTTTTTCCTTGTTTTATTGTTTTATTGTTGTCACAATCCAACAATATCCACCTTGACAACAATTTACCTGATACGCATTCATGCCCACTCACCACCTTTTTTGCAAGCCAAGAGAAGCCAAACTTCACCTCAGCTTCTCTAATAGTATCTTTAGTCATTCCACACTCATATGACCCAATTGCCATAAACAAGTAGACTCATCAAATACTACCATTGCTTTATTCAACTCAGTATGCCCTTTTTTCCTGTAAATGTTTCCAACTTTGGTAGCCTCCATGACAACAAAACTTCCCTTTGACACTTTCAATACTCCACCTTTACTTGAGAAGTTATAACCATCAGAATCCAAAACTACTAGAGAAACTAAATTCTTTTTCAGTTCTAGTACATTTCTTACCCTTGTTAACATCTTTACAACACCATCAAACATTTTTATTTTAATACTTCCAATCCCAACAGTCTTACAAGAAGTATTATTTCATATAAGAACAACACCGTCAATAGGTTGGTAAATAGAAAACCAACTCCTATGTGGACACATGTGATTAGAAGCACCAGCATCAAAAAACCATCCCTCATGATTTTGTAAGATATCACAAATAGATAAAACTTAATCAGCCATACCTGAACTTGTCTTAGCAAAATTTGTTTCATTTTTGGATTCATTATTATCTTCTTTCCACTTCCAACAATTTTTCATGAGATGTCATGATTTACTACAATGCCAACATCTTCCTCTACCCTTTTTTCCTTTTCTATGGAATTCCCTCTAACCACCATTACTTTTGGTGTGGATATTTTTGTATTAGACATCCTCCACACCTCTTTAGACAATAAATCCCCCACAACTGAATCAAATTCAAGGGTGCCAGTTCTACTAAAGCTAATAGAAGTGACTAAGTGATTCCAGGATTCAGGAAACAAACACAATAGTTTAACTTCCTTGTCTTCCTCTTCGATTTGTACACCCATACTAGTTAATTGAAAAATAAGAGTATTGAAAACATTTAAAAGATCAACAATTTTTATACCTTCCCTCATTCACAAATTACACAATGGCCTCTTCAAGTAGATTCGATTCATAAAGGATTTCATTATGTAAAGAATCTCCATTTTTCTCCATAAGCCTGTTGTTGTTACCTCTCCAACAATATTGAAAAGAACCTCATCTACCAAGGACGACTGAATTGTTCTAAGAGCTCTCATATCTAGATCTTCCCAGACTTTATCAGACATATTTGTAGGTTTCTTTGACTTTCCTACCAACACCTTGTGCAATCCCTATTGCACTAAAAAATCATACATCTTAAGCTTCCATAGTTCAACACCAAATCCTAATACAATCGCTACAAAAAATAATCACTCTGATACCACTTGTTATGGAAGTGGAAGTATAAACCAAGAAGATTAAAATATTGCAGCACAAATTAGTTGCAAATAAATAATACAGAGAATTAAATGAAAAACAAAACAACACATAAAAAATTGATTTACATGGTAAAACCTTGACAAAACATCAAGGAAACATCCACAACATAGGGTATCAGTAATTTTATTGCTCGAATAAAACAATTACAAGCTTCATAGCTGCTAATATCATAATTGCTCTTGCAATTTTACAAATCTCAACAATTGTGCTTGCAATTTACAATAACATCAAACTTACAATCACTTCTGCAATGTACAATTCAAAAACTACTCTTGCAATCTGCAATCCTCAACTCTTACTTTTCCTTCAAGGCAACCAAGATATATATAATATCTTTAAGATAACAATCATCACTTAACATAGAAAAAACTTGTTTTATTCCTTTAAAGAAATTAGAGATTTCCTTTTAAAAGATAAAATTGTTTTCTTTCTAAAAAAACTAAGATATGATTTTTTCTTGTTTTTTTCCTTGTTTCCTTTTTTTATTTTTGTCATAATCCAACATTTTTTTTGTCCTTTATCATATGTATGACAATGCAATATCCTTACAAACATTTAAACCATATAAATTAAGGTGAAATAAAATTCAATAATCTTTAGTCTACTTGGTAAAATTCAAGAGTTACAACTAGAGTGTACAAGTTGGTTGTACTATTCAATAGTTACAACTAGAGTTTATTGGTTGATTGCCCTATTAGTTTGCAAAATCTAAAATATTTGTTTAAATCACTCTTAAACTTTTTTATTTTACCAAATATACTATTACACTTTTCACAACAAATTTCAATGACAAAAAAATTACATTAAATAATGTAATATGTATTTTATTTATTCTAACATATAATTTGATTTGATTTAATTATTAATCCCAATTTATTTTATCTAAATTAGCTATTTATTAATTAATGAAATTTATTTAACTAACTTAAATATTTTCTATAAAGCATTTTATTTTCTTTATACTATTCAATAACTTAATTAAGAAGATGATAATTTCATTGCTTTTTATCTATCATTAAACTTTCTTTGTGCTACTCAACTTCTTAATTAAGATTATATATTTTTTTTTTTACAAATTTTCAATGGATGGAAAGTTAAAGAGAATTATTGTAATTTGTTTTGAACAAACTTAAAATAATTTATATAATTTTTTCATTTTCTTTATACTATCAATAACTTAATTAAGAAAATAATTTTACAACTTTCAACTATCATTATGTATACCTTCTTTATGCTACTCATTTGACTTAAGACAAACTTTTAAAAAATAATAATTGAAAACTTGTTTTTAATATATCCTTATATAGTTAAAATATATTAAATTTTATTTTTACATCAAAATAACCCTACAATGGGAGCACTGTGCTTATAGCACGCTAGTACAATCCGAAACAAAAAAAATTAAGAAGATGATAATTTCATTGCTTTTTATCTATCATTAAACTTTCTTTGTGCTACTCAACTTCTTGATTAAGATTATATTTTATTTTTTTTACAAATTTTCAATGGATGGAAGGTTAAAGAGAATTATTGTAATTTGTTTTGAACAAACTTAAAATAATTTATATAATTTTTTCATTTTCTTTATACTATCAATAACTTAATTAAGAAAATAATTTTACAACTTTCAACTATCATTATGTATACCTTCTTTGTGCTACTCATTTGAAAACTTGTTTTTAATATATCCTTATATAATTAAAATATATTAAATTTTATTTTTACATCAAGATAACCCTACAATGGGAGCACTGTGCGCACGCTAGTACAATCTGAAACAAAAAAACAAGAAACATTTAACAATATTTATTTATTTAAAAAAAAAAAACAACACAATAATTATTTTAAAAAATCCACTACCATAGTCTTATCCTTATCAAAAACAATATTTAAAAATCAAAGCACGAGACATATTAAAAATATTTATTTAAAAAAATTCACCATCGCATTCATTCTTGTCTTTATCCAAAGCATTATCCAAATTGTTAAGTTTCTACTTTATGAATAAATTAATTTTATTGAGAATTTTATTAATAATATTGATTATAACTCTAACCCCAACTACAAAATTAAATAGATAACCATAATTATAACTCTAACCCCAACTACAAAATTAAATAGGTAACTACTTTATGAATAAATCAATTTTATTGAGAATTTTATTAATAATATTGATTATAACTCTAACTTCAACTACAAAATTAAATAGATAACCATAATTATAACTCTAACCCCAACTAAAAAATTAAATAGATAACCATAATTATTAATGGTGCTTCAAATTTGTTAAAAAATAAATAAAATATGTCTATATTATATAAATTAATATTTAAAATATGTATACTAGTTTTAATTCAATTGTTAAATAGCCTAAAGAAAATAAAATTATAATTAAAAATGATAAAATAAATTTTTTTAAATTATCAAATAATATAAATAAAAAATATATAATTTTTTTAATTATTATTATTATTTTTTATTTTTATGGTAAGTACTACCATTAGAGGTAGCCCTCATTTATCTAAAATTTCAAAATTGGAATTTATTTTTATATTCCCGCATCTAGGCATGTGATTTATTGCTTTCCTCTGTCCCAATATCTTCAACCTCTTTCTATCCACGGATGGCGCCAGATGCAAATCCAATTTTGGTTAACAGCGGGACCTTCAAAAGCTTTTGTGCCACGCAATCTGTCACTCTGGGAGGATAATCATCAACACGAAAGCACCGCATTCTGTCATGATGGTACGGGGGTACGTGCTTCCATTATTCACCAAGTATTTCCTGTATCAGTGGTACCGCGACATCAAGGTCTAGATGACAAGGTTGGCGAGCCAGGTGAGAAGAACTTTTACATGTGTGAGGGCGTTGGAAGCAAAGGGGAATTTATGGCGACAGCCCAATACTTGGGCAAAGGCTATCCAGCCCCCAAAACGACATGGGGCATGGCATGCCTATGCATACTCTTCTGACCGTTCGTACACCAACAGCCATGTGTTCAAGGTCGTATTTTATCTGCAACCGTAATTCTGCCTTCCGTATTTAGTGGTGACTGCGCAGTACGCCTATTTTAATTTTTCGGACGCCATACTTTCCCCCGTTTAATGCCTTTGTTTTTTTAACTTCCATTTTTAACTTGTAATGTTTTTATAAATTTATTTTTAATATTTAGGTAATCTTTTTATATTTAATTTGATTGATTAATAATTGAAGATTTAATTAATGTTAATTTTTTTTATAATAGTTATTTTTTAAAAATAATTGTATTTTAATAATATTTTAGATTTTATTTTGTATATAAGAAATTAAAAAACTAATATAGATTATACAAATATCTTAATCATTTTATTTATTTTAGTTAAAGAGTAGTATAATGTGAGAATTAGTTTAACTACTCATGTTGAATAATCTCTTGTTGAAATACTACTTTAATAATGTTTTAGATTTTATTTTTATTTATTATATATAATACATAAATTTTAACCTTTTAAATTATTTTATTTTATATACTTGTTATATACAATACATAAATTATAACCTTTTTAATTCTTTTATTTTATTTAAAGAATTATTTTTATTTATTTAACCTACCTATTTTGAATGGTAGAGATAATACACATTCCCATCATGCAAAATCTACCAACCTAAGTATAACATTCAACATGTTATCTCACATTATTAGAGTATTATTTCAATAAGAGGTTATGCAACATTAGAGTACTTAAACTAATTCTCACATTATATTACTAGATTAAAATTATTATGTATAATTTCATAATTTTAGAAATGTATCATGCAATAATTATAAAGTATAATTATACTAGATTATGGATTTAAAAAATTATTTTTGTTTATTTAAAAGGTGATATAAGAACATACTAGAAATGAAAGATATATTTGTTGTCTAATGTAGGTATACGTGTAATGCTTTATATATAAGGGTATGTGTATAATAGAATAAAGGTACTCTCTATGCTTCACATGAAATAAATATAATAGATATTTAAAATTATACATAAACCTCTATAACATATTTCTAGATAAATAGGATATCTTAGTTTTAAGAATTACTTTAGAACTAATTAGATGCCTCAAACATCCATGATAATACATATAAGATAGTAATTATTATCTAAGAACTAATTGTACATAAAATACATAATATATTTTTATATAATACAAATTAAATTAATATATAAATATAATGTAATAGATAATCACTATGTGTATTATCCAAGTATTATATAGCAATTATGTGTTGCATTATATTTTTATTTTAATTTAATTTGTATTATATAAAAATATATTATTTATTAATTATAATAGTTTTAAATTTGTATTTATATATTATTTAAATTATATTTTTAATTAATAATTTGTAACATAAAATATAATATATAATAAATATAATAATATTTTAAAAATTTAATTTACATTATTAAAATATTAAAAAATAATTTGACATTATTTAAATATAACATATAATAAATATATTTAAAATATAAATGCTATTTTAAAAAAAATATAAATGTGATCATATTTTCCATCCTATTGAACAATAATGTTTTCAATTTCTTAAATTGATATTTTTGCTTTCAAATTTAATTATATAATATTATATATAATACTATTATAATTTCTATATATATATATATATATATATATATATATAAACACTTAAAATTTTTAATTTACATTATATAAAATATTAAAAAATAATTTGACAATATATAAATATAACATATAATAAATACATTTACATTTTTTAAATATACATGCTATTTAAAAAAATATATAAATGAGATCATATTTTCCATCATTTTTAACAATTATATGTTAAATTTCTTAAATTAAAATTTTCTCTCTCAAATTTTATTATATAATATTATATATAATACTATTATAATTTATATAAAATATATATTACACAGTAATAATGTGTTGCATTATATTTACATGTTGAATTAAATTGTATTATATAAATATTAATTCTTACTTATAATAATTTTATATTTACATTTAATAATGTTTACTATTAAATATAATATATAATAACATATATTTTATATTAATTATATATTATTGGGTAATTTTTAATATAAATATAATATATAATAGACATAATATTGTAAAATTAAAATTACATTATATAAAATAATAAAAAATAAATTAACATTAAATAAATATAATTAATTATTTCTAAAAGTGGATATATTAGTTTCAACATTTACCTCATAACTAAAACTAAAACAAGTAAATAAAATTAAATAAATAAATTCTTTAAAGAAATATAAAATAACTTTTAAATAAATGAAAATACTATTTAACCAAAATAAATAAAATAATTAAGATATTTGAACAATTTATATTAATTTTTTTTAATTTTTTATATACAAAACAAAATCTAAAATATTATTAAAAATTTTAACATTAATTAAATCTTTAACTATTAATCAATCAAATTAAATATAAAAAGGTAAAAACATTACAAGTTAAAGAAGATTAAAAAAAACAAAGGAATAAACTGGGCAAAGTATAGCCTCCAGCAAATAAAAATAGGCGTACTGTGCAGTCACCGCTAAATATGGAAGGCAGAATTACGGTTGCAGATAAAATACGGCCTGCAACACACGGCTGTTGGCGTACGAACGGTCAGAAGAGTATGCATAGGCATGCCATGCCCCATGTCGTTTTGGGGGCTGGATAGCCTTTGCCGTGAAGATGGGCCCAGGGCGACAACCTATATGAAAGTGTATTTCGCTGTAAACATCTGTGAATTTCATGGAAGCCACCGGATAACGCGTCTATCCAGGTACTTGCATTACACCTTCTTGGAATTCAAAAGGCGAATGTTCGTTCCCATGTATACTACTTATATAAGAAAAATCTTGATAGAAGAATAGACATAATTAAGTTTGAAACTGTAGAACACCTTAACCGTTTGCAAAAATCTCAACTCATGGATTCTGTTCATTTTATTGACAGTATTGAAATGGAGGAGGATACCACGAATGTTGTTCCTGGATATTCTCAGTTTTATGTGGGATTGGAGAAATGCATTGGGTATTTGAAGGGATTTTTGATACACAATGAGGTGTCAGTTATTGCGGTGCACTGCATGGCCGGTGGAGGTAAAACTACTTTGGTACTCGCTCTCTCTAATGATCAGCAAATTAGAGGTATAATTCTTTTCTCTATTGACAGTCGGTATAGTGATCTGGTTTAATTATAATTAAATTACATCAATAAAATAGTTAGATCAATGGATTGAACACAATTGATAAGAATAACAGTATATGGGATAAAACACATCTATCAAGATTCAAACTCTATAGATGCATTCGAATCAGGACATCTGAATGACTTCGACAGACAGATTTCCCTGTACATCACTGCTTAAAGAAGGGGACTTTTTGATTTACGTGTATACTTATTCAAATTATTGTAATTTTTTATAGAAAAACAAAAATGTAATCAATTTACACCTCATCTAAAACAGTTGTGCAATCAAAATTTGAAGTATTTATGAGAAAACCCTAAAAATTAGTTAATCTAAAATTTAACTGTTCTTTCGTTGATATCAGAATACTTCGACAACAATGTGATTTTCATCACCGTCTCACAGTCTCCAAACGTAAAGAGGATTTTGGGGACTATATGGAAGCAGCTTGCTGGAACAAAGAGGCAAGAATTTCAGAATTTGGAAGATGCGCACATGCAGCTGAGGCAGTTGATTTTAAGGCAAACGAAGCAAACACTAGTGATTTTGGATGATGTTTGGTCCAGAGCAGATTTGGAATATTTACTATTTGAAGGGCCGGGATTCAAAACTCTTATAACTACTAGAGACAATTCGATCATCCCAGCAACCCTGTCCACTCAAGTGTATCAGTTGCCATTGTTATGCGAAGAGGATGCACTGTCACTGTTCTGCTTCTGGGCTTTTAGACAGACATCAATTCCAAGCACTGCAAATGCAAATCTCGTAAAGGAGGTATATTTTTTTCTTTTCACCTAATCAATTTTGGTAAAGGAGGTATAATTTTTTCTTTTCAGCTAATTAATTTTGCTTCATTATTAAAATCAAATATTTTAAAAATCATATGGTACATGGAAAATAATTTAGAATTTGCAGTGGAGAATTTCTTTTAATTTAAATGGGAGCAGCAGGTATTCACATTTGAAAAACATGGAAAAAATGTTTGTGAATGATTTAAAACTCCTAAAATTATAGGAGACTTTCTTGTGTCTAATTAATAAGGGATTTATTTTTGAAAAAATTAGTTTACTGTTCCTAAGAAGCCCAAATCTTATAGTTAATATCTTCATATACAAACTAACGAAGAGAAAGTGCAACGATGGAAATTTCCTCCTTTCTTTATTGTCCTTAGGCTTGAACAGATGAGGAATATTCAAGAAAGATTGAGACAATCGGTTATGCACAATGAATAAACTAAATAGTTAGATCTAATATGTTATTGACCCAAGAATAGTATTTTAGATAATGTTGAAGTTGAAAGTAGCTTGTCTGCCAAAATTATGCCTCCAGTTACATACAAATAATTTTCTTGCCCTCTATCTGGTCATCTGATAAATGTCTATCATTTCTTGGATTACAGCTGCAGGCCGAATGTGATGGCCTGCCACTTGCTCTAAAGGTGATTGGAAGTTATTTACATGGGAAATCCCATGAAGCTTGGGAGAGAGCAAAGAATTTTTTTTCTAAAGGAGAATGCATATCAGATTATCACAAACGAAGGCTAATTACACTGTTAGAGATTACTATTGATTCATTACATGATGTTGCCAAAGAGTGTTTCCAAGACTTAGGTTTATTTCCAGAGGACAGGAAAATCTGTGTTGATGCAGTGTTGGACATTTGGGTTTATGTTCGGAATATCCAGTGGCATAATGCATTTGCCATCTTATCAGAATTTGCAAGCAAAAATATTTTGAATTTAACTAGCACTTCAGGGTAATTGCCTTTCTTTTTGATATACTCGATTTATTGGTATCTTTTTTGAACATTGAGTTGACATTGTAGCACTTGTCAGGAGCAGAGCAGCAATCTCAAACAGAAATACCTCAGAGCTATACTTTTCTCAGGATAATGTAATCCGAGAATTGGCCTTGCATTTGGGGTGCCAAGACAGTGTAGTCCACAAGAAAAGGTTCATGATGCCTAGGAAGGAGCAGAGTTTGTCACAGAAAAGGAAGTTGCTTAATGGCACAGCATTTGATGCTCAATTTCTCTCTATTTGCATAGGTGGGTTGTTGCAAAAGTCTGATACAGCAAGCTTAAATATTGTATTCTATATTTCAATTTCACCTGAAATCTCATTAGTTTAAATCACATTTTAAGTTAGTTTAAATCACATTCTAAGTTTTGATTTGTTTAGATGGTTCATTTAAAATCACATTATCTTCGTCAATAAGATGCACCTATTAATATAATTCCAGATGAGTAATGTAAATAAGTCAAATCTTACAATATTATATTTAAACCAACATGTATTTTACATATTATTTTCATCAAATTGACCAAAAGTGTTTTTTTTTTTGCATATTCATGAATATTTTTAATGTTGACAACTTTGTTACCATGTGTATTAAAATATTTCTACTTCACATTAAAAATTAATAGAATGAACTTGATACTCCAAAAAACTGTTTTGGGGGTAGACTAAATATCCTAGGTAAGATATTCAAAATTTGTGGATATATGCAGTGTTCTTGTCTGTCTTCATCATATATAGGACAATGGAACACTATATTCTGAATTCTCAACTTCTTTCTTCATAGTGTAACCTCAAGCACTCTTTCCTGCTTGCATTTTTCCATCTCTTGTATTCAACTTCAATGCAATGATAATTTAACCTAAATAAATAGCAACCATAGCCAACATGCACAATGATCTAATTGGATTTCCTTTCTTATTCATTTAAGCAGGCCCTATGGAGGAGAATTACTGGAAAGAGATGAATTTCCCTGAGGCAGAGGCTCTCTTGTTACACTTTACTTCAACTGAATGCTTTCTTCCCCCATTTCTGAAATCTATGAAGAAGCTAAAATGTCTCATGGTATTCAATTACAGTACAAAGAGGGGAACAATGAAAGGTCTAGATGCCTTATCTTCCCTCACTCAACTCAAAAGTGTCCGCTTGGAGAGGTTGATTGCACTTCCTACTCGGAAAGAAAGCAATGCTCTATCAAACATAGAGAAGCTATCATTAAGCTTATGCGAAGGGTTTGAATATACATCCACATTCAACAACGTAAACTTGAGAAGTTTTAACCTGGACCACTGCAGCAGTTTGGAGGAGGTGCCCCTGAGTTTCTGTTATTTGCCCTTTGCTCAGATGTGGTCTATTACCAATTGCCACCTGATCCAGAAGTTACCTTATGACCTTGGGAATCTGAGCTCTCTAAAAATGTTAAAGTTGTCTGCATTGCCAGGACTAAAAGAGCTTCCACCATCAATTGGAAAACTTGGGCAGTTGGAATGTCTAGACATTTCATTCTGTGAGGGGCTGAGAGAACTTCCGGAGGAAATTGGACAACTAAAAAAATTGAATGAATTCGACATGAGAGAATGTTCTCGTTTGATGAGGTTACCGAGAGCTGTTTGCGAACTGAATTCCCTGAAGCTTGTTATATGTGATGAGAAGGTTGGGAAACAATGGTTGCGGGCCAAGAAAATTTCTATTACGGAGCTTCGAGTTGAAATTGTGGAAGCACACTTCAGTTTGGATTGGCTTGATGATTGACTTGTTTTCTTACCTCTCATCCTGAAACACTGAAACTCATGCTCCAGTCAACTTGAAAAGCACAATTCGATATAAGCTCCTCTCTATGTGCAGCTTATTATTATGATCAATTTTTGTCGCATTACTATTTTTATATTCTCCATTCGAAGAAATTTCTTTGATTTGTAAAAAGCCAGAAAGTGGGTATCCGTAAATGACTGGAAGATGTCTTCAGCGCAATTATATTTGGCTCAGTCAAATAGACTCTCTGTATTTTATATTGTTAGAATAAACGGACACCAGTATATAGACAAAAAAATACTGTTGTATTAAGTGTCACATTTCCCCAAATTATATATATATATTTATTTGTGTTGAAACATCCAATGTATTGATGTATGTGGATTAAAGCAGAAAAATTGTAATCTTAGTTGATGTTTTGGAATGTTTGTATGGATTTAATAATAAATTTTACATAATCAATATTTTAATCATTAATTGTTACAATTGCTAAGTAATTAAAAGGTTTTGAATCAATTGGTTTTGTTTTAGTTTACAATATGGTGGTATCTATTCATACATGTTATCATTTATATTAATTAGGTGCTAACACTATTGTGGCAACATGTGTGAAAAATTAGAATGGTTTTTCAAGTGCAAAGGTGCAACAATGAAGACTTAGTAATATTATTTTAAAATTAATTTAGAAGTTATTTAACCTTGACCTTGTATCTCTAAGTATGAATCACAACTAGATGTATTTATCACTAGATGCAAGTTGTTACCCTAACATTTAGTTGATCCCTTACACTTTGGAATGATAGTCAAGAAAATCTCTCACCTCCTCTTAGACATTCTATAAGAGTTATTAGTAGTGGATTGGTGTTTTCTCTACTTATATTGATTGAGTGTCTTATATACCAATATTATAAATAGATGTTGATAATTAATAATGATCTTAGAAAGGAAAATATAAAATTAAAGCAAGATAAAGTAAACAAGTAAAAGAAAAGAAAATGGGAAAGGGAAAGGGTGTGGTATTCTTTTCACCCAAGAGCAAATAAGGATGGAGAATTAATAAGTGGAATCTTATTGATACAACTAGGGAGACAACCCTTAAAATGGAGAAATAACATAAAAGAAAGGGAGGAGATTATCATGCCATTAATAGGGCATGGTGTCCTAACCATTTAGGGTAAATTTGTTGGTGAAGGTCAACAAATCTAATGTGCAAGGAGATTCAAACACCCACAATCTCATTAAAGTTGTACCTAGGCATAGATTTGCAAGAGAAAAGACAAAGAAACACAAATAAACAGAGGCAACCAATTTTTGGTAAGAAAGGGCGATTAAAAGTTAGAGCACGATTGTTGAGATTAGTCATAGGTAGATTTCAACCTAAATGGATAGGTATAAGGTTTATGGTCTAGTTTTTACAATTAGTTTTTCTCCACAATTTTAAAGTTATTCAATCAAATTAAACTACTTTCCCACTATAAATTTTATATTTAAATTATTTTGTTTGTTCCATGCTATGGACCTTTGGCATTATTTCATAGCACCACAATCTTTTGTAAGTGTAAGTATACATGCATACATAGATAGATACATAAATACATGCATACACTAGTTTTTCTTACATGAGAATATTTGGTTTGGAGGATATTGAAATTTAAAGAACTCTACTATTTATCCAAGATAAAGAATGAATTTATGAAACTAAGAAGGTTCATAATGAAACATTAATCTCTAGATTTTATACACTAACTAGCCTATATTTTTGTGATCTCTTTTGACTTTGAATTAGGCTACTCAAGTAGCAATATACTTTATAGTTAAGTTTGATGGGTTATCATCATTAACATGCACAATAACTTTTCCTAGTCTAATTGAAATTCTCTTTTCTTACTTTATGAACTATATACACGACACAAATTCTTGTGAATACTTCATAATATTTATTTTCAAGTATATGTATCATTAACACTACTCACAATTAATATAAAAAATGATAGGGCAAAGGTGAACCATGTTTATCAATAGTATCCCTTCTATAATATGTTTTACTTACCATATTGCTTCCTAAAAAATAAAGTTGTAAATGCAATATTAAGAGCTTTAGTGCCATTTATACAAGGAAACGATAGAAATAAGCATAATCTAGTCATACATATCCCTATTTACCCATATATATACTATGTAAATAACAATACCATAGGATTTTCATTAGCTTTTCAGGTAGGAGGAAAATCACATGATTCATTAAGAAACTAGTGATCCATTTAGTTAGAAGCACTTGAAGCTTTGGAAATTATGTCACTAGCTCACATGGACTATGGTTCCTTCTATAATTGGAATGAAAAGACAACACGATTTGAGTTTATACAATCTAATTTCAACTAGGGTTTGCTAACACAATGCTTAAATGATTATCCTTAGTTTTATAATCACAATGTACATTTGGTAGTTCATTCTTTCATATTTATAAGAAATAAATTGAAAATATTTTTGTATTATCCCTCTGATATATGCAACATAAAATGATAAGCAACAATGGAGATAAAAAGGTAGACCAAATATAGGAATTGAACATTCATTCTAAATTTTGAAACATATGTGGATAGGATGGTGGTTAATGACCGTAGATGTCATCTCTATGTGAAGGTTTGAGTATAGAAGGCTTACTAAATTTATGCTCTCTTTATTAAGCCTATGGTCATTGCCAATGTGTACTTATTTATCCAAATAAATTGAATGAATAACAAAACTTTTCCTTATGTATGATAAAGTTTTTAATCTTATGGGAAAATTGAACATTTACTAATATAAATGAAATATAGAAATTTGATCAAGAGAAAGATAACTTGGGAGACTAGTATAATATTGAAATATGGAGTATATTACAAACATATTTTCTATAGGAGGTAACTTATTCATGCGAGCCTAAATTTATTTTTATGAATAAAGAGCCCAAATACATAACCTTATTCTTGATATTTAATTACTACCTTCAACCCTTAATGGTGATGTATATACATTTAAAGATCAACTTTAAAATATAATGGTTACTTATCTCCCAATCATGTAAGGGTATGTTTTAAGGCTAATTAGTACTCTATCTCTAGCTATCCGAAATCAACTTATAATTTAGCTCACAATTCTCTCCATTGTAAGACTACTATGGTTAGAATTTGTAGGAGCTAAAGATTAGATTACACACCCTAGGATCAGCTGCAAAATAAAAGATAGCCTTCCACAAGAATATGGAAATACAATAACTTAGTTGATATTATATGATACAACACTATACAAGATCCTTTCTTATATCGAAAAAGTTGATATATGGGACTAGACATGATCATGACATGTGTCTTAATCCTATAACATGATAAAACTAATGCAACTAATATAGAATGACCTAGGACACAAGAAGTAAATGACATAAGATAGGATAATATCTAAATGAAAACTAAGAATTGTAGAAAGATTCCTAGGAGCTAAGTAAACTCAGCATGTGAATAGGATCTACTAGTGGACTAGATAAGTAAAACACCATATTCACACTAACACCCCACTTAAGTCTAACTTAGGGAGGAACAAACCAATACAAATGATGAAAGAGTGCAAGGATGGGTCCCAATTAAAATGCCATGTTAGGTACCCATTTACAACTGATCTCTCACAAATATAGTAAAGGATAAAAAACACATGGGTAAAAAAATGTCTCCAAAAGAGAGAATGCATAAATACTATCTTGTAGAGAAAAAGCCTCTCTGAAAGATAGAATCCAAAATATTTATTTTCAAGTATATGTATCATTAACACTATTCACAATTAATATGAAAAGTGATAGGGAAAAGGTGAACCATGTTTATCAATAGTATCCCTTCTATAATATACTTTACTTACCATATTGATTCCTTAAAAATAAAGTTGTAAATGGGTGAAGCCACAATAGTGGTTTACAAGTTGATGGAGGAAGGAATACTGAGAAAAACTGACCCCATGGCAAAAAAATTGGTTTTAGGGGTTCGAATGAACCTACAAGTTTGACCGAACCAAAAAGGGGTTCGACCGAACTAGTGTTTGAGCGAACCCGTTAATTACTAGTCCCACATTTCCCGCCCAAAAAAAAAAGAAAAATTCATATTGAAGAGGGTTCGCTAGAACCCCCCGGTTCTTGTGAACCCCCCTTTTCCTTGATTTTTGAAATTGTTCACAAAAAAACCTAATTTTTTACGCTTCGAAGCTCAGGTTGAGGATGAAAATGGAGGAGTCTTGAAAAACCCAACTGGAATCAGGTAGTCCTTGGAGTGAGCTATCCAACGAATATAATTTTAATATGTTTTAATTTTATTATGTATTTGTTTTTTTAGTTTTATTAAACATAAGTTTTTCATCAAAAATTAAGGTCTTTGTTTTGCACGTGGAAAAATAGCATATTATCAAAAAAAAATTGAAAAACATGAGTGCATGAGATATTGAAGTCCTTGATCCAACAAAAAAAAAAAAAAAGAATTTCGATATATAGAAAAAAAGTTGCGCGTTATATAGTCACACTATGTTTGAATTGTAATTGGTTAGACTTCGAAACTTGATTAAAGAAAAAATATTCAATAAAAAACTATCTAACCAAGTGGAAGCACTAGATATCGGAGTTACAAATCTAAATTTGAAAGAATTATAATTTTATCCTTTATTGAAAAAAAAGTTATGCATTATACAATGTGCATCACTTTTTTAAAATGTTGTTTTATGAAAAAAACCAATTTTTGTGGGAGATGGAAAAAGAAGTGCAATCTAATTCCAAAAATTTTGAAAAAAATGTTTTTAGAATCTACAGATAAAATGTGACGAGACTCTAGTTTGCATCATCTTCAAATTACTCACGGTTTAGCTGCTATAGGTGCCCGAATGTGAATATTTAGTTAAAAATAATAATTTAAGTGTCTAGTTTGGCCAAAAATTGTAAACCACTATTGTGGGATCAACCAAATGCAATATTAAGAGCTTTAGTGTCATTCATACAAGGAAACGATAAAATAAACATAATCTAATTATACATATCGCTATTTACCCAAGTATATAGTGTGTAAATAACAATACAATAGGATTTTCATTAGCTTTTTAGGTAGGAGAAAAATCACATGACTCATTAAGAAACTAGTTATCCATTTAGTTAGAAGCAAGAAGCTTTGGAAATTATGTCACTAGCTCACATGGACTATAGTGTCTTCTATAATTAGAGTGAAAAGACAACATGATTTGAGTTTATACAATCTAATTACAACTAGGGTTTGCTAACAAAATGCTTAGATGACTATACTTATTTTTATAATCACAATGCACATTTGGTAGTTCATGCTTTCATATTTATGAGAAATAAATTGAAAATATTTTGGCATTATCCCTTTGATATATGCATCATAAAATGATAAGCAACAATAGAGATAAAAAAGGTAGACCAAATATAGGAATTGAACTTTAATTCTAAATTTTGAACCATGTGTGGATAGGATGGTAGTTAATTACCCTAGATGTCATCTCTATGTGAATGTTTGAGGATAGAAGGCTTACTAAATTTATGCTATCTTTATTAAGCATATGGACATTGCCAATGCATACTTAATTATCCAAATAAATTGAATGAATAACATAGCCTTTCCTTATGTATGATAAACTTGGTAATCTTATGGGAAAATTAAAGATTTACTAATATAAATGAAATATAGAAATTTTATCAAGAGAAAGTTAACTTGTGAGACTAGCATAATATTGAAATATGGAGTACATTATAAATTATATTTTTTATAGGAGATAACTTATTTCATGCTAGTGTAATTGTAGTTTTATGAATTAAGAGGGAGAATACAAATGCTTATTCTTGATATTATATTACTACCCTCAATAACTAATGGTGATGTATATACATTTAATGGTCAACTTAAAAATATAATGGTTACTTATTTCCTAATCATGTGCAAAGGTATGTTCAAAGGCTAATTAGTACTCTATAGATCTAGCTATCCAAAATCAACTTATAATTCAGCTCAAAAATCTCTCAGTTGTAAGACTATTATGGTTAAAATTTGTAAGAGCTAAAGATTAGATTACACACCCTAGGATCACATGTAAAATAAAAGATAACCTTCCATAGGAGATTATGGAAATTTAATAACTTAGTTGATATTATACATGATACAACACTATATAAGATCCTTTCTTATATCAAAAAGCTGAGATATATAGGACTATACAAGATAATGACATGTGTGTGAATCCTATAACATGAGAAAAAAAACTCAACTAATATTGAATGACCTAGGAGACAAGAAGTAAATGACATAAGATAGGGTAAGATCTAAATGACAACTAAGACTTGTAGAAATATTCCTAGGACCTAACTAAACTTAACATGTGAATAGTATCTACTAGTGGACTAGATAGGTAAAACACCATATTCACACCAACACTCCCCATAACTGTAACTTAGGGAGGAACAAACCAATACAAATGATGAAAGAATTAAAGGATGGGTCCCAACTATAATGCCATGTTAGGTACCCATTTACAAATGATCTCTCACAAATAGAGTAAAGGAGAAAAAACACATTTGAAAAAACACCTCTCCAAAAGAGAGAATGCATTAAAACTATCTTGTAGAAGTGACTTGAAATAATTTATGAATGGAGGACTCATTAATACCCCCCAAGGTCTACATCCATCATAAATATAGAATTAATAGCTCCCCATAAGACAAAAAGAGAGATACCATGTAGCCCCCGCAATGTGTAATCTCCTACAAGAATGGTGAATGCTTAACTTGACAAAACATAATCCCATGCCTACAAACAACATCCTCCCCTTGGGAAGAAACAAAACAAAGTGTACATGAAGGAATGCTTCCCATTCTAGATAGGAATTGAGAGGAAGAAGAAAAAATATGTATGACGATGCCTCTAAAATTTTATCATGTGTTGCATGTTTCCATGGAGGATGATGCAATAAACAAATAAAGTATATATCTAATCAATGAAGAAGGTGAAAAATAAAGAGTATGTGGAAACATAGGAACAATCTCCAAATATAATGATGATGTGACAATAGAAACGATAGGGTTTTCATTGATGATGAGAGATAAGCCCTCAAATGTGTCCTCTAATTCTAAAATGTAAGCCTCTACAAAAAGGTATGAAATACCTATCAATAAATCATCCCATAAAGATATATCTAAAAGAAAATGATTTACTTGCTACAAAAAATCATTTGAAGTTTTTGAAGAAGAAGCTCTAAACTTTGAAGAATCAATAGAAGATGAATGGTCCTACTAAACAAAAATTATGGAAGTCACAATCAATGACTCTACAGAAGGAATCAATGAAGGTGAAGGATCAACAACTATTTTTGATGGAGAAGGAGAATTTAAAGAAACGTCATCATCCTCATTTGAATATTAAAAGTACTCCAAATAATCAAGTTCTCAAATAGTATCATAGTCATAGGATATCCTGTCTAGAATATCAAGGAAAAGACAACCTAAAACAAGATCATCTAGGAATGGAAGAGTATCAAGATTTCCATATATATCCCAAATTTAACCCAAAGAGCAAGAGGACACTCAAAATGAGAAAGAGCATTCAAAATATCATCATCTACATACATCTCAATAAATCCTAAGAAAATTACCGATATTGGCATGGTGTGATGGTTTAAAGGTGGTGTTGTTCAAGTGCCACCAAGGTTCAAACCCCGTTGAGGTGTTATTGTTGAGTGGTTGTATTGGGGATGAGGTCCCCCGTTTGTGACCTCATTGGTTCATAGCTTTGGGTCAAAATCATTTACGCCTTGATTAAAATAAATAAATCCTAAGAAAAAATATCTTTTGCAATTCCAAATAAATATTACTATTAATACCTAGAGGGAGAAAAATACCATACAAATATGGAAATAAGTGAAGCCAAAAAACATGTTTTATGATGCCATGTCTCCATTTTTTATAGTTTCTTTTTTCTAAGATGATCAAAGAAGCATGAAATAAAAAATGCATAATGAACTATGAAAGATCTTCAATATTACAAAGACATGAACCATCAATAACATATGGAAACCCCTAATTATGATGTATGTTAAATGAATCCTTCTAAAAAAGAAAAATTTCAGGTGTTAGGACGTCCAAGTAATTAGTCACAGTCACAAAATTTGCAAATATTAAATAAAATATACATGGAGCTAAATCTAGAAAAAGTACATGGATGTAAAGATAGAGCTCCTCAATACCTTTTGATGCCACAAAAATCACAAAAAGTGAGATCTAGAAAAAAATTATTAAATTAGAGGTCCAAATAAGTGATCATCTAAATTGAAACAATAATGAAATGGACCTACACCAAAATCTAGCAAAATGAACTACACCTTTGCATAGTTTTGCAAAACCATCTTTTTGATGATATCTCATTTTTTTAAATGGAAACTTTGATAAAATATATGGCCCTCGAAAGAAAATACCCTATTATGGCCTCAGTGGAAAAAATATAGGCCCCTTGGGGAGTCATGGTAGGTCACCCATATGACCATAAGGTGTAGAACGGGTGCTATGCATTTAAAAAAAAGTACCACCTCTAGGCAACAATGTGAAATAGAGTGGTAAACCTAGCAGACTAGGCACTAGGAAATTCAAACTAATATTTTTAATTAAAAAATTCCTTGGTGTACCTTGCTCACATGATGTTTGCATAGATCTTTACTTTAGACTATACATGGTGATGTATACATTATGACAGCCACAAAATATGTGTACAATATGTCAACTAACTAATGACTATACTTATGCACTTGAAATTTTTGAAGCCTATGAATTGTATGATAGATGTCATATAGTATAATTTTGTACAATATGAATTTCATACAAACAAAAATGAAGGTGGGGACTAAAAATTCCTTTGAGGGCTTGGGGAAAAATCTTTTGATTTGGACAAATTGACAATCAATCCTAGAGTTTTTGGGCACCTTGGGCACAATGGAATGGTCTCTTTTGACCCAAAATGCTCTAAAATTTCAACTAACTCTTAAATCACCTAACCACTTCCCAAACATAAACCCTCATAGATTTGGTCTCACATGTCTAACTTGGATGAAACAAAGAGAAAAATTAACATTCTAGGACTCCTTGAACTCAATGGTGAGCTAAAATTTGCACCAACATGCACCAAAATTAACCTGCAATATAAAGCCAGAAAGGGAAAACCCTAAAATCTTGTATTTCAATCAATTTTTCTAATTTTGTAGGTCATCATATGATGCAAGAGAAGAGTATACTAACATTTTCAAGATTCACCAATATTTTCAATCTAGCAATAGCTCGTTCCCAAGTTATGGGTGATCCCACAATACTAGTTTACAATTCCATTGAGGAAGGAAAATTGTAAAAACACTCCCATAAAAAAAATGGTTTTTAGGGGTTTGCACGAGCTAGGGGTTTGAATGGACCCTCAATGGGTTTACTTGAACACCCATTTGAGTGAACCCTATTAAATGATGGTACCCACCTTTTGGCACATTTTTTAAATGGAAGACAAAGGGAAATTTTGAGAAAAGGGGGGTTTGTTTGAAGGTCAAGGGAGGCTCGCTCAAAGGGTGGTTTGAGTGAACCCCCCCTTTTCCCACTTCTCCCCCTCTTCTACCAAATCTTTGTGAAAAATTTCCTTTCGAAGCTTGGGTTGAGGATTAAAATGGAGGAGACTTCATAGACCTACTTCGATGATGGTAGCTCTCAAAACAAATTATCCATTTAATATAATTTTAATATGTTTTGGTTTTATTGTATTTTTTTTAGTTTGATTAAACAAAGGTTTTTCACCAAAAATCAAGCTCTATGTTCTACACATCATGTGGAAAAATAGTAAATTATCAAAAAAAAATTGAAAATACCAGTGCACTAGGTATTGATGTCCCTAATCCAACCAAAAATAAATAAAAATTGATACATACAAAAAAGTTATACTTTAGCCAGTGAATCATGTCTAAATTGTAATTGGTTTGACTTTGAAACTTAATTTAAAAAAAATATTCAATGAAATGTTATGAAACCAATTCCATGCACTAGATATCATATTTACAAATCTAAATTCAAAAAAAAAAGAATTTTATCCTTCATAGAAAAAAAGTTATGTGTTAGCCAGTAACATCACTCTTTAAAAATGGTGTTTGTATTATTAAAAACTAGTTTTCAAAGGAGATGGGAAAATAAGTGCAATCTAATTCCAAAAATTTTGAAAAAAATATATTTAGAATCTATAGACAAAATGTCACAAAACACTGGTTTGCATTATCTTCAAAATCCTCATGGTTTAGATGCTATAGGTGCCTGAAAGTGAAGATTTAATTAAAAAAAATTAGTTCAATGTCCAGTTTGGCCAAAAATTGTAAACCAGTATTATGGGATCACCCTTATCCTCAAATATGAGGACTTTGTATATTTGGAGCTTTGATACCATGTAGGAGTTAAAATTTAGTTCACACCCTAAGATCACCTACAAACAAAAAAGATCTTCCAAAAGACAGTGGGGCAAGATTATGATACAAAAATATTCAATATCATTTATTGCATAGACAAGGTGAGAGACAACATTAGACAAGATTATGACATGTATCTTAAGTCTTTATACAACTATCTCAACTAATATTAAATGACCTAGGACACAAGAAGTAAATGTCAACTAAGACTTCTAGAAATATTCTTAAGACCTAAGTAAACTTGACATGTGAATATGACCTATTAGTAGACTAGATAGGTAAAACACCATATTCAAACTAACAAAATTCTAATAAATACTAGGCTAGTAGATGACCAAAATCATAAACCTACATGATAACAAAGAACTAGTATTTAATCTTAGACCTAGTAGGTGATGAATTCTACGAGCTACTATTGTATCTTATTGGTTAGCTAGTTGTTATTGTTGGTATAGAGGTGATTGATGTCAAGTGTTACCCATGTTGTGCAAAGGGTTATTTCACAATATCACCAAGGCCATGTGATATTATATGTATAATAATATTCCCTTCCTGGAAGTATATACTTCTTGCCAATGTCATAGAGGAAAAATGTTGAAATCCACCAACTTGGAAAGGTTAATCACTTTTGGAAATATTATATTCAACCTACATGACCATTTTGGGATTGAGGATGGAATCAAAATGCAATATAGGATACAGTTTACTTCTCTTCTTTATTATACAATTGGCCTATGTGAAACTTTTATAGATGGGGATGGACAACCAATATAACTTATGAGATCCACCATAGTCCTCTTTATGTGTATCCCCAGATTAAAGAAATCAAATTCTATGTTCTTCCCTATGCCTTAAACATTGAAAGATCATCACTTTAATATTATTCTCTTGGATATTTTCTAATTCCATTTGGTTTGGGTTGATAGTGAAATAATCTAGTAGACCATTGAGTTTGTTGCATTCTTGGGTTAAGAATAGTATCCTAGGCAACTAATTTTTGTTCATCACAACTCAAGATATTGAACTACTCTAGGTTTTCTTAATTTATGAGAATTATATTTTTATCTTTGCTTATTCATAATATTATGAATTAAATAAAAAAATGTTTTCCTAAGGTTTTTCTAGCTTTAAAAATTAAATATGCTCATATGGCTACTTTTTACATTGATATTAGAGCCCTAGGCTCAAAATCTTGACTTTCATACTCACACATTTTGCATATAATAAAATTCCCTTGTGTATTACAACAATGGGATGAGAAAAGAAAAGAAAATGTAGGGCCTCAAAGAAACCATTACAAAAACCTTTAAAAAACCAGAAAAAATAACTATCCTTAAGAAACCTAATAAGACATTATTAGTAGTTAAAATGGAAACTATATTTGACACAAAAATTTCAGCATCCACCCTTGAAAAAAAGATGAGGAAAAGGTAGGCCCACTATAAAATAAAATACCCATATTCAAATTTGAAACCATCAATTGTTAGGTACATTCATTTTTCTTTTTAGACTATAGGAATCAGGTAGTAGGGACATTCACTTTTGTTGTGTGTGTTATACCGTAATTCTTTCCAAAGAGATCACTATGGAATATGAGTTTATAGATTCACACACCAACATAAAAAGGGATGCATAAGAGGAGGAAAATCCTATTTAAGAATATTCCAATGTCATTAAAGTAGGAAAACTATGTAATTATATAATCATGATGGTTATAGTTTAAATAGATAATATTGTGTGTTTGTATCCTTTATGTGTATAAATGAATAATTATATAAATAAATATTATGAATTTTATGATCTAATAATGAGAGGTGTTTTTATTAAAATGAGAGGTTGTTAAATTATGGATATGGATTAAATTTAATAATTGGAATTAATTTTTTTAATGTATATGATCATTTCTACTATATTCTTCCTCTAATTAAATGTAAGGGTGTGTTTCATAATATAAATTTAAATTAATTTATTACCACTTTTTCTAAGAGTGATATATTTTAAGATTGCTACAATGAGGAGGGTCACTCAAAATAGAGATCCTTCTTACAATTCTATGTGATAGTTGGAATGTACCACCCCAAGTAGAAGTTATGCAAAAAGAGATCCAAGAAGAAATGAATTATCTTTGTGCAAAGATATCCCCTTACAAAAAATAAATATACTTGGGTTGAAAATGAAATGGAAACAAGGGAGAAACTATAAATATGTTTGGACATAGAGGAATAGGATATTGAAGATGTAGACGCATCAAACTTGAAAGATTAAATTATTTTTGTATACCCTTTTGTAGCATATCACCTTAGGAAAGACAATGTGATGAAAGCAAGTGTTCCTTCATCTAGGAACTAAAGAAAATATAATTACCAAAGTACAATTGGATTTGTCGAGGGAATGTAGTGAGGACCTCGTTTATAGCAATGGATGAAAACTCTAGGTTGATTAATATAGAGGACAGTGTTGAGGGATAGATATTCATATAACAATTGGATGCAAAAGCTTCCATGTGATGAGATCACTATCTATAGAAATTAAATAATATGGCCTAATATTTTTCACATAGGACAAATTTTAAATGTAGTTCCATAAGGAGTACTTATCCACTCGTCATCATGACAAAAATATGACATAATTTATCTCAAATTGCATCAAGTAACTATGATTGCAAGTGAATATAAGGCCAAATTTATGATTCTATGTAGACATTTGCATAATATATAGTAGATAAATCAAGTGAAAAAATAATACATTATAGGTTTGAACAAGGGTCTTATGTATATAACTACACTCAAAATAAAAATCTATGTCAAGTAGTAGAGGTTTCTTCTATTCCTAAACAAAAGTAAGGAAATATGTAGAAAAGAGGAAAAAATATTCAACCTACTCTAATGTTGAAAAAATAAAGTATAAGAGGGACCTATAAGTGTGAATTTTCATAGGAAAATTTAAGAAGATCCATGGAAAAAAAAAAAATTCTAGGTCAACATAGTGAAAAAGTGGCAAGGAAAGAGGGTGGAAATTGTCTAAGCATA
Source organism: Sequoia sempervirens (assembly GCA_007258455.2). Taxonomy (NCBI): domain Eukaryota; kingdom Viridiplantae; phylum Streptophyta; class Pinopsida; order Cupressales; family Cupressaceae; genus Sequoia; species Sequoia sempervirens. Next base: position 565,217,701 of record VDFB02105785.1, on the reverse strand, counting down.
TGGCCCCACAAAACTCCTCTAAGGACTACAGAATGAAAACAATGGGTTATTAAAAAAGATGTTTGACCTATGGAGGTGATTAATCCAAGAGAGAGTATCCAAATAATATAGATTAGAACACCAAGCCACCCACCATGATTTACACAATGGTGGATAGGAAATAACTTGACAATCTCACACTGCGTTTTGCTCCCTCCTATGTGCTTGGACCTAATTATGCACCTAATTTCCTAAATTATGCATTCCATGTCCCATTTTAGCATTTATCATAAAATCAAATGTGAAAAACCAAAGTATGCATTTTATATTTTCCCCCCAACACTTTGGATCCTAGAAAAAGTGGGATCTAGTTTAGGGTGCCTTGCACCCTAAAACTCTTAATTTGGATCCATATTTAAATATGTCGATGTTAGTAATTTATTATTTCAAATTAAAATTTTAATTTTCAGCTATCAAAATTTAATTTTCATGAAATTTGAAGAGTTTCATATAAATACATCTAGTATTTTCACAATTTTTTAATCAAGGAGAAAGATATTGAGAATTCAATTGAGCAAATTAAGTTTCCTAAAAGTAATCAAGAGTAGAATTTATAGAATTATTGCAGAATTTCATCATTTAAGCATCATTTCAAGTTTCATGTGAGTTTTTTCATGTTTATGTATGCATTTGGTTTGAGTAATAATGCTTGTAGGTATTCAAATTCAATCATCAAATTTCAAGTAATCCTTGAAGTTGATGAGCATGACTTTAGTCATCAAGGAGATTAGATATGAGTGGTGAGTTGCAGCAACTTGTTAATTAACTACTTGTTTACTATTTAGCCTCTATCTCTCAAAAGGATACACTCTCTTTATCATCATATTTTCCATTGTGGGGGTAGAAATACCAACACAAGGTTTGAATGAGGTAAGCCCTAATATGGCACAACCCTTACTCTCCCTTTGTGTATGCAGGTTGCAGATATAAAGAATATTGGAGGAAAATTATAGATAATTTGTTCATTCATACATCATTAGCCCTAGAAGTTGATAAGGTACAAAATTTTTACATTATTTCGGTATCAGATGAAGATACGACAATGGAACCTGAAAGAAAGAAGCTACAAACTAATGAATTGAGGCTTATGAAGACATTTTTTGGTTTCATATTCCTAGTCTAGGGAATCTTGGTGCCCTTGACCACCTAGATTTGGCTCAAATTCAAATCATAGGTGCATCAGTGTCTACCTCCTACTTTTCTAAAACTTAAATTTATATGTGTTCTTTTAGTTACTGTGAATTCATATCAAAACACTGCATTTGCATTGTTTAGATAGTTGTATCATTGCATTACATCAAAAATACAATTCAATAGCCTCAATGACCGTAATAATTCAGATCCAAGGGTATATTGGTTGTTGGAAAATCAATCATAATGTTTAGGATGGTTTTGAATATCTAATAAATTGGTTTCACAAGATGTGGTTCGTAATGTTGTGGTTTATATGTTACTACACTAGGGGCTTCATTCTCTTGCTTGATGAATATTCTATGTCCTCTACAGTATCCTTTTGGGTATCCTTTTATGATATGATTTACTTTTAGTACTTTAGCTTGCATATGCACATAGTGCCATATGGTTGCTAAACTGGGGGCTAAATGGAGCATCGTAAATTGTTCTCCCTTTAAGGTGTAAGTACAATTTCATGCTCTATTTGGAACTTGCTTTGACTGAACTTACTTTTTCTCTTGGTGAGAGATGTGGTGGTGTTTTCTGTAACTAGATAATTGGATATATATACATACCAAGGTGTATGCATAAAGAGGGAAAATAAGTGTTCATTAGGGAATGAGTCATCCATAATATCCTCTATTAATTTTGTTGGCAGTCTTGAGATAATTTTTTCTACTGCATTAGCCTTCTTTGGTTTATCCACAATTGTGATATCAAATTCTTATAGTAGTATTAACCATCTTACAATTTTTCCTCCAACTACTGGTTTATTCATCAAATATCTTATCGTTGTATGGTTAGTGTGAATGAAGATTGAGTATCCTATCATGTAGTGCATGAACTTATTGATGGCATAAACTATTGCCAACATTTCCTTTTATGTGACAATGTAATTGAGCTCTACACCTTGAAGATTCTTGCTCATATAATAGATGGCATATTCTAAACTCCCTCCTTTTTGTCCTAAAATGACTCCTATTAAAGGGTATTGTCTAGTATGGTCCTCTCAATATTGGAGTCTTAGTAAGTGCTACTTTGAGGGCTTCAAAGGAATTTTTCCAAGAAAAGGTCCAATTAAATTCCACATATTTAGATAGGAGAATGAATAGTCATGCTACAATCTTAATGAAGTCTTGAATAAACCCCCTATAGTAACCAACATGACCAAGAAATAATTTGAAATATTTTTTCTTCTAAGGAATAGGTAGGGTGGAGATCACTTCAATCTTGTTTAATTCTACTTGTATTCTTTTATCTAGGACACAAAGTATCCTAATTCCACTCCTTGAATCATCATCATGAAATATTTTTCATGACTTGGGGAAAGGTTGTGATCATGAAACCTTTTCAAGACTTTCTCTAAATTATTCAATGCTTCCTAATAAGCATTCCAATAGGTGGTTTAAAGTCATCCATGTAAATTTCCACAGAATCATGAGCAAAGTCTGAGAAGATAATTAAGACTACCCTTTGAAATGTGGCAGGAGCATTGCATAACCCAAATGCAAAGAAAAAATGTGCATACATACCCCATGGATAGGTAAAGGATGTGTTGTCTTCGTCCTCCAGAGGTATTTTGATCTGATTATATTGAAAGGTGGAAAATCATCACTCTATAGTTTAGGACACATAATGAGAAGTTTTATTCTCTTTTCATTCAAGAAAACCCTTGAGATCTCAATCCAAGGATGGAATGAGGGAAAGAGATCTGTAATAGGATTCCCTAGAGTCTGATTAGTGACTAAAAAGGGGGTTTGCCACCAACCTAGGGATTGGAAAGACAAGTAATATGCAAGACCTAATATCAAATTCTAATGATATGTAAAGCTCCACTAGATGACCTAGAAATGTATACAAATCAGAATAGAAAACTAGAAAATTACAAAGGAGCACCTAGAAACTTGTAGCAACTTGATTGAAGACCTGAAATGCTGAAAATTATGAATTTAATGTCCATTGGGACTCATACACAAGTCTAGGTGATTTAGTCCTAGATTGGGGTTTCTGGGTAGGAACAAAAAATTGGCTAGACAAGACTGAAACACCTGAAAACTAGAAATTCCACTATACTAGGAATCATACACCAGAAGTGGTGTATCAATCCTACTTGGCTTTTTCAGAGGATTAAGATCTGAATCTGCTCTTTAACCTCTACTTTGTCTTCTCAACCTGATTTCTAGAACTAAATTATTGATTTTTTCTTTGTAGATATCTTTTATCTTCTAAACAATGTGACAACTTGGACAACTTTTCACACTTGAAAACTTCTTTCCAATCTTTCTCTTCAGTATTTCTTCATCCTAGATTTGAAAATCACACACTAAAGAGAGGAAAAAATGTTGTTTTGTTAGTGGAAAGGGGTTTGCCTTGGTGAAACTCCATTTTGGTAATCAAACTCTGTAATGGAATCAAATGTAAAGGAGGAATGATGATTAAAAAAAATGAAATGTAACAACTCACCAAACCCTAGAAATAAATGCTACAAACATGCATGAAATGGCTCCAATGGATGTGGATCTTGAATCTTGCTTGAATGTTGTAGATCTTGACTTGAATACTTGCTTGAATCATGAAACCCTACATCACAAATGTTACCTCAAACACAAACATGATGCATGATGACTTTGACATGATGCTTAATACTTGAATAATGCTCCAAAACACTTGATAATTAGCTCTTGAAGACTCTTGAATGCTCTTGTAGAATCTTGAATTCTCTTGTGATCTCCAATTCCCTAGAATGTATGAATACTTGAAAGTTTAGGATAAAATATGTGAAAATACCTTGTATTTATACTTGTTTATGCCAAATTTCTTGAAATTATGACACAACAAGCTAACATCAAATCTAGGAGGATAAAATCCCACCAATAATTTGAATTTAATTTAATTTTAATCCACACAGAACTCATACCCTAGAAGTGGTGTATGAGTCCCATTAGGCTAGGCTATGGGACACATTTTTCAAGAAATGCTTAGATTCATGTGAAATCCAAATCAGGGCCCTAAAACCTAGGTGGGACCCATATGCCCAAGGTGGTGTATGAGTCTCAAATCACTAAATCTAGGCCACACAATCTAAAAATATTAATTTTTGATTGATCATTACATATGTGTTAGGATTATCCTTGAAAATATGCATTAAATGAGGCTTGTGGATGCAAAATAAGGCCAAATAAGGTATAAAGAAGCCCAATTTATTAATGAAAATCTTGGATTAGTTTGAAAGTGGAAGAAAACACTTTACAACACCTTAAATAAGGAACTATTAGGTTCATTTAGTTCATAAGGGCCCAAATAAGTGTGAAAATGTAACAGATGACATTTTTTGACACTACATTTAGCCCCCACTTCTTTAGTGAGAGGATGAACTTGCTTCAAACTCACACTAAAGTAGATGAAAGCACATCAAGAGGGGTTCAAACATACCAATTCCAGTAAGATATGATGGCAATGACCAAGAGGGTTACACAATCCTCCAGGATCAAGATCCTATAGCAAACTAACATAGGCACAAAAGAACATACATGAAAAAGGATATAAGGATCAATAACAAGGCACAAGCATACACTGTCAAAGACATAAAAAAACAAAAAAAAACAAAAAGGGGGTGGATCAAACTTTGACCGTTTGTCCCACACGTTGTGGATCAGATCTAGGTTATTTTTTTGAAAGAAAAAAAAATGCACACTCATTCTAAGGCAATGGAACTTTAGGCCATCCATTGGGTGAGTATCCAAAAGGGTGAGAAACATACGCATGTTACCAGTATGCACTCACATAGACAAGCAAGTGGCTATGGGAAAGTCATGCCTAAGTTTGCTTGCCATCCAACTAGACCAAAGCTATACCTCCTAATAACTTTTATAAGGAACCACACAACAATGAAATTTGAGCTTCATGAGGCAATCAAACCTTCATATGCTTGATACTCATGAAAAATCAAGATGGATCCACATGCAAGCAAAGTGTATTATGTAAGGTGGCCATATAACCAAAATTGTAAAGTAGTGTAAGGAACGTTCAAAGGATTTTTGCTTAGTTTATGCAAGGAATTTAACTTAGGGAACACCGTGCCTAATGTCTCCAAGAGTGGACTAATCAAAGAATAGAAGATTCGCAACTTAAGGGTTGCAGTGTGTCGCATCAATCCACTAAGAGTAGTATAATATGCTAAGAGAGATCGCACTCTTGAAGGACATCACACCCAATGTCATCCACAAAGCAAAAGACACATCGCATGAAGTAAGAATACTACACAATGAAACATGAGAAATGAAAAAAAGAATAATTCCAATGTATGCCCCCACTTTAAAGAAATTGATAAACACCATGTTGTGAGAAATCACTTTAAAGTAGCAAATGGGTATGTGCAGGATCATGATGGGCCAAAAAGTGGCGATATGATGGGTATGCGTAGGGTATGTGGTTGACGACTTTTTGTCTACCCAAAATTGATAAAATGAAAATGGTTTTTAAAGGAGATTCTCACCTTTCCACCAATATAAATTATGTTTTACTTTGAGTATAATAAATAATTATTATTCATTTTCTATTTGAATTATGACTAAAGTCCTAATTGATAGGATAATTTAAAAAAATCTATAGATTTCAAATGGTATCACATTTTTTGAATCCAAAACATGCATCACATTCTATGCTTCACATACTGTAGGATTAAAAAAAAAAATTGAATTTCATTAAGTTTTGACCAAGTTAAGGTGGTCAGACATATGAGTTTTTATATTTTTTAAAAGTTGTAATAAAAAATTCATAATTAATTATTTACTTGGAAAAAATTACCAAAAAATAAGCATCACATTCGAAAACAATTCCTCTACTTATATCTAAAATCTTATAAAAAAATATTATCATTTTATTATGGTTAGGGTGGTCAAACAGACACCTACTTATTTTTTCCATGAAATTTAAGTACTACTGCATTGAAATTTCAAATTTACACCAAACAGATTTTTTTATTTTTAAATAAACCTAGTAGTTTAGAAACTAGATTCAATTTTCTACAGATTCTATTCTTACATATTTTTTAAATAATATAGATAACTTATTCAAATTTTTATGTCAAGTTTCCTAACTATGACTTTTTAGAATTTTTTGCTACTTAAGGGCCTATTTTTTCCATGATGGTCCTGCACATACAATAAGTAGGACATGGGATCTTATTTGTAAAAGCCCTATGCCAATTCATATGTTTCCAAATAAAACTACATCATGAAAAGGAAAAGAGGGGTTTCCCCCAAAATGAAACTCCAAACACACAAGGGATCCATGGATTTGGGGTTAGTATGTTCTTGCTACAATGTTATTAGAGAGATCAAAATTTTCATCATTCCCCAAATACTCATAGAACTATAAGAATGACACAAAGAGAGGGAAAACAAAGAAAAATACTTCTATTCAACATGGAAGAGACATGAATGTCTTGATGCCTTGTGTCATTCCTAAAATGAAAACACAAGACAAATGAAATCAAAATATAAAGGAAAAACTTTTGGGTCAATGGAAGAGACATGAATGTCTTGACACCTTTTGTCATACCCAAAAGGAAAACCCAAGACAAATGAAAACAAAATATAAAGGAAAAGCTTAAATTGGGTCAACATGTAAGAGACATGAATTTCTTGATGCCTTGCGTCATCCCAAAAAGGAAAACACAAGACAAAGAAAAGATAAAGAAAAGGTAAAATATTTACAACATAGAGAAGAAAGTAGGTACAAATAGAGGAATATCACAAAGAGAGAGATACATCAAATAGAACAGTACGGGGGATCACATTACACACATGCAATCACACACAAAACATGAAAAAGAAAACAAAGGCAAGATGAGTAAGGAACATGCGAGTCAACCTATTAGCAAGTCGTTTGCATCCCAATCGTTTTCATCGTATATAGAAGGAAAAAAACTAGCCAAAGGGACAATAGCAAGTGCCAAACTAGGGTCATTACAAATTTCAACACTCTTCTTAGGAGAATTATCGTTTAAACCCATGGAAGAGGAAAACAATGTATTCAATTCATCATGCACGTCTTTGTCAATTTTAGAAACTTCATCATCACCATCTAAGTTAATCACAATAGGAGGTTGAATGATAATATCTAAAGAGGGATTTAGCTCCTGTTGTAGCTACTGTATAGGATCTTTTTTATTTGGTGAAGAGGGAGACTCATCATGTATTACTTCAATCAAGTTTGGATTTTTTTTATTTATTTTTTTCTTTGTTTAATCTTTGAGCAAGAGCATGACATCTATTCCTACACTCTCTAGAATTTCTATTTATTTTCTTATGACTTTCAAGTTTCATTTGTGTGGGAGCAGGTTTATCAACTATACCTATTTCTTTTCTTCCCTAAGGGGAGGAATGGAAGGTTGTTCAACCACTCTCCCTTTAGCTTTGTAAACTCATTTTATTTTAGTAGGTGTGATGGGATTGCTTTCGTTATCTCTTGGTCTGTTGTAGGAAATAGGAAAAGAATTTATCTTAGGTTGGTCTTGCTTGTTTGGAATTTCTTTAGGTTCAATCATGGTTTCGCAAAGGATGGTAGGTTCTATCATATGTTGAGGCATGTTCACAAGGGATAGTTTTGCTATAGATCTTTCCTTGAACAATTGATAGGATTTTAAAAAGAAGTCTTCTTGAGGTTTAATAGGTTCCATAGGCTCAGGCCAAAAGAAATATAATGAAAAGTTCCCTTAGGAGGACAAAGGATTAAAGCCACTATGGTACACAGTAAATATTTCATTGTCAAAGGGAAACTTTAAGCATTTATGCTTGACCAACGGGACAGCTTCCATGGAGCATAGCCATGGGTAACCAAGCTTCACATGGAATTGATCCGACATCGAGATGATGGATAATGAGACATCTAATTTTTTTTTGTCCTATTTGTAAAGGAAGGGTGATTGATCCTATCGTAGGACAAGTCAAAACATTATGCATTTTTATCCATTCTTTCGATTTGTCATATGTTTCTTGATAGAGCTCATGCACATGTAAGAATTCTTTGGTGATCAAATTCTCTCCATAGATGAGATTAATTAATATCCCACTAGTGGACTTTCATAGATTTAGTTGGTTATGTAAAGAGGACCATCGAGTGCATGTTTAAGTGTAACTTTAGATGAGAAAGCAATGCCAAGAGGCTTTTTAGTTCAATCCTTACGAGGTATAACCTTGATCAATCCAACCATATCATCCATAGGACCTTGTTAATCAATATCTATGGGATCTTGTTGAACAATATCATTGTTGTCGTCATCCATGTCAACATTCATCACATAATTCTTTTTAGTTTCACTAGCTTTGACTAATAAATTTTTATGATTGGGCATAGGGTTGGTAATGTTTGGAATTAGTGTTAACATTGGTGTTAGAAATATTGCATCATTTATAGGATGCATATAATAATCTTTTGAATTAGGTTTGTTGTAGCATGTTAAATAGGTTAATATAGTGGTTGTACGAATAATTGTTTGTATTGAGTTGTTATAAAAACTCATAAATATAGAGGAGTGGTTATAGGAGGTGAAACAACCCTCCTATAATATAGGATGTGAAAATCCTATATATATGTAATATAATATTCAATAAAAGTGGAAGCACAAATTATTTTGAGTTGTATCATTTGCAGATTCATTTGTCTCTGCCCATATTATTTACATGGTATTAGAGTTGTCTTATTCCTATGCATCTATCTTTACGTATTGCAGTGTCAAGATCATAATGGAGATCATAAGCTTTCAAGCTAAGGTCATTCTGAACATAAAGGTCATGAGCTTCCCTTTCCAAGCTACAATTCATCAATAGAGATTGCAATTTATTTCATTGGCATTGAGCTTAAGATTTGTAAACGTATGGTAGAGAAATCATATGGAAATTTTGATTGCAAATTGGCCATTTTGGAGATCATGGAAATAGAATCATCCTGGTGCAAATTGAGTTCTATTTACCATGAGTTTTGTTAGATCTCCTTTGATCTTGACGATGAAGATCTAATATACATGCCAAAATATTTTATCGTTTCCCTACAAGTAGCTCAAAATTGCACCTTTTCCCGTGAAGGGAGTTTATAGAATCTGTATTGGAAGAGTTTTGTTGTGGGATTTCTATCATTATTAGGTGGTGAAGCTTCATATTTTTGGGGTCTTTGTAATTATCACCGCATATGAGAAGTTGGTAATGGTTTGTTGTTTTTAGTGGAGTTATTGGTTTTGAATATTGTATCTCTATGTGTGAATATAGACCAGAAAGATATGGTTGAGTTCCTGATTTTATTCTACAATCAATATTTGTAGTGTAGTGTGAGTGTTATTCATTGGATACAAAGGAGGAAACCACATGCTGATCTCTTGTATTGGTGTAGCTATTGAGGTTATACATGTCGAACCTGGTTGTTGTAGTAATCATGAGCTCTAAGAGTAGAGTAGAAAGAGAGCTATAGGTGGTTAATTTCTATGTTTTGTAGCACCTGCAATATATAGATTTCTCATAAGCATCAATATGTTGATATTGGGCTTGTTGCAATTCCTAGAAGTATTGTGTAGGTAGTAAAGTTTTCATGTGTTGCACCTTTTCTGTTGCCTCCATGTCCCACAAATTGCTCCAAATTGGAAAGCTCTTCCACTTTCCTACTTCCCATTGCATTCAATGTTTGACATAGATTGCTAGGAGGGAAGGAACCGATTACAATCCACTTGTATCTCTAGTAATAATATTGTTTCCATATTTTGATCTCTCAAATTTTGTGGTGAAAATGAGAAGTGAATTGTAATTTTCTAGAATGGGCATATAATATTCCGCTGCCCAATGGAGTTTCATCTAAGTGCCCATGAAAAGGATTGACATTGGATTCAATTTGGCTTAGAACCAATTTATATTGTAGAGAGAGTAGTGGATAATCACATAACTTGAATTGGGTGCTTTCATATGCACGGAAAGATGGATCATGAAGATCAGATAAAGGTGTTGAAAGAAGTATTCAAAGGTGTTATAATATGTGCTAGTGTAATCCATGGAGTAGATTGGAAATTCCTAGCCAAACTACTTTAAGAATAAGATTGACCCCCAAAAGCATCCTTTTTCCCAACTTGAAAAGAAATAGTTCATCATCTTTGTCAATCGTCCATGAATGCTCTAGTGTTGTACAAATAGATTTCATGCTTTGTTGTTGCTCATTGAAATAAATTATTGTAGAGTTTGTTTTTGACTATTATGCAAGCATTTCAAGTACGGTAGAATCCATAAGAGAAAGTAGTGAGAGTGTTTACCATTGTTATTATCAATAATATGAATGATATCTCTATTGTATTTATGTATTTGGAGTGCATGATCAGTGGTACCCGACACTCCCATGGTTTGTAGAAGAGAAGTTAAGATCAAGGGGGGCATTTTAAAACTAAAAATTAAAGTTGAATTTGTTAAGAAGTGAATCTACTGGAGGATACTTAGTGGTCAACCTCTCGTGAGTCACTAGCAACGGGATTGCAAAATTGTTTTAGTGACAAAACAACTTGTGCCAAAATGACTAAAGCCAATATCAGTTTCCAAGCAGCAGTGGTAATCTTCTCATATCATTTGTGATCAGAGTGACAATGATCTACAATGGTGGCTGCATACATGACAAGGACTTGGTTCACAAGCTATGTAAGTTGTGGTTGGATGTGTATGTCCCCAATCACATTTCTTGATTGATAGTGAATGGATGTGTTTGTCCCCATTTATGAGGTAGTGAAGTGATTGGAAGTGTTTGTCCCTAGTCACATAAGTTGATGATTATGATTGGATTTGTTTGTCCCCAATCATAATTGTTGTGAGCAGAAGTGTGTGTCCCTATTCATAACCTTTATATTGGATAGATATGTTTGTCCCTATCCAAACTTGATGTAATACCTTGGGTATATGTGTTAGTCCCTATCCTCAGTTCCATGGGTAGAAGTGTTTATCCATATCCTTGGATGAAAGTACACTATGCATACTGAGGCTAGTTCCATTATTGCTTGACATGAGTAGATGTGTATGTCCCTACTCATACCTTATGCTGAGCTACTATGTGTGGTCATAAAATATTGCGATATAATTTCACCCCATGTTCACACTAAGAGGGGGTGTAGGGAATTAGTGTTCACATAGGTGTTAGAAATATTGTATCATTTATAGGATGCATATAATAATCTTTTAAATTAGGTTTGTTGTAGTATGTTAAATAGGTTAACATAGTGGTTGTATGAATATTTGTTTGTATTGAGTTGTTATAACAACTCATAAATATAGAGGAGTGGTTATAGGAGGTGGAACAACCCTCCTATAATATAGGATGTCAAAATCCTATATATACATGTAATATATTATTGAATAAAGGTGGAAGTACATATTATTTTGAGTTGTATCATTTGTAACTTCATTTGTCTCTGCCCATATATTATTTACAGGTAAAAATTTACAAGTTTTGGTTGGGAGGGGAACCAGACTTATTTCCTTCATCATTAACACCTCCAATTGAAAGTCAACCGGAATCAATGAGGTCTTGCACAAGATGTTTAAGATGCTTATAATGTTTTGTTCCGTGTCCATTTTTTCAATGATAATGGTAATAGGAATTTTGTCTAAATTTTGTAGGTAAAATTTTATTAGGTTCAGTGGTTTTAATGGGAGGCAAGGTAATCATTTTCTATTCTAAAAGTTGTGACATTATGTTATGGAGAGTATCAAGAAAGGGAGTGAATTGTCTAACCGGATCCCAAAATGTGAAAGGAGTTGTCTTCCTTATAGTAGCTACTTGGGTATCAACATGTTGAGCTATTTGTTGAGGGGGATTTAGTTGAATGAATCCTTTATTCTATTTTCCAAAATTTTGATAATTGTTTTGGTTTGTAGATTCAGACTTCTTAGGACGGCTAGAGGTGGATTTTTTTTCATGACTACTAACTAAGTTTTGATAATCGTGAAGGGAAATACACAAGTGCACAAATGAGGGGAACTTCATCATGGTAAGCTTATCTTGTATCTTAGTTTTCAAGTTTTCAATGAGCATCCGTTGAAGGTGATGATTGGGAATCTTTGCATCAATTTGGGAATACAGCAATTGGTAGCGGGAAATAAAGTTAATAATATTTTCATCATATTTTTGCTTACATCTCATCAAATCGGTTAGGGTCATCTTAGGGGTCATATGCACTTGGAAATGGTTTATAAATGCCTCAACAAGTTCATTGAATGAACGAATTGAGTTATTCGGTAATGAGGAAAACCATTCTAAGGTGGTATCTTCCAAGGATCTAGGAGAAAGCTTAGCCAAGAGCTTATCCTCAAGAATAAAGTCACTACATAAGGTAGTATAAGTGGAAACATGGTTAGAAGGATCTCCTTTTCCCCTGTATTTCTTGAATCTAGGCACCTCTATACCTTATGGCATCAGAATTCTCAATATCTCCAAGGGTAAGGGATTTCTTTTGATGTAATATGTAGGTTGGCCATTTTTATTTTGGTTTATGGTGGAAACTTGCTTTTGAAGGGATGAAATGGTTTGCAAAAGTTGATTTATGAGAGGATCATTGTTTGCATTTTGAGATGGAGGTGAATATGGTGGAGGTGTATATGTGTTCGAGGGACAAGTGAATGGAATGATTTAGGAGGTAAAGTGGTAGGAGATATGACGTGCAATGCCACAATGGTCCTAGGGATGCTAGTGTAAATACCCAAGGAAGGAATCACATTAGTAGTAGTTTGCATTGTTGTTGTAACTTGAGGGTTGGTATTGGTAGTAATAGAGGCAATTGTTGTGGGAGGAGGAATTTGAATTCCTCCTTGGCTTGGTACATTGTTCAAAGGTAAAGGACAACTAGTGGTTGAGGTAAGACGAGGCCCAAAAATTTGAATTACATTACACACAAGATTAGTTCCGTATTCACTTTCAATCATGTGATGTATGTTATCTATGATAGGAATAGCGGTGGTTGAAATTCTTTCGGTACATATTTGATTTTGTAGGTTTTCTAAGTCTTCATGAATTTGGATTATGTTTTCTTGCAAAATACGAGCAACCATTGTTTCAACACTTGTCACACTACTTCAAGGAAAAGAATTGTGAAAGGTATGGTCCATACCTAGTGAACTAGTGTCAACACTAGTAGTGAAAGAGCTAGATAACCCAAGATCCACGATGATTGTGCTATCGTGGGATGACATGAGACTCAAACTTTGTCTCACTATAGTATTAGCAATAGGACACCAAGTAGAAAAGCTCATACAAGGGAGAATAAAGGAAATGCAATATGTAATGAACACAAGCTAAATGCTATGCTCTAATTCTAATTCAAATGAAATTAAGCTAGATGCAATGAAATGAAGAAAATAGAAATTTTGCAAACTGAAACAGATAACTAATAGTAGCAAATAGAAACACGGAAACAGAGAATTTAATGCTGGAAAATGCAGTTTAAAATTTCAAATGGGACTAAATCACTCAGAGGGGCATATGAGTTCAAATTAGGGTTTTTCAGGGGTTTAAATGCTAAATAACAATCACCAAAAAAAACCTAGAAATCAAGAAAAATCACCTGTACTGGGACTAAATTACCCACAGGGGCATATGAGTCCTAGTTTAGGGTTTTCCAAATATTTCAAAAAATTATGAGTGAAAGTTATGCTTTCTGGTTTGGATGATGTCTAGGCTAAGTGCAAATGTATATTTCAAATGATATTCAATGATGCAAGATGCACAAATGTAACCTATATAAATTTTTCACTAATGCAAGATTTAGAAACCCTAGAATACCAATTAACTAATGCAAACCCTAATGCAAATTTAATGCAAGATAGCTCTAGAACTATGATGCACTCCAAATTAGAAAATGAAATGTTATTGTGAATGGTTGATCTAGACTTGCTCAAACATGATAAAAAAAACTAGTGTTAGTCATCAAACAAATATAAAACAATCATTCCCCATGCAATTCATTTAAATACAAATAATAAGAAACAAAGAAAATTTGATTCAATGAAAGCTAATAAAACTTATTCGAAGTACTCAAACCAACATCCCATGGTGGAATTGGTGCTACTTTGATGTGGAAAGTGGCCCTTTCCCAATTCCTTGCAAGCTTTGATGATGAATGATGATCTCTGATGAAATTTCACAATAACCTAGCTAAGATTGATCAAAAATTGGATGAAAATGGATGAATTTTGCTTCAAATTTGTAGAGAGTAACCTTGCTTAAAATTGTGGATCCAAAATCGATAGAGAGATCCTCTATTTATAGAAAAGAATGATGAAGAAATAGGAAATAGGAAGAATGTGGGATTAATCATGAGCCAATGGCATTGTGACACTTGTCAACATGTTATTGAAGAGAGGTGCAGGACATTTTGATCAATATGCATGATAAATTCTATTAGATGGAATTTGAGTTTGATGAAATGACATGTTTAAGGGGAATGAAAGAAGAGTTAATGCCACTTGACTCAAAAAAAAGGACATGTAAGAGGCTTTAATGTCATGTTGGCTTGGACAAGTCCTTTTAGGAGGGAGATTTGAAATTTGAGGAATATTCCATTGAGATGCCTTTTTGAATGGAAAATAGAAGAATTAATAAATCAAGTAAATTGATTTATTCTGCAAGTTGCAAAATCTAGAGGATTTGATGGATTAGTGTTAGAGTTAATTAGGATTTAATTAACTTAGATGGAGGTTAGTTGATTTGACATTTGACTTAGATTTTTGGATTTATTTAAATCAAATGGGAGGAATAATGAATATTAGATTTAATTAAATAAAGTTTGATTTATTTAATTAAAAGGATGATGTTAGATTTAAATCAAATAAAGGTTAATTTATTCAATTTAAAGCAGATGAACTTAGGCTTCAATTAAATAAAATGATTTATTTAATCAGAAGAGAAACATTAGGATTAATTAAATAAAATGATTTATTTAATTAAAAGAAGGTGATGATTTAATCAAACAAAGTGATTTATTTAATTAACAGAGGAGATAGGATTAATTAAATAAAATTATTTATTTAATTAAAGGAAGATAATGATTTAATTATTTAATTAACATAGGAATTATGATGAATTAATTAAATAAGGATTATTTAATTAACTAGTTAGTAAAGAAGTGATTCAGGGAGAACTGATGTTAGTAAATCAGGATCAAGTGCATGATATCAATTAGGATAATTTGAACGTCTACATTTTTCCCCTCTTTGAAGCAATGTACCTGTTGCATTGGTTCAAAGAATAACCTTGTTGAGATCAAAGTTCAAAAACTTTCTAATTTTTTCGGATGCCCCACTACTACCCCAACGAGAAGAATTATGCTGATATACTACCCCCTCAAGAGGTCGGATGAAAATTTGGAATTTTCGGTGATTTTTCAAATAAAAAAGGACAAGCTGCCTGACGGGTCTAGAAAGGCTCCAAGATGTTGAAATTGTGCCAAAATGTGAAAAAGGGATGCAAAACAAGCTTCGGTTGGGCAAAAAAGGTGCAGGGAGCACAAAACCCTAACTGGATAGCTAAAACTAGGCAAAAAACCCTAATTTTCATGCTTAAATAGGCCTTGAGGGGTCACTTTCAATTCATTTTGCATTCACACCTTTGATATTTTTAGCATTTTGAGTTCTGACACCTCTGTAGAATGGTGCAAAGAATGCTTCCCCAACACATTTATGAGCAAGTTCAAGTGTTCTAGAGACCTCCAAGTGCAGGACCACCGGTATGTGACCCTTACCTGACCTTGCATTTCATCTTTTTAGCGCATTTATTACACGTCAAAAGGTCAAAACCCTTAGCATCACCATATGGCGACACTAGAGGGGCTAAATCAGCGACGCTAGGACTCAAACTATGCTGCTATTACTTATTGTGATGTCATGTCTCATTTTGATCTTAGGGGTCCAAAATCCAGAGTGCAAAACCATTGCAAATGGTGACGCCGAACTTCAGTTAGGTTTCTATGGTTTTGAGTCAAATAGGAGCACTAATGCAAAGAGTGATGCCACAATCCATTTTTCACTTTGGGGGTTCTAACATCATAGTTTAGAGTTTTCAAAGGGTAACGCATTTGTAGAAATTGACACATTTGTTGTTTCGATGTCACAAACTTCAAACAAGGTTAAATATTTTTATGAAACTTGATGCTATGGGTTCATGGGTGCGGGAGGATATAGAGCCTGTGCATTCACAGAGCATCGACCCTCGGCACTGCATAGGTTGAGTGGTTTGCATGAGTTTTTGCAGGAGCACCTTGGCACAATTGGTCTCTGGTATGTTGCTTATGCGCCCACCGTCTGGACCCACCTAGCCATGATGACCACACTAGCCAAGAGGTGGCACAATGAGACCTCATCATTTCATCTTCCCACTAGTGAGGTGACCATCACCCTGGAGGACATGTGGCAGATTCTTCGGTTGCTGATTCATGGTGAGCGAGTTATATATGATACTAATGCTGACACTGATGCATGCTATATTATTATGGAGACATATGAGATTGTGTTTACCAAGGGCCAGATCGATCTTGATTACTACAGAGGTCAATTGTCGACTTTCTAGTTGATTGTACTAGTGATCATTAGTGGAATTGTAGCTCCAGATTGATGGGGCAGATATTTTGTTTTGGGATGAGGTCTGGCCTAGGAGTGGATGCTATATGGGAGGACTCGCTTTGTTGTGGACTAGTGATTTTTTCCTTGCTCTATCATGATTTGCACGAGTTTTCTTACTGTGATAGTAAGAAATTTGTGTCAGTGTCACATTACTGCACATCTAGGCCTAGGAGCACATTGTCATGCTCCGTTTGAGGGTTACAGTGGTTGACATGGAGCCTGATGACCTAGCTATTTGGAGATACAGGGGTGGCATCACTCTAAGTCACACAGGGCAGGTAGGCCTTCCTCACTGGCAGAGGGTTCTGGCGAGATGACATTTTTTACTTGGAGGCCTTGGTTGCAAATGCTTGGTTGGTACGATTATGTATAGTAGCTATTTTATGACAGGTAGGATAGACTTATGCAGGGGCAAAAGCACACCATGATTGAGCGCTACTTGCTAGATAGGGTAGCACAACAGTTTAGAGACATTCAAAATACGTCAGACGATTAGTATATGGCTATCTTTGCTCAGTCCACATGGGGTTAGACGATCCCCACGTTAGATGTAGTGTACAATTTTAGATAGCTAGTGGCTAGGCGATGGGCCTATGACCAAGGATAGGCAGATGTATTCACTACATGTGCCTATGATGATTGGTTCAGGCCTCTCATCAAATTTACAGTCCCAGGAGAAGCACTTCCATGATGCAAACCCTGAGGCAGGACATCTAGATGGGCATAGGTGGGACAGGTTCATAGGGGAGATGGGGGAGGTGGGCCACCTCCACGATAGCCAGAGTAGCACAGAGACAAGAGGGATGCCCTAAGAGATAGGCATCAAGGTCAGTAGAGGGATGGTCATCAAGACCAGGATAGCCAACAGGACCCACCGAGGGATGGTGATCAGGACAAACCACCCCTTTAGCCACCACTATAGCTAGACTCGAGAGACGCCCATATTTTGCAGCTACAGGGACAGGTCCAGGGATTACAAGCCCAGATACAGACCCTTATAGTAGAGAGGGACCAGGTGAGACAACAGGTCTAGGCCCTCATGGTAGAGAAGATCAAGCCATACAACAACAGCAGGCGACATAGCTGTAGATGGCACAAGAGGTGGGTAGGAGGCAACAACTAGATTCCATGGCTACCTCTTCCTCTAGGAGCACAGTATCTACGTAGATGTACCACAACAATATTAGAGATGAAGAGTATTATAGGGTACATTATCAACATGTAGTGCCTCCAGCGGCTCGAGTGCCAATTTTTTCTCAGCAGACAGGGTATAGGCTGCAAGAGGACCATGGAGAGAGACATCCAGGCGAGGGGAGCAGCTAGCAGGGCTAGCTACCATATGTAGCTTTTTTTATCACAACATTCCTTTTGGGACTCACAGGCTCCATTTTTTGATAGCCTTGTGGGATTTTCTACACCTGATTGATATATACTTGATTCTGATTATGTACCATGATAGTGATGATTTATATATGATATAATTGATTTATTTATTATATGATGTGTCTATTATATTTATGCATTATGGATGGATGAACTTGATGTTCTACGTGATATGCAATGTGATTCTATGTGACGTGATTTACTTTATATGATGGATGATTATGTAGATGTTTATGGATGTTATGGATGCATTTCTTTTTTGTATTATCTTATGCATTTTTATGATGATGATGTTATGGTGCAAATGTTTATGATATGTAGATGATTTTAATATTCTTAGACTAACAAATCTATATTATGCAATGATGAGAATGCAATGCATGTGAGATGATCAATGTTTCCTATTATATATGATATGATATGTAGTATGCTGATGGTTTGTGGATGTAGGATGGATGCATTAGTGATGTTCAATCGACTGTCATGGTACCATGTTAGCACGAAGAGAAGAAAGAAGAAATAAGATGATGATAAGAGGATCCAAAAAGTCCATGATTTGGCAAGACTTTATTAGAGATGGTGATGAGAGATGTATGATTATTCGCTTGTCAGGAATTGGGATTTTAAAGGAGCTTACTTACCTTATGTTTGATAACACACATAGATATGATGCATCAATGGATAAAGAACCAGGATGGCGTTACATCTAGTGTGATGGACATTGACTTGACAATTAGATAGGAGTACTCCTATTCACACCTAGTATATAGAACCCTATTTAGAACGCATTTAAGATATTTCAAACATCTCTAACCAAAACATAGAAAGGAAAGCATTCTTATGTGGTCAACAAGACACCTAAAACACCCTCCCTACAAACCAAACAAATCATGCATGGCCAAGGTTATATTACAAGAATATCCAACAAGCACAAAATATGATGATTGTTGCCCCATTCCTAGCTCTCTAAATATTTTTGTTTAGACATCATCGAGAGGTTATTGGAATGAGCACAATAAGATAAATCAACAAGACAAAAATCAAGTAAACAAACAAGATAATGTTCTTCATACTGCTAGCCAAGACTAAACTACGATGATGCCTAATTTTGATGTCCATCGTAGGAAGGATGCATCCTAGGACATGACGTTATCAGATGATTTGGAAAAAATTGGATGATAGGCTATTAATACGAAGAGTTGACCAACTTTTTTACCTACTGACCTAGACTTGAGACTTTGACATTTTGAGTTTTCACTTTTAACTGCTAGACTTGTTTCTAACTGTTTCACCAAAGGTTGAGGGTGACGATTGAATTATTGTGAGTGGATGTTTATTTTGGGTGAAAAGCGAGATGGGACGGATAGATTTTTTCAAATATTTGGATTTTTTTGATGTTTTTGAAATGTTATGATGTTGTTTTTGGTATTTTAAAGATGTTTTATGAATGTTTTGATTTTCAAATTTTGCAATGTTTTGGTGTTTTTTGAGATTTTGACCAAAGACCTAACCTGGGGGCCTCAGGGGCTGATCAAAGATTAGACTTTCCTATGTTATACATGTAGAGACCACGTAGTTTGACTGACACAAACTCATTTATTGATAAGATATGAACAAATGGATTGCCAGTTTATTGTGACAGACTCCTAAAGGACTAACCTAAGTGTCTCGGGGGATGATCAAAGATCAACCTTGCCTATGTTCAAAGCTTAGAGACCCATAGTTTGACAAGACAACTCTATTTTTAACTTTTTGACCTATTTTTGGATTTTGATATGTTTTGAATGTTTTTGGATTTTCTTATTTTATGAATGTTTTCAGACTATTTAATTTTCTAATGTTTTTATATTTTTTGATTTTAAGGAAGAATGCAAGAATATACATGAATCTGATTTGATCCAGGTACAAGAATATGCCCCCAATGTGATGCAATAAACTACCCTGACATAGGCAGGACAAACTGACCTTTGGAATATGCTGACTAGTACTAGGAGGGATCGTGATACAAACATAGGATCAAGCTATGATGTGGACGTGAATGGGTGACAAAAGGGTGTGATGGAATGTGATGGATGAATGATGCAGAACAAGCCATAGAGATCATGATAGATGGTGAGTGCTTATTTACACATGGCGCCTATTTGCTAGGTTTTCACCAAGGTACTTTCCCAAAGCACCACTGAAGTGGTTTTCACTAGAGGACGATTTTTTTTCTTTTTACTATTTTCAATCCTTTTTCTAATTTTTTTTTTATTTTTTTTTTTGATATTTTTTGTATTTTTTGGTTTCATACCTTGAAAGATTACGCATAATTTTTTTAAGGATGGGAGCTATTCATGGATTCCTGCAAAGGCTCCCCTTTGGGCATTGATAGCTAATATGCCCCTAACTTGTAGCTTGCTATGATGATGAAGGGGCCCAACCAATTGGGTTCAAATTTTCCCTTGCTAACTGGATTTGCAAAAAAAAATTATTCTCCTTCAGTAGAAGTTCCCCGACTTGAAAGGTCTAACTCCTTATCTTCTTGTTGTAGCTCTGCTTGAGACGATTTTGGTAGACTTGCAAATGGTTTAAGGCATCCATGTGTCATTCATCTAGTAACTCCATCTCATTTAACCATGAGACTCGATATTCTTCATCTGTTATGAGATTCTACAATGATATTCTTAGGGATGGGAGCTCGATATCAATGGGGAGTATGGCTTCTAATCTATAGAGTAGGGAGAATGGGGTTGCACCTGTTGGTGTACGAATACTTGTTTCGTAGGCCCATAGGGTGGGATTCAATTGTAGGTTCCAAACACGACCAGATTCATTGATCGTCTTCTTTAGGATTTTCAAAATGGTTTTATTGGTAGCCTCAGCTTGTTCATTTCCTTGTGGGTAATACAGAGTAAAAAAGTGATGTTGGATATTAAACTTTTGGCATAGGTCCTGAACATCCTGGTTTTTGAAAGGTGTCCCATTATCTTAGATAATGGCTTGAGGGACATCGTAATGGAAAATTAAGTAGTTCAGGATGAACTTGGATATCTTCTTTCCTATGATGTAGGTCATGGGAATGGCTTCTACCCACTTCGTGAAATGCTCAGTGGTGGTGATTATGAACTTATGTCTACTAGATGAGATGGGGGTGATTTTTCCAATGAGATCGAGCCCCCACTATGAAAATGGCCAAGGTGTAATGATTGGATGGAGCTCCTGAGCTGATGCATGGATGAGGTCCCCGTGTTACTAACATTGTAAACACTTCTTGACATATTCATGAGATTCTCTTTCTATTGTAGGCCAATAGTACCCCATTCTTAGCAATTTATTAGCCAAGGTCATACCATTCGAATGCAAACCACAAATGCCATTGTGTATCTTAGTTAAAGTAGTCAATTCCTCCTCAGTGTTTAGGAATCGCAAAAGGGTTCCCTCAATACTCCTACGGTATAGGGTGTCTCCTAGGATAACAAAGTGGGATGATTTTTTGAAAAAGGTTTTTTTTTATGCTTAGGGATAAGTCAGTAGGGAGGACTCATATTCTCAAGTAGGTATATATATCATGATACCAGGGATCACTAGGACCAATGATTTCCCACACAAATGTAGAATCTAGTACCTCAAATGTTGGTGCGAGAAGCTGCTCTACGAGGAATTCATGCTTAGGGATGCTACATGGGATATCCAATAGTGATCTAATTGTTTCCATGGAATCTATTGCTCTATTTTTTTCCCTTGGTATCTGCTCAAATATGATGTCAATGAAGGACTCTTTGAGGCTTTCCACCATTTTTTTGCATGGATTCAACTTCTCATCCTTTGTTTGGTACTCATCATTTACTTGATTGATGATTAGTTGTGAATCTCTATAGACCTTTAGTTCCATAATCTACCACTGCACTGCTATTTTGAGTCCTATGATAAGAGTCTCATATTCTACGATATTGTTCATGCAAGGAAATGACAACTTACATGATCTTGGTATGCAATCTCCTTGTCACGTGATAAAAAAGACTCCAGCTCCTTATCCATGTTGTGTGTAGGATCCATCAAAATACACTTTCCAATGATCTGCTATGCTTAGGTTAAAGATTGATTCTTTAGGGAACTTTGATATCAGTGGGTTTTCTGAATATATTGTTGCCTCTGCTAGTTGATCCGCAATCACTTGTCCCTTGATGGCCTTTCATTCCACATATTCGATATCATATTCTAATAGAATCATAACCAACTTATCCATTCGTTATGTGAGCATTTCCTTAGAAAGTAAGTATTTGAGTAGGTCGATCTTGGCAATGAGTTTTATTTTATGGGCTAACATATAGTGCCTAAATTTTTGTGAGGAAAACACTACTACTAAACAAGCCTTTTCGATGAATGTATAGTTCAATGCATGCCCTACCATAGTTCAATTGATATAGTAGATAGCTCTCTCTATTTCATTTTCATCATGTTGAGCTAGGAGAGCACCAAGAGCTGTTGATGTCACTGATATGTATAGGATTAGTGGCTTGTTTGGAATTAGTAGCATAAGGACTGATGGTGTGAGCAAGTACTCCTTGATCTTGCTAAACACCTGATCACATTTCTCATCCCATTTGTATGCTACCCCCTTGTGGAGTAGATGATAATATGGGATTGCCTTGTCTGCTAATTGGGCTATGAACCGATGGATAGATTGGATTCTTCCTTGTAAGCCTCTTAGTTGCTTCAATGTTCTAGGTGCCTCCATTTTGAGAATTTCCTTGACCTTGGAAGGATCTATCTCAATTCCTCTCATAGACATGATGTACCCTGGCAGCTTCCTTGATTGTACACCAAAGGCACACTTCTTTGGATTGAGTCTGACTTTGTACTCCTCTAGCCTATCAAAGATGGAGCTTAGTGTGGCTATGCGATCTTTACGTTTTTTGGATTTGATCAATATGTCCCCCACATAATCTTCCATAGTCTTATGAATAATTTCATGGAAGGTTAGCTTCGTAGCTCTTTAGTAGGTTCAATAGGTTCCCCATGGGAAAGTGAAAGCCATTTTATGTTGGTCTTCTTTAGCTATCATGATCTAATTGTACCCTGAGAATTCATCCATTAGTGATAGTATTTCATGTTCAACTATCATATCCATGATCATGTCAATGTTTGGAAGTGGGAGGTCATCCTTGGGACATGATTTGTTTAGATCTCTGAAGTCCATGCAGATACGAATGCCCCTAGTGGGATTTGAAACGGGTACAAGATTTGATACCCACTCTAGATAATCAATTGGCCATATGAACCATGCATCAAGGAGCTTTTGTAATTATAATTTGACCAATAATGCTATTTGGGGATGCATCTTCCTTGACTTTTGTTTCACTGGCTTTGCTTCTGGATAAACTGCTAGATGGTGAACCACAATTTCCAGATCAAGCCTGGGAATGTTGGCATAGGTCCATACAAAGTTGACCTTTCTTTCTCTTAGGAATGTAGCTAGGAGTTCTTGTTCTTCTATCAACAATGATTCTGCATAGAATGTTATATGTGGAGTTTCATATGTTCCCAAGTTGACTAGATTGCACTTCTCTGCTAGGACTGCTGAATTTTCTTGATGTATTGCACTAGGAGGAAGATTGAATTCCTCATCCTTCAGAGCCTCTGAGAGGTTTTCACCATTGGATGCATCCTTTACTTTTACTTTTTTTGAGTCAGAGAGTGTCAAAGTGTGGTTTTCACTCAAATACCTAGAGATTATTCTCAAATTTTAACTTTCATGACTGAGGGATTCAATCATCTCCCCATAATAAGCATGTGTGTCCAACTCAATGTTGAATCTTGCTTTGTGATCCCCATATGGTATAGTATCCTGCAATCCCATGAATTATGAGAGTGCCTCATTGTTTTTGAATGTGTCCAAAATTGGAGGTCCTCGTTGCTCATAGTCAATGAGTTGGGGATAGACTAACTTTATCTTGTTGGTTTGGTTGTTTGATTCAAAAGACAAGGTACTAATCATGAAGAGGGTGGAATCTTCGAACAATATGGGTAGACCTAACTTGGGGGATTCATCACACATTGGTTATATCAAAGGTAAAGTTATCTATGACTCGACCAATGTATACTATTAACTGAAGAGGATTTTTGACTTTTTCAACTAGAGAAGCTCTGTCAGGTATGGTTACCTTCAAAGGGGTACATCCAAGGCCAAGATTTCTTAAACACTTCTCAAAAACGATGGGTTCTAGAAGGCCATTATCATTTTTTCCCAATTTTCTTGTTCCTATTGTAGCCCATGGTAAGCATCATTTGCAATCCTTTGTTGTCATCATCCATGGGAAGATCAGGTGCAGGCATGTTATCTTGGTATAGTAGACTTGATGGGTCTTGTGCATCTACCACTTCCTGGCTTAGGTCCCCCCAACACCTAAATATGGAGGGGTCTGCTTTGAAATTTTGGGATGAGGTGTTATTTGGATGTGGTTTCCCATGAGATCTAGGAGATTGTGGTAACTCTCCTATCACAAAACCATTCTTCATTTTGTAATCCCAACATCCATTGTCTTGGCTAATGACCTTGACATCGAAGATGTCAGGAATGGCAGGTGCCTTTGTATAAGAAGTGCAAGTGAGGGTAGCTGGGTCTATGTACAGAGTTGTGGGCCCTTCATTGTTCTTTGGGACTTGAGGAATTTTGTAGTACTTGGCTTCCAGATTCTCATAGTAGTAAAATGGCTTGGGATCACCATGGATGGTGACCTCTTGTCCTTGATATGGAAACTTGACACATTGATGAAAGGTAGATGCCACAGCTTGCATCCCATGGATCCATGGATGTTCCAAGAGGATATTGTAAGGTAAATCAAGGTCAAGAACTTGGCATGTGGTTTACATAATGGTTGGCACTACTTGAATAGGGAGTTGAATAGTGCCTTGAGACACCCTTTCCTGATCATCATATGCCCTGATTGTTATACCTTTTCCTTTTTTAATGACATCCTCAGAGAGAATCTCAAACTTTTTATCAACTTGAGGGAATCTCATGCAACTGGTCGTTGTGTGCCCCTTGATTTTATGAAAATCACAAAGGTGGTTTTCATTGTACCATGGTTGTTTCACTTGGGGTTCTTGATAGTCCTCATAAATGAGGATTGTAATGAGATTTTCTTGTACTAGTTTCTTCATGATAGATTCAATTGATTCCCCAAGGGGCATGTATTTCCACTTGGGGGAATATTTGTTTCATGGGGGTGGTCCCCCTTGATTATTTGTTTGTTGTGTTATGGTGTTGGCTTGCATGTTGCTTTGATTGTTGTTTTGCAGTTGTTGATACGTTAGCATTTTTTTCCTTGGAGCACTGATCACAACTTTGGCATCAATGACACCATCGTTAGTGACATTCTTGTTTTTCACCCATGTGCAAGGTTTTTCATTGTAGCTAGTGGATGGACAATTTTCTTTGTAAGTAGGTGTCCCCCCTTGTGCGATGAGGGATCGTTAGATATTGAGCGCCTTGGGGATCAGCTAGTCATATTTCATGATGCACTACATTTTTAGATGGAAGGACAAGGTCCCTTCGAGATCAACGATGATGGTGCATATTTGATGTTCTTTGGGCATGGTGCATTTTCTTCTGTTGGCTTTGGATTGCCATTGTTGTAAGAAAGATGAAAATTTATCCCCATTGGATTGTTTTAAAGTCAATAGTTCTTCCAAACTCACATCCATACCTATGTTGAATGAATAGTTTTGTATGAATGCGTCCACAATTTCTTAAAATTTTTTGATTCCAGGGGAGAGATGAGAGAACCATTCCTTGGCAGGTCCAACCAAGCTCTAAGGGAATAGTCACATTAGGTAGCTATCATCGTATGTGACCTCCATGCAATGTACTTGGAATTACCTCATGTGATCCTTAGGGTTTCCCATCCCATGATATTTGTCAAAATTAGGGATTTCAAATCCTTGTGGGAATGGTTTCATTGTAATGCTCCTGTCGAATGGATAAGGTCACAAATTATTTGGTTTCTTTGTTGTTTTCCCTGATTGGAGGTCCTGCCCCTGTTGTGAAAGAAATTGTATTTGTGCCGACACATCATCTTGAGGGTTGGGAGTTGGGATGAATGTGTTCTAGGATGGTTTGATTGTTTGAGTGATGGGTGGATTTTTTTGTGTGTGGGTGGAGGTTGGTTGCAAGCTTTTTTGTACCAAGTATGCCTACAATTTCTATTGTGCCAACAATGCTTGTTGTTGGGCTTGTTGTTGTTGTGCCAACAATGCTTGTTGTTGGGCTAATTGTTGGGATGCTTCTTGTTGCTCTTGATATTGTTGCAATGCTTGTTGGTACTCTTGTTGTTGAGTGGCTTGTTGTTGTGCTAGGTATTGTTCTTGAGCTTGCACTTGAGCTTGTTACGCAGCTTGGGCAGATTGTTATGTGGCCTATGTAGCTTGAGTAGCTTGTGTAGCTTGTGCGGCTTGAGCAACCTGTGTTACTTGAGTAGCTTGAGTAGCTTGTGTTGCTTGTTGGGCTTCTTGTTGTTGCAACAATGCTTGAGCTTGTGTCTGGGAAACTTGTGGCGCTTGTTGTATAGCCTACACTTATTGTGCAACTTGATGTGTAATCAGTGTAGCTTGTTGATTTTGGTATTGTTGGAGTTCCTTTTCATAGGCTTGTCGAGCTGCTTGTAGTGTTATGTTATATTGGTTCGCAATGTTTGGATTGGGCGGTGGTGGAGGATTTAGAATTGTGTTATATGGGGTGATGATATTTTGTTGAGATGGTGGTTGAGATGTGGTTTGAGTGATCATGCTAGATGGTGTGATTGATATGTTGGGTCCTTGGGAGACTTCATTTTGAGGTGTTGGGATTCATGATGTTGCTTGGATAGATGCCACCTGTTGTTGCAATATCGGTGGTATATTCAGAGGATTTGATACACTGATTTGATTTATGGTTGGAGGATTGCTTTGGTTTAATTGATTTGGGATTGATGGTAAAGGGGGTAGCCCTAAACCGATAATTGATGTAGATGTTAGTGGTAGAGGAGGTAGTGGTGGTAGAATTGGTGGTGGAAGTTGTGGAAGATTTCCTTGAGCAAGTGATGATGAGGCCCCAAAGAGTCCCCCTTGTTCAAACAGACTTGCTTGTACCAATGGGAGAGAGACTTGTGTGTCAAGAGAATATGTTAACATTGCAAAAAAAGTGGATGAACTATTGGTGTAATGGAAGATGAGTGGGATGCATTGATGCTTGGGATTTTGGGGGATGGTATTTGATGTACCAAGGATGGTATTTGCATCCAAGTTTTTATTATTGACAAGGGGGTGTGTTTGAAAAATATGGAGTAATGAACTCCCCTTGTTGACAATGGGTTGATTTGGAGCAAGGGATGATGTGGGTTGTGTGATGGGTTGGACAATGCCTTGAATAGGTGAGCTGAATGGTACAAGTGGTATATTCTCAAAAGGTTTATCCATAATAGTGCTTACATCAAAATTAGAAGGTAGTTTGGCCCCTTCCTTTGCTAGCTTTAGCATGTATTGTGAAGGATTTAGTTTCATCATGGCATTGACAATTCTGTGATTTTCAAGGTTTTATACCATCTCTATGATTTCATCTTGGATCATTCCTAGGACATTTTCAGTGATGTCCTCTACTTGACCCTCTTGAAGATCTTGTGATACTACAGGAAAATTGGGTGGGGGATTGCTAGATCCAACAGGTTTGATTTCGGGGGTGGTTTGGCTTGTCACTTGAAGTAGATGTTTCTTTGTTGGCTTCCATGTTCTTCTTGTGTTGAGATCTAGTTTGAACCATAAAATAGGGATCAATTTTTAGGAATGTGTGAGGTGAATCTCTAACTCCTTAGATTGATCTAAACTTTAGGCTCAAAACAGAAAATCTAGAATGATTAAGGATAAAAGGGTGATGATGAGATAAATGAAGGATGGGTGATATGAATGATTGAACTCTTTAAGAAATATTGAAGGAGATACTAGTATTTGGGACTTTTGGATTTTTGGATTTGATTTGTTTTGATTTAATTTTTGGATTTGATTTTTTATTTGGATGATTGGATAATGAACTTGTAAACCCCAAGATGTTGGATGTTATATAGGGATAGACTATTTCCACAAAGTGATAATTTGACTAAGTGTATGAAGAAGGATGCATCCACACAAACCTAACCAAACAAGATGATTTTGATTTGATTTAAAGGATTTTCCAAATGTCTAGCATGAAGGATTTTTTCAAGATTTCCATGAGTTGTTTGTGAGATAGATTTTTGATTTGATGTTTTGAGGATGGGTGAAGGTGTTGATTTTTTATCCTAAAATGAACCTAGAAAGACTCTTGTTTCCAAGACCTCGATATTGAAGAACATGCTAAAACTACCTATGTGAGAAACTCACACCTTTGAAAAAGACTTAGATTTTGACTATAGTAAAATTCATACAAGTTGGGGTTGTTCTTTGAAGCATGCTTGTAGAAATTAAAGACCAATCTCTCTCTAAATTCATAGAGCATTGAAAGATGTTTCTTGAGATCTTTTGGACTAAGACCTTTGGAATTTGGCTTTTGAATTTTGATCTTTTGGGAAATCATTTGAAAAATCATATGTGTGGGGTCCAATTGTTTCTTATCTTTGCTTAATGATTTCCTTTTACCACAAACATGCCCTCTTGCTTAGATTTTTGAAACTAAATGTCTAATGTCTCAATTTATTTTTATCGCAAAAATTCCATTATGTGGAAATCAAGGAAGATCAAGGCACTAGTTCCCTAATGTTGACTTTAGTGAGAGAAAATTGAGATATAAACCCAAATACTTAGAAGCCTCTAAGGATAGAATCCCAAGGGACAAGGAGTAGCACTTGAATTTTTTCAATGGTATTTGCTTCCTATAAAGGGTTTGAGATTTGATTTTCTTGTTGAATGTTTGTTTCCCAATGTTTTAGATCAAGAAAAGTGTTTTGATTCAAAATTATGCACAACCCTAGGATAGAAGAGACAATATTTGTTAAATCCCCACTTGGATAAATCCAATTGCACCTATTCAAAGTGGATGACTAGAAGCTTGACCACATTGGCTCCTCTCCAAGGCACACACTTCTCAAGTCATCCAAGCTTTAGTTCTCATGAATCTCCCATGATGAACTTCTCATCTCTACTAGGAATCGCAAAAATTTGGGGCAACTTTAGAGATCCAACCTCTTACACCAACAAATAGAAAAGGTATTTTTGGCCTCTACATAATTTGGCTTTTAGTCAATGCATCCGTTCGATAAAGATTATACATATGGAAAGTGACCATTTTTTCCCATCTTGTTAGTATAACCCCTCGTGAGCTTGATCTTTCCTCAAGCATCCATTTTATATACTGATCGGAAGAGACTTGGCTTTAGTCTATTATTGGTTTGGGTCATTCCCTTGGGGTGAGTACTTTTTCCCACCATCCATTTGGCAAAGATTATACATATCCAAGTGACCATTACTGCCCATCTTGTCGGTATAACCCCTCGTGAGCTTGATCTTTCTTCAAGCATCAATTTTATATACGGGTTGGAAGAGACTTGGCTTTAGTTTGTTACTAGTTTGGGTCGTTCCCTTGGGGTGATTACTTTTTCCCACCAAGGTAGGCCCTCTAAAGGTGAATAATAGTGAGCAAGCACATATGTTGTTCGATTGATCTTTGTTTGCAAGAATAAAGAGAAAACACACGCAATATATTAAACTCACACTAGAAAGCTTTGTTCAATTTTAAGAGCCCAAATTGAAATATGGACGCAATATTTTATACAACTTAATGTCACCAAAAATATTTTTGATTCTCAAGATCACCATGAAGCACGAGAGAAGTGCATACGCCCTTTTGAATGAGATTACTTTGTATAAAAGATTACAAAACACAAAAGGCACATGTTCATTTTACACCTCAAAGCAATAATGATTCTTTTTATAGCACAAAGATGAAGTGTGAATTTTACTTGTTCAATTTTTAAATCCAAAACCAACTCTAGTAAGTTCCTAAAGTTCTTTTTAATCCCTTTGATTATTCTTTTTAGAGCCCAAATGAAATTTATTTTGAGTCCTAAAACTTGAAGATGACAAAAATCCTTAGGTTGGAATTATAAATACTTCCAAAGTGTTTAAAAACACTTGTTACAATAGAAAGAATATGTCATAAGAAAATTTCTTCTTGCTTCCTCCTTTTCCCCTTGATCACTTCAACCTACAAAAGTTGGTCAAACTACAGAAAACAGAGACACAAAACAAGTTAAAAGGTCAAGGTGACCACACACAAAAAGCACATGCTAAAATGAACTTGAAATTTGACTCTTACCCCACCCCACCGTCACAATCCGCAAAGGCATCACAGTTTGAAGGAGGTCAATGGCACTCTAGTGAAATCAGCAATGCTATGTGGAAAAACAAAGACTGCAAATGTGTCTCTATTTCACCCAGTGACATTCTTTGGAATTTGCAAACTCAGTGCTCAGGAGAATGATTTCAGCGTCGGTCTTTGGAGTAGGAGCAACATTTCTATATAGCGACACTAGACTGATAACATCATTGTTTATCTTTGGCAAAGTCACAGTTTCCTGTAAACACCCAAATTTAAAAAAAAACAATAGAATTTTTGAAAAAAATGTGTTAATTTCTCAAGATTCGCCCTCCTTCTAGTGCCAAAATGTGAATGGTTGATCTAGACCTACTCAAACATGATCAAGAAAACCAATGTTAGCCATCAAACAAATATAAAACAATCATCCACCATGCAATTCATTCAAATACAAAGAACAAGAAACAAAGCAAATTTGATCCAATGAAAGCTAATAAAACTTATTCTAAGTACTCAAACCAACATCCCATGGGGGAATTGGTGCTACTTTGATGTGGAAAGTAGCCCTTTCCCAATTCCTTGCAATTTTGATGATGAATGACGATCTTTGATGAAATTTCACAGTAACCTCGCTAAAATTGATGAAAATTTGGATGAAAATGGATGAACATTGCTTCAAATCTGTAGAGAGTAACCTTGGTTAAAGTTCATGTGGATCAAAAATCAATAGAGAGATCCTCTATTTATAGAAAATAATGATGGAGAAATAGGAAATAGGAAGAATGTGGGATTAATCATGAGCCAATGGCATTGTGCCACTTGTCAACATGCTATTGAAGAGAGGTGGAGGACATTTTGATCAATATGCATAATAAATGCTATTAGGTGGTATTTCAATTTGATGAAATGACATGTTTAGGGGGGATGAAAGAAGAGTTAATGCCACTTGGCTCAAGAAAAAAGGACATGTAAGAGGCTTTAATTCCATGTTGGAGGACAAGTCCTTCTAGGAGGGAGATTTCAAATTTGAGGAATATTCCATTGAGATGCCTTTTTGAATGGAAAATACAAGAATTATTAAATCAAGTAAATTGATTTATTGTGCAAGTTGCAAAATCTAGAGGATTTGATGGTTTAGTGTTAGAGTTAATTAGGATTTAATTAACTTAGATGGAGATTAGTTGATTTGACAGTTGACTTAGATTTCACGATTTATTGAAATCAAATGGGAGCAATAATGAATATTAGATTTAATTAAATAAAGTTTGATTTATTTAATTAAAAGGATGATGTTAGATTTAAATCAAATAAAGGTTAATTTATTCAATTTAAAGGAGATGAACTTAGGATTCAATTAAATAAAATGAATTATTTAATCAGAAGAGAAACATTAGGATTAATTAAATAAAATTATTTATTTAATTAAAAGAAGGTGATGATTCAATCAAACAAAGTGATTTATTTAATTAACAGAGGAAATAGAATTAATTAAATAAAATGATTTATTTAATTAAAGGAAGATAATGATTTAATCAAATAAAGTTGATTTATTTAATTAATAGGGGAATTATGATGAATTAATTAAATCAAGGTTATTTAATTAACTGGTTAGTAAAGAAGTGATTCAGGGAGAACTGATGTTAGTAAATCAGGATCAGGTGCACGATATGAATTAGGATAATTTGAGCGTCTGTAGTTCTAAATGTAGGTTCACCAAAATGAAAGGTAGAAAATTGTCGCTATATATAGTTCAAGACATAGGACAGCAAGTTTTCTTCTCTTTTCATTCAAGGAAACCCTAGAGATCTCAATCCAAGGATGGAATTAGGGAAA
The DNA here is from genome assembly GCA_007258455.2 of Sequoia sempervirens. Taxonomy (NCBI): domain Eukaryota; kingdom Viridiplantae; phylum Streptophyta; class Pinopsida; order Cupressales; family Cupressaceae; genus Sequoia; species Sequoia sempervirens. Next base: position 565,185,337 of record VDFB02105785.1, on the reverse strand, counting down.
TAGATCTACAATAGGGTGTCCTAGGCTCTGATTAATGAATAAAAAGGGGGTTCACCACCAAACTAGGGCTTGAAAAGGAAAGTAATATGCAAGACCTAATATAAAAACCTAATGATATGAAAAGCTTCACTAGATGACCTAGATATGTATGCAAAATAGAATAGAGAACTAGAAAAGTACAGTGGGGCACTTTGAAACCTATAGCAACTTGATTGAAGACCCAAAATGCTCAAAATGTTGAATTTAATGTCTATTGGGACTCATATGCTAGTCTAGGAAATTTAGTCCCAAATTAGGGTTTTTGGTCAGGAATAGAAATCTGGCAAAGACAAGTCTAAAACAACTAAAAATTAGAAAATCCACTATATTGGGACTCACACGCCAGGAGTGGTGTATCAGTCTTGCTTGGCTTTTTTAGAGGATCAAGATCTAAATCTTCTCTTTAACCTTTTCTTTGTCTTCTCAACTTGATTTTCTGATCTTCATTACTTAATTCCGCTCCCTAGATGTCTTTTAATGATCTTCTAAACAAGGTGACAACTTGAATAACTTTGCACACTTAACTCCTTTCCAATCTTTCTCTTCAATATGTCTTCAACCTAGATCTGCAAATCACACACTAAAGAGAGGGGAAAATGTTTTTTTGTTAGTGGAAAGGGGTTTTCCTTGGTCAAACCCCATTTTTGTAATCAGACCTTGTAATGGAATCAAATGCAAAGGAGGAATGATGAATGAACAAAATGTAATGTTGCAACTCACTAAACCCTAGAAATAAATGTTGCAAACATGCATGAAATGGCTCCAATGGATGTGCATCTTGACTCTTGCTTGAATGTTGTAGATCTTGACTTGAATTCTTCCTTGAATCATAAAACCCTACATCACAAATGTTAGCTCAAACACAAACATGATGCATGATGACTTTGACATGATGCTTGATACTTGAATAATGCTCCAAAACACTTGATAATAAGCTCTTGAAGACTCTTGAATTCTCTTGTAGACTCTTAAATTCTCTTTTTATCTCCAATTCACTAGAATGCATGAATACTTGAAAGCTTAGGAGAAAATATGTGAAAAGACCTTGTATTTATACTTGTTTATGCCAAATTTCTTGAAATTACAACACTACAAGTCAACATCAGATCTAGGAGGATAAAATCCTAACAAGAATTTGAATTTAACTTAATTTTAATCCACATGGGACTCATATGCTAGAAGTGGCATATGAGTCCCATTAGGCTAGGCTATGGGACACATTTTTCAAAAAATGCTTAGATTCATGTGAAATCCAAATTGGGGCTCTAAAACCTAGGTGGGACCCACACACCCAACATGGCATATGAGTCCCAGATCATTAAATCTAGGCCACACAATCCAAAAATACTAATTTCTAATTGGTCATTACATATGTGTCAGGATTATCCTCGAAAAGATGCATTAAATGAGGCTTGTGGATGCAAAATAAGGCCAAATAAGGCATAAAGGAGCCCAATTTATTAATGAAAACCCTAGATTAGTGTGAAAGTGTGAGAAAACACTTTACAACACCCTAAATAAGGCACTATTAGGTTCATTTAGCTCACAAGGGCCTAAACAAGTGTGAAAATGTAATGGACGGCATTTTTTGACACTACATATACCTAATGAACCCATCTAAGAATGAAAAAAATTTCCCTACTAATGAATCCAAAACTTGATCAATAAAAAGGGAAACTAGCCTCTTTTAGTTGTTGTATTCAACTCTCTACAATCAACACATACCCTCCATTTTCCTCCCTTTTTTGGCATAACCACTAATGGGGACACCCATTGACTATTAGATATTTGGATAAATGAACCCTACATCTAGTAAGTTTTGTAATTCTGCCTAGACTATGTCACTTGCAGTTGGGTTCATTCTTCTCTGAGGCTACCTCACCTATTTGTAACCTTCATTAATGTAAATTCTATGCATTCATAGGTTAGGATCCATTCCTTTCATGTCATGATATTCCCATGAAATGTGGTTGCATGTACTTTCAACATGTTTAACAGTGAAGACTATTGTGTACCTATCAATTGACTGTTGACATTTTATGTTTTACCCATCATAATTTATATGGTAAAGGTTGATGTCTTAATAAAGGCAATGTCAAAGCCTACTAAATTGGGAATACAATTATGGGGTAATAGAGTATAAAAATTTGAGAATTAGACTCAAATTCATTTGTGAGTATTGTGTAATGCAAAGGTTCATGCAAGCATGTTAGATAATTATATTGTTGTGGGTCCCTTCCATAAGAGTTTTTCATAATGTTTGCAAGGACTTTATCTTCATCTTGGGTTTCTAACATTCAATACATTCAATAGTCATTAAAGATTGGCAATGAATATTGATCATCCTCATCTAGGGTAGGCCATACATTTTGGTCCAAATTTTTATGTGGCTATACAGTGGGTAAGGGACTAGTTTTTTGTCACATTTCCATTAGAAATGATCATATTACATGACCTACAACCAATGAATACATTTGTAGTGGCCAACCAAGGTCTCCCTGGGATTAGGGGGTATCCTGAAAGTTTTTTTGTAGGTTGTAACACCATAAAGTCGATAGGGTATTCCCATGAGTTCAATGTAATAAACAAGTCTTTATAATGCCCTCTAATTTTATAGTTGACCTATTTTCTAGTTGTAAAATAGTAGGTGTAGGCCGAAGCTTCATTAACTAAAGTTATTTCATGGTTTCCTTTTTCATCACATTACTGGTTGCTCCTAGGTCAACTAAGGTAATTTTGATGAGAGTTTCATTGATTTGAACATCTACTATAGGGCTCCTAGGGTTTTTATATTTAGGAACAACTATATTTCCTAGCATGATGTTAGAAAGCTACCCTAAAACATGCACGATCTAAGGGTCCTTCCATTTCCTACCTAGCTTCTTAAGGCATAATTGTCTCACAATATTTTTGTAAATTGGGACTTCCTTAGTTTCTTGTCTTAGGGGTATTTTTATGCAAAAAAATTTGAGTTGTCCTAATAGGTCAGATTCAAGTTCAAAATGATGCTTAAATGTATAGTTAGTCTTTCAAGGAATGGTGCTTCAAGAATTATGTTGGTTGGTTTTACTTGATTTTGTTCAGGTTCCTTTGGTTGTATATCCATAATTTCTATTGGTATTTCCTCATCAGTCATCTCTATGATGTGAGGAGATAAAGGCCCGACTAGAATTTTCCTTGAATAGAGATGCACATCACTTATCTCAACCCCATACATTGGGTATTATATTTTTTCATTAGTATAAGCCTACTAAACAACCTTATCATTGAGGTTAGGTGTAGGTTGTGCTGGCAACTAAAGTGCTCTTAGTTGTGTTGGTGTAGCCATGGTTGGATTTGGAATTATGGGAGGTTGTTGTGTGTGCAAGGGTTGTTGTGGTTGTAGGTATTTTGTGTTTTGGTTTTTCCATTGTTGACCTTCTTGCCACTATGATGGTCATTGGTGTTACTAGGGTAGTCACTGGGAATTGTATTTTGGGACCTAATAATGTTGTAGTGGCCATATATCTTCTTTTTATTGAGTCTAATTGTATTATTGGGTTATTGGTCATGGTTGATTTTGTACATTAGTCCAAGGCTTAGGGTTCCAACTTGAGAAGTTTGAATTACTACCTAGAAATGACATATTGTAGGTCAAGGGATCTTAAGGCATACCTTGCCTTGGATTCCATGGTTTGCGCTGACTCATGTAAAACACTTGGCCTTCTTCATACTCTAGGGCATGAAATTTTAGATTCCCTTTCTATTATTCAATGATCGAGACCAAGAAATTTGGATATAACATCTATGAACACTTATTATCATCATATTTGAATAGCACAAGCAAATATTCAACATAAAAAAATGCATAGAAAAATCATAACACTAATCTATATGCCAAAACACCTATGTAGCACACTATTTTCTCTTTTATTCAAATTTTCTCAAAAGCACTTGGAAACCAAGCACTAGAAACACATTCTCATCATCTTCACCAAGGCAATCTAGGATAAACACATTCTATAGTAGGATAATCCCACAAATCCTCTCAAATGTGACAAATTCCTTGGTCAAGGCCAATCCTCTCAAATGTGACAAATTCCTAGATTGCCTTAGTCCACTTCCAAGTTTTAGGAAATTCAAAGGTGTTGTTTGTAGCTCCCAGTCTACACTTCAGTTCCTGACAATTGTTTGCTTCCGAAACTCTGATTTTTGGCACTATAAGTGACTTTTTTGTAGATATTTTTACCTAGCCAACAAGGAGATATCTTCAAAAACTTTTCAACTTATTCTTCAATGATTTATAATCCTTCAAAGTACCTAAATCTACAAACCCACAAGGAAAAAGAGAAATGTTGAATGTTAGGGCATGGGGGTTTGTCTTGGTCAAACCCCTCTTTAGGTTATTCAACCAAAATGAAGAAATAATGTAATGAAGCATGAAATAATGGAATTACAGACTTTCCATGATGATAGATCTTGAATTTCTACAACAATGGATGTAGAATTTTCCCTTGAATGTCTAAAAAATTATCTTGATTACTATCTAAATGACCTAACCCTAGCTTGCTTGACTTGAATGCATGATGAATGATGAATGAATAATAATTGATTATGAATTAGGGTTTAGAATCTTGTTTATTAAGGAAATCCACCTAATTTTCTCGTTAATTTGATCCCCAAGGCTGACATGGAGGAAAATTAAAATTAAAACCCAAATTTTCTCACTCAAATCTTGAAAATAGCCCAAATGGGACTAATTCACCACTCTAGTTGACTTAGTCCCACCTTGTTGGGACTCATTCGCCCAAATGGGAAACTTAGTCCCGCAAGGGTTCTTTTGCCAACTGGACTGTCTGGGAGTGAAGAAATTAAGTTTGTATGGTAATTTTGTCAGGTATTTGATCAAATTAAGCCTCAAGATGCACCATATGGGGTCATAGGGGCATATTAATGATGATGTAAAGAGTAATTAGGGCTAAGGACACAAAGTTCAATGTGAAAGTTTCATTAAATACGCTTTACAACATTAAAATGAATTTTGTGTAGCCTAGAAGGCACAACATCCAATGTGAATGTGTAAAACACATTAAAACATTAGGTTAAAATTAGGTTTAATTTGCAAGCCTTCTAGATTAATGTGATAATGTCATTAAATAAATTTTATAAGGGAAAAAATAGGTCCATGAGACTTAAATGCTTAATAAAAGTCTAAAAAAGTGTGAAATTCATTTACAACACCTTTACAAGACATCATTAGATACATTTTATTTAGTTTACAAGGACCCAAGACCTAATGTGGATGTGAAAAACACCTCACAACACTAGATCAAGGCATCATTAAGTCCAATTTATCATCAATTATTCCCAAATCAAGCAAGAAGATGTCAAGGGATACATTTTTTTACGCTACATTTAGCCCCAACCTTAGTGAGAGGATGAACTTGCTGCAAACTCACACTAAAGTAGACAATCAAGAGTGGTCCAATTGTACCAATGCAATTGACAAAGGATGAAAAAGATGAAGAAGGTAACCAAGCCCCTAGGATCCAAGATCCTAATTCAAACCATCATGAGCACAAAAGGACATGCACAAGATGCAGCAAAACAAGACATGCTATCATGCAATGGCAATGACTAGAAGGGAGAGAAGAAATAAAACTGAGGTGGATCAAGCTTCAACCATTTGTCCAACACAATGTGAATCAGATCTAGGTTGTTTTTCTAGAAAATAAAATGCATACTCACTCTGACGTGATGGAATTCATGGTTGTCCGCCAGGTGAGAAGTCCCAAAAGGTGAGAAACATATACTCATGGCTGGTATGTACTCACACATACGCAAGTGGCTATGGGAAAATTCATGCCTTAGATTGGGCTTCCCACTCAACCATACCAAGTTTATACCTCTTGATAACTTTGACAAGGTTTCATACAAAAATGATCTTTGAGTTCTATGAGGCAAGCAAAACATCGTATGATTGAAACTTATAGACATTGTAAATGCAAGATAGTGTAAGGAATGTTCAAAGGGATTTTGCTTAGCTGGTGCGAGGTCTCATCTTAGGGAACATCATGCTTAATGTTTCCAAGAGAGGAAAAGTGAAAAAGGTCTCATCTTGTTTCCAAGAGAGGACAAGTGCAATGTCTCATCCTAGGCAACATTGCACCTAATGTTTCCAAGAGAGGAAATCACAAGAAAAAGAAAATAACACAATGAAATATGAGTGTCAATGTATGCCTCCACTTTAAAGCAGTTACTAACACCATTACTATGAGAAATTTCTTTAATGTAGAAGAAGACATGAGAGCTTATTCAGAAAGCCCTATGCCAAGTCATATGTTTCTGATAAGCTACATCATGAAAAAGGTAGTATGTCACATGCGAGCCAACTTAAGACATGTCATCCACATCCCCAGCTTGCTCTTATATGTTCATGAAAGGTTAACGGCTAGTTGAAAGAGGCAACAACAAGTGGCATACAAGGACAAGGCTACCTAACCCCTTGCCCCCACTTAGTGCAAGACAAGGATGAGCCCAAAATGAGTGATGAGAAACATGCTAGAGTGAAAATTAGTATCGATTAGGTGCTTCCACATAAAGGAGAGCACCAAGCTCCTTAAGATGTTGGATTTTACTACTCAAAGCCATACATTCATTAGCAGAATGACCATGAACTCTATGATAGGTGAAAAATGAAGTCTTGTAATAGAATTTATTCCGAGTTCTTGGAGGGAGAGATATCAAGGGATCATGGAGGAGTCTCGACAAGATACCCACTTGATCAATGGTGGAAGGTGTTCTTATGGTTTGTGACAAAGATACCTTGTGCTTAGATGTACAAGATGTCATACCTATGCAAGACTGTAGATTGTGAGATTTTGTTCTCTCCTTTATAGGAGGGTGTAAAATCTAACGATTTCAATTCATTAGTGTTTTGCGAGATGACATTGACATTAAGCAAAGATGTATTTGTTTGTTTCAAAGAATTACTTGTAATAGTGTAGATGTTAAATGAAGGCTTGTTTATTTCTATCAAGGGAAAATAACCAAGACCATGAGTTTTTTGTTGTGTGTTAGGCTCTATAGGGTTGCATATACCTTGTTCGCTAGCACCACATCATTTTCCACTATAACCAAGTTGTTTCAAAAGTTCATAACCTTTTCCATAAAGCATTTTCATTGCTTTTGGATCGGGTGGTTTTTCATGATCAACTTTGTCAAAGGTTGTGTAATTTTTTGTCTTGTGTTCTAAAGTGGCTGAGGCAGATGCTTTCAAAGGGTCTTGTAAGTTTTGTGTTGATAGGATTGCATTTTTGTGTCCCTTATTTGAATCTTTGTTTATGATCTTGTACTCACCCGTGAATGTATGTTTGAAATCTAAAGAACCCTAATCATCATCTAATAGCTTTGTGAATTGTTCCATGTGTTTTCCTTTGTCTTGTTGTTGTATAGGATCTATTTGTGTGGTTGGTGTTAATGTGTTCAAGGGATTCTCTTTGTTTTTCTCAAGTTGTAAGACACTATAAGGCTCAAGATCAGCATCAAGTGTGTATACTTTGTTGTTGTATATGTATTTCATTTTACGATGGAGAGTATAAGGCACCCCACTCATTGCATGAATCCATGGTCTTCCCAAATGAAGATTATATGAAAATTCATGAGGCATAACATGAATTTGTGTATCCAATGTGGCCTTCCCAACTATAATAGGTAAAGTAATCACACTGAGCGATTTTTTTTCAACACTATCAAATCCCTTAAGAGATAAAGAATCATATTGAATTTGTGATTTATCCACACAAAGCCTATCCAAAAGGTTTATGCTACAAACATTAAGGTGGAGCCATTGTCAACAAGGGTTTGCTTTATCCCTATTCGTTTCTATTGAGATAGTATTATGAATGCGCCATTTTGTTTTTTGCACTTCCAAAGAGGGGAGTTCACTTTGGTGGAAAACAATGTCATCATTTATTCCTTGAATCATGGCTGCTATTTCATTTGGTTGTGCATTGGAAGGGACATCAACTTGTGGTAAGGTTGATTGAAGCATAGTGTGATAGTTAGGTGAATTTTGAATAAAATCCCATAGTGATATCTTTGCAGGAGTATTCTTAAGTTCAACAAGATCATACTCCTTAGGATTTAATCGGGGAGCACTAGGCAAGATGGGATTAGGAAAAGGTAAGGGCATCGGGTTTGGTTGTGGCGGTTGTGGATTGTTTCTAGTGTTATATGTAAGACAATGGTATTATGACTCAGCTGCTGTGAAACATTGTTCTTAGGTGGGTAAAGGATTAACTTAGATTTGTTTTGAGTTTGAGGTTTGTGTGAAGGGGGATAAAGGATGAGTTGAGGTTGAATAATATTAGCATCCCTTGGCGAATGAGATTCTAACATGGGCTCTCCATCTTCTTTTAAGGGCATAATATCATTATTGTCAATGTTATCCTTGTCTTGTATCATGATATCCTCCTTAGGAGAGAGTTTTTAGGAGAACTACAAACAACATGTCTTGACATTTGAGGGTTGGTTCTTCTAAAATTACTTCATCACAAGTAGGGGAATGATCAATGATGGGATTTTCTTGTTTATCAATAGTGGGGAAATGAGGAGAAGACTCTATTTGATTGTTCTTTGTCTCTAAGGTCTCATTCTCTCAGTCCATATTATCTACCCTAGTAGTAGAGCTTGTAAGATGTGCATTCATGGTTAAATTTTGTAAAGTAGCTTCATCACAAGTAGGGGAGGGATCAAGAGAAGGACAACTATGATTTTCATGCTTACAAAAAAAATCTTCCCAAACGATAGGATCATGAGGGAAGGGAGAGACAAGATTCTTATGACTCTTAATAGGTATATCTTCTAACACCAACCTATCCTCTTTGCATAGAGGGGGGGTATTAAGAGAAAAAAAAATTTGATTGTCATGGCTAGGAGGACTAGGTAATGTGATGATTATAAATGTTTCTACAGATATCATCCTCTTGTTGTCTAATGTCTTCCAAAGGGGGATGAGGAGGACAATCAAGACCCTCAATGTGTGTATCTTCTTTCACCAAGATACCTTCATCACTAATAGGAGAGGTATTGGGAGAAGAACACGTATGATTGTTATGTTTGTCTACACTACCATCCTCACCAATGGGAAATGTAATGTTAAGGATAGTAACAATGGTTTGATCAAAACTATGACTAATATGTTTCTTAATGACCTCATTGTTCTAATCAAAATTGAACTCATAAGAAGGGATGTACTTATGCAATCCATTTGTAACCATATCAAAGCCACATGGTTTGAAAGGAAACATGCTATCATGAAGAAGTAAAGAGAGTGCAATGAAATGTTTAAATACAATTTTTAGATATGAAGCAAGGTAATTTTATGATTACATTATGCAAAAATTGTAAAGATGAAAGGTTGTAAATGTAAATTTTGAAATTGAGCAATGCATGAAATGAGCTAATGTAATCTAAATCTAATGAAATGCATGTAATAGAAACTTAGCCAACTGATACAAATAGGTAATGACAGCCAACAAAAGCTTTAAAATAGGGTTTTTAGTGCTGTGAAAGGTAGTTTCAGGGGTGGAAAGGGACTAATTCACCCAAGGTGGTGAATGAGTCCCAGTAGGGATTTTTATTTTGATAATTGTCATTTTTTTTTGATTGATTTTTTATGTATTATGTGTTGTATGATGCAGACCTAAGATGCAAATGCAGAATTTTAGAAATTTTTTATGATTTGGGATGCCAAAAATGCAACCTATATGCACTTTCACTAATGCAAAATTTGGAAACCCTAGATGCAAATTAACTAATGCAAACCCTCATACAAAGTCAATGCAATTGAGATCTAGGGTGAGGAGGTACTCTTAATCAGAAAAGAGGGTATTCAAAAGTCAGGTTCACCAAAATGAACCATAGATTTTTGGCAATGTGAGCTCTCTTACACTTCTAGGGTTTTGCACCTAAAAGGAGAGAGATATACCAAAAATTGTTATGGCCCACTCAAGACTAATGCAAATATGACTGAAAGATGTCTAAGAATAATTTCCTAATGTAGAAATTTGATAAAATATATTGATTAATTATTGGAAACTAAGAAAATGCAAACTGTTTGAAAACACAATGTATTACACAAAAACACCTAGAAGGATGAATAGAAATGCAAATAAAATAGAATAGGAAATCAAAAAAGAAAGCATGCACCTAGAGATGTGTTGAAGACTACATTGAAGACTGCAAATGTTACTGGTCCTAAAAATTTGGCCTACTAGGACTCATACACCTTTCTGAGTGAATTAGTCCCAGATCTGGGAAATTGCACCGGGGCCCATTTTAGGCAAATGGGTATCTAAATCTATAGAAATCTCTTTTCAAGCCTGGAAATGGGACTAATTCACCACTAATGGAAAATTGGTTCACTTCCAGGTTTCAGGAAATTCAAAGGTGCAATTTGTAGCTCCCAGTCTGCACTTCAGTTCTTAACAGTTGTCTGCTTCTGAAACTCTGATTTTTGGAACTATAAGTGACTTTTTGTGGATATTTTGACCTAGAAAACAAGGAGATGTCTTCAACAACATTCAAACTTATTCTTCAATGATTTCTAAGCCTTCAAAGTACCTAAATCTTCAAACACACAAGGAAAAAGAGAGAAATCTTAAATGTTAGCGCATGGGGGTTTGCCTTGGTCAAACCCCTTGTTAGGTAATTAAACCAAAATGAAGGAATATTGTAATGAAGCATGAATTAATGGAATTAGAGACTTTCCATGATGATATATTTTGAATTTTTGCAGCGATGGATGTAGAATCAGCACTTGAATGTCTGAAAAAATGATCTTGCTTGTTATCTAAATGACCTAACCCTAGCTTGCTTGAATTGAATGCATGATGAATGATGAATGAATAATAATTGATTATGAATTAGGGTTTAGAATCTTGTCTATATAGTAAATCTGCCTAATTTTCTTGTTAATTTGATCCCCAAGGCCAACATGGAGGAAAATTAAACTTAAAACCCAAATTTTCCCGCTCAAATCTCAAAAAATAGCCCAAATGGGACTAATTCACCACTTTAGGCAACTTATTCCCACCTAGTTAGGACTCATTTGCCCAGATGGGTGACTTAGTCCCACAGGTTCTTTTGTCGGCTAGATTGTTGAGTGGAGAAATCAAGTTTGTATGGTGATTTTGTCAAGTATTTGATCAAATTAAGCCTTGGGATGCACAATATGGGGTCATAAGGGCCTATTAATGATGATGTAAAGAGAAATTAGGGCTAAGGACACAAATTTCAATGTGAAAGTGTGATTAAATACACATTACAACATTAAAATGAAGTCCACATAACCTAGAAGGCACAAAATCTAATGTGAATGTGTAAAACACATTACAACACTAGGTTAGAATTAGGTTTAATTTACAAGCCTTCTATATTAATGTGATAATGCCATTAAATACATTTTATAAAGGGAAAAATAGGTCTATGAGACTTAAATGCTTAATAAAATTCTAGAAAATTGTGAGTCATTTACAACACCTTTACAAGACATCAGTAGATACATTTTATTCAGTTTACAAGGACCCAAGACCTAATGTGGATGTGAAAAACACCTCACAACACTAGATCAAGGCATCATTAAGTCCAATTTATCATCAATTATTTCCAAATCAAGCAAGAAGATGTCAAGGTATACATTTTTTTACGCTACAATCCCTAAAAGGAAAACACAAGACAAATGAAAAGGAAAATGAAAGGAAAAGAAAAGATAATGAAAAATATTTTGGGTCAACATGAAGGAGACATGAACATCTCAATGCCTTGCGTCATCCCCAAAAGGAAAACACAAGAAAGAAAAATGAAAGTAAAGGTAAAGGTCAATCAAAAGGTAAAAGTATACGAAATATACAAGAATGAAGGTACAAATAGAGGAATGCACATAGAGAGAGGAAAATCAAACAGAACATCACGGAGGATCACGTTATGCACATGTAAGAAAACAAAAAGAAAATGAAATGGACTAGTAAGGAAAAGGTGAGTCAACCTAAAGCAAGTCACCCACCTCCCAATCTTGGTCTAAAGAAGTGAAAGGTAGATAATGAACCTAAGGGACAACAACAAATGCCTTACTAGGACAAGGCCATCTACTTCTTGCCCCCACTAAGTGCAAGACAAAAATGGGTCAAGGTAGGTGATGAGAAAGGTCATGTAATAGTGAGAATACAGAATACTACAACTATTACATGACACTATATGAAACTAAGCAATCACACGATGACAATCATTGCCATCAAAGTGAAATTTTTTCAATATTAAGTAAACTGCATGACATTCATCGGTACTATGTCCAAGAACATGGTGATAGGAACAATGTGGAACTTTTGCATCTTTAGGATAAAGCACTAATCTATTCATAGGTGGTAATCTTATGAATCCTTTGTTAAGAAGAAATTGTAGTTTTCTTTCAATTTCAGGTGGTGTACAGGGAGGTTATAGCTTTTGTAATTTATAAGGTCTTTTGTGTTTGCTAAATTGATCAATTTCTCTATTTTCAAAGGTTGAGGAGGACCTAAGGTGATCCTATCATGTGTGTCATTGTTATGAGTCATTGTTTATTCTTGAGAAAGAATGACATTCATATCAGGGGGAGAATCAAAGATCACTGTGCCATCACTACGAAGGTTTAATTATTCTCTAGGAGGTCTATCATTGTGAAGTGGAATCTTGATATCCTATCCCTTTTTGTTTTCATCAGTTGGTTGTCACAGCCATGTTTTCTCAAGATAGTAAATATTTTGCCATATGTTTCTTCGAGGTTGATAGAAGTGTTGGTCACTTTGTTATCATAAAATGGTTGAGTTTTTGCTTGTTTAGAGGAACTAGGTTTATCTATTGTAGGAAGCTTGGGTTCAAATTTTGTTTCAGTTTTAGAATGTAAGAAACCAAACATCTCAAGAGATGGTATTGTGGGAAGATTTAGTTGTTTCATTGATGGATAGAAATATGCATTAGCTTCAATGATATCAAGACAATCATTTAGGAACTTATTCATGTTGTCATCATCTTCTCCAATGATGTCAACATCACTAGAAGGACATGCATTCGGAGTTGATTAAGCATGAGTGAGTTCAATTTCATTAGGATCATTACTAAAGGAATAATTTCACACATCAACCATTTAAGATTTCAATGACATCCACAACTTTGCAAAGAAAATATCCATTATACAAGATTGAACAAATGTACTTGAAATGAAGGAAATTGAAATAGTAGCAAATCTAGAAACTGAAACCAAAAACAGAAAGTAGCCCATAGAAACACAAAAAAGTAATTTCAGATTATGGAAATTGAAGAATCAAATTCAACATGGACTAAGATGCTAGGAAGGGCATCTTAGTCCTCTTGGTGAGATTTTGAACTTCCAAAGGCTGAAACAGACAACAAACAAGACAGGGAGAATTTTGAAGCAAAATTCCTGAGAGGGACTAAGACACCAGGAAGGGTGTTTTAGTCCTAGCAGAGGTTTTTTGTAGAGAATCAATGAATTTTGGAATGTCAATAGTAATTACAGATTGCCTATGCAAGATACTGATGCTCAAAAATAGAAAAAATGTGCAAATAAGTGCAAGAAAAAGTAACTAAGGATAAGCAATTGAATGCAATGTGGAATGCAATTTTTTTATTTTCAATGCAATAAGAATCTATCTAAATGCAATTAAGATGACGAAAAATTCACTTTTCAATTTTTAATGAAATGAAATGATGCAATAAAGTAAAGATGCAACCTATATGCACTTTCACTAATGCAAATATAGAAAACCCTAAATGCAATTTCACTAATGCAAAATGCAATAAACCCTAGATGCACTTTCACTAATCCAAGATGCAATCTAGATCTAAGGACCTTAACAGACTCCAAATCAGAAATGAAACGAATGTTCATAAGTCAGGTTCACCAAAATGATGAATGGGAAAATAGGTATCTTGAAAGATATCACACTTTTCCACTCATTCATTCACTATTTTCCTAGGAATCCCAATTGGATTGACTAACAACCTCATAAGGTGATTCAATTCACAATTAGGAAGATCCTAGGAGGGGTTCTATGAGTTCTAAGGGGTTCACCACCAAGCAAATGCTTGGAAAAGACAAATTTTTGAAAACACAATGTGATATGAAAAATGACTTAAAACTATGAATGTAAGCTAAATGAGAGATGAAAATAATGAAATTATGCAACAAGGAGATAGGATGTATGCATCTGGGAAGTCTGGAGATACTATGAGGATTCTAGAAATGCAAAGATGTTCAAAAATGCCAATGAGGACAAGATGCCCAGAATGGCATATTAGTCTCATTGTTTTTCGAGGCCAATATAGATTAACCAGATCTCAGAAAATCTCTAAAAAATAAGCTTGGGAAGACTAAGACATCCAAGATGACATATTAGTCCTATTCTGAATTTTTGCTAACTCTGAACATAATATTGAGCTCCAAGGTTTGCATTTGCTTGTCTTTAGATTTTACATTTTGAATCTTCTAAATGTGACCTGTAGGTGAGTTTCTGTGAATATGACAACTTTAAAATGAAACTTTTCAACTATTACAACTTTACACTCCAAGTGATCTTCAAGATTTCAACCTAGATCTACAATCACAAATATGCAAGATGGGAAAAACTTGTTGTTTGTTAATGAATGGGGGTTTGCCTTGGTCAAACCCTTTGTTGGTAATTAAAGCTTGAAATGAAATAGATATAATGAAGGAAATGGTAAATGAACAACATGCAATGCTACAACTCAAAAAACCCTTATAAAGTCTACAAACTTGTGTGCAATGGCCGCAATCGATATGGATTTTGAATTGCTTGGAAGAGAGGACTTGAATTGCTTTCTTGAATCAAAACCCTACATCATAAATGTTAGTGCAACAACACACATGACGCAAGAAAGCTCTTCGATATGATGCTTGAATCTAAAAATGGCTCCAAATGCTTGATGAATCTACTCTTGAATGCTCTTGTGAACTCAATTTGATATTATGAATGCTCTCACAAAATAATTGGATTGAAATGAATGAATGAACCTTGAATTTATACTTATCTAGGCTTAATATCCCAAAATTATATCACACCAACCCGACATATGAATGCATTAAATAAAGGAGGCTAAATCTTGCCACAATTTGAAATTAAATCCCAAAAATGACTCAAGGAGGACTAAGATTCCCTAGGCGGTGTCTTAATCCCAAGTCCTATAAACTTGGGGAACAGACACCAAGAAGGGGCCCAATCCAAATACCCAAAAATTAGGGTCTTGAGAGTCTTGGGGGACAAAGATGCCCTAGGTGGCATTTTAGTCTTGACCCAAAAATTAGGGACACACTGATGGAGTAATTAAATTAGTACTTATGCATTGGAGAATGCTAGGATTAACTAGAAAAATATATTATTCATAGGGCTTGTGGACACAAAATAGGACCAATTAAGCCAAAAAGAAGATTAAATAAAGTAAGGCGGTCCCAAACAAGCGTGAAAATGCAAGGGTATGCATTTTCCTACAGCACATGTTGAAGCAAACTTTATGAGGAAAATGAAAAAGGGGTATTGGTAAATACTAAGGTAAGCTACCTTTCAAATGTTTCAATTGTGGAAAGATAGGTCATTATGCTTCAAGATTTCCAAATAGAGCTTTGAATGACAAGAATAAGGAAAAAAAGGTAAAACAATTAAGAAAAGTTATTATGTTAGAGAAGATGTGATATATATAATGATGAATTTGACTTTACAGATGATGAGAATAGTGAATTCTTGTTCATGGCTATAAAAGATGGAACTAATTCTACTAACTCTTAGAGATGTATGAAGGAAATTGCTCTGGAAGCAGGTGATAACACTGAAGGAACTGTGGTGACTATTTTTCATGCTAGAGAGGAGAAGAACTAATGGATCATTGATAGTGGATGCTCAAATCATATGACTGGTGAAAAAAGTAAGTTTTTTAGACTTGAGAAAGATGGAGGAGGTCTATTTAAGTTTGGTGATGATACATCTGCTAATATTTGTGGAAAAGGTTCAATCAGTTTTGATGGCAAGCATAATAAAGATGATGTGGTTTATGTTAAGGGTTTAAGGCATAATCTCTTGAGTGTTGGACAAATTTGTAGAAAAGGATATAATCTTATCTTTCAAGATGATGGGTGTGATATCAAAAAAGGCTCTTATATTGTGGTTGTTCTTGGAAGAAAGATAGATGCAAATGTGTATCATCTTAAAGGTGTTGATGGTCATTGCTTTATGACTCAAATTAATGAAAGTTGGTTATGGCCTAGAAGGATGTGTCACATCAATTTTGGTAGCCTAGTAAGGATCAGTTCAGTTCAAGTTGTGAGAGATCTACCAAAGATTACAAAGACCATCAATGTTGTCTACAAGGAATCTCACATTGGAAAGCAAGCAAGAAGAAGTTTCAAAGTAAAAGAATAATCTACTACTAGACTATTGGAGTTGGTGCGTACAAACCTTTGTGGTCCTTCTAGAATAAGAACTCTTCAAGGTGATAGGTATTTTACCAATTGATGATTATTCTAGAATGACATGGGTTACATTTCTCAAAGAAAAATCAGAAGCTCTAGATAAATTTAAAGCATTCAATGTTATGGTTGACAATGAAATTGATATGAAAATCAAGTGTTTTAGGTCTGACAGAGGTGGAGAATTCACCTTCAATGAGTTTAATAGTTTTTGTGAGAATCATGGAATAAAGAGGCATTTATCTTCCCCTATGACTCCTTAGTAGTATGGAGTGGTTGAAAGAAAGAATAGGACTATTTAAGAAGCTACAAGAACAATGACGAAAGAGGAAAACCTACTGAAAGTCTAAAAGAGAGAAGTAATTAATATTGTTGTCTACATACTTAACAGAGTTCAAGCAAGTGTAAATAGTGCAAAGACTCCCTATGAGTTGTGGTATGGAAGGATTCCTACTTTCAAATACTTCAGAGTTTGTTTGGAAGAAAATTCTATATTAGAAGAGTTGAAGAGAACTTAGGGAATTTTGATATAAGATCTGATAAAGGTATATTCCCTAGATATTCTACAAGAAGCAAAGCTTACCAGTTTTACAACAAGAAGTTGAAGAAGATTGTTGAGAGTACAAGTGTCAAAGTGGATGAGGAATTATAGAAAATTTTGTGGTGATAGATGGAAATGAATCAGATGAGTCCTCTTGTAGAGAAAATGATAGAGATGAAGGTAAGGAAAAATAAGTTCAAGTTGAAGAGGAAGAAGCTCCATAAAGGATCCCTAAGACTCCTAAGTATGTGCACAAGAACCATTTTAAATATCATATCATTGTTGAAAAAAGAAAAGGTGTGTTGACAAGGATAAAAGCTGTTATGATTGAAGAAGAGGTAAACCTATGTTTACTCTCCAAATTTGAACCTAAAATAGTGATTAAAGCATGCAAGGATGAGTATTAGATCAAGGATATGGAAGAACTACTACAGATTAAGAAGAATCAGACTAGGGAACTTGTCCCAAGACCAAAAAACAAGAATGTAATTGGAACTAAGTGGGTATTCTGGAAAAACCTGAATGAGAATGGAGAAGTAGTAAGAAACAAAGCAAGGCTTGTGTGTAAGGGCTGCTCACAAGTAGAAGGAAAAGATTTTGAGGAGATATTTTCTCTAGTGGCAAGAATGGAAGCTATTAGGATTCTTTTGGATTTTGCAACACATAAGGATTTCAAGGTTTATCAAATGGATGTGAAGTCTACTTTCTTGAATGGTGAATTGGAAGAAGAGGTATATATTGAACAACCAAAAGGATTTTAGTTATCAAACAAACCGAATATGGTTTGCAGATCATTGAAGAAGGCATTATATAAACTGTAGTAGGCTCGTAGAGCTTGGTATGCAAGGTTGGATAGGTACTTGATACAACAAGGATTCAACAAAGGTACCACAAATATTAATCTTTATTTCAAAGTTGAAAAAGATAAAATATTGATTGTGGTTGTATGTGTTGATGATATAATTATTGGAGGAAATGAAGCAATGTGCAAGAAATTTGTAGAAGAGATGCATAAAAAGTTTGAGATGTCTATGTTTGGGGAGATGAATTTCTTCCCAAGACTACAAATCAATTAGATCAAAAAAGGTATATTAATTTCACAATCAAAGTATGTCAAGGAAATGTTGAAGAAGTTTGGAAAGGAAGATTCTAAACTGGTATGTACTCCTATGGTTACTAGTTGCAAGCTAAGTAAGAATGATGAATCTCCTAAGGTTGATTAGAGCAAGAATAGATCAACGATTGGAGGATTTCTATATCTAATTGTTACTAGATCGGATATCATGCATGTAATTTTTCTTGTCACTAGATTTCAAGAAGATCCTAAAGAGTCACATGTTGCAACAATGAAGAGGATATTCAGATACTTGAAGGGCACTTTGGAACATGGCTTATGGTATCCAAAGGATTCTGATTTTTCTTTGAATGCTTATACGGATGCAGATTGGGAAAGTTGTGTGAATGATAGGAAAAGTACAAGTGGTGGTGCATTCTTTCTTGGATGTTGATTGGTGTCTTGGCTAAGCAAGAAGCAAGATTTAGTATCTTTATCTACTGCAAAGGAAAATTACATTACAACATCTTGTTGCACATAGGTGTTGTGGATGAGGCAAACATTAAAGGATATCAAAGTTGTGTATAATGAACTAATTTATATCCTCTACGATAATACAAGTGCTATTAACATTTCAAATAATCTTTTGATGCACTCAAGGACAAACCATATCTCAATCTGGTATAATTTTTGAGAGAAGATTTCAGAGAATGAATTGAAGATTGTGTATGTTCCTACAAAGGATTAGGACAATGATATATTCACTAAGTCTCTTTCTAAGGATACTTTTGAGTATCTTCAAGAGAAGTTAGGGGTTATTACCCCTCCAATGAACTAGATGCATAAGGATATGCATCAATCTAATGCATCTCAAGATTCATTCTTTATTTTGGACTGATGTTGGAAGCTACCTCTCACAGGGAGTAGGTAGTGGCTTTGATTGGTTGTTACAACTAGGAGTAAGTGCTAGTGTGTAGGTTAATGTTGTCATTTTCCAATTATATCAAAGGATATGTGTAATGGTTGTTTGTTGATACAGTTTGTTGTGTGCTCCTAAGGGGGAGTATGTAGAGCAGTAAAAAGGAAAAGATATTGTAGAGCAAGTACAAGTATGATTGATGTCGAAGGGGGAAAGTGTTGCCCTTTTCCATTGATGTCAAAGGGGGAGAGAACAAGTAATGTTAAAAAGGATCAGTTGAGAAAGGGGAAGAGAGAATAATGTGAAAATGGAGAGTAGTAAAGTAGAAGGGAGAAAGAGAAAGAGTTTATATGGAGAAGTATGTTGGTGATCAGAACTATTATGTTTGTTGTTGATAGTTTTTCACATTCATGTGTTGCCATCAATGATAAAGGGGGAGATTGTTGCAAGTATGTGTAGTTGGTGTTGTCGTTGATGTCAATAGGCTTATTTTTGTGTTTTCATTGATGTCAACTAGTGATGGTTAAGAAATTGTGATGCTTTGATTAGTTTCATTATGTTGTCATTAGTAAGTGTTAGTGGTGTCAACCTCTAGTGTTGATTTGATATGCTTCTATCTAGATGAGTTGATATGTTGCAATTGGTTTGGTGATGGTGAGGAAGTGGTGAAGATGATGAGAATTTGTTTTTAATGATTGCTTTCCAAGTGCTTTTGAGAAAATTTGAATAAAAGAGAAAAAAAAGTGTTGCAGAGGTGTTATGAAGTACAGAGTAGTATTCTAACTAGTTTTACTCTACATTTCTTTTTCATTGAAGATCTTCTTGTGTGGTTCAGATATGATGATTAGAGGTGTTCATAGATGTTATACCCAAAATTTCTTTTTGTTCACTAGTGTGAACTATGTTGTAGTGCTATCTAGGAGAAATAGTTTTGCTCTACATTTCTCTCTAGTTGGATTTTGGTCTTTGTTGAGTAGTGCATAAAAAAACATCAATAGAACAAGTAATGCTTAAGTGCACTACCTCTCTTGAAAGGAAATATCCAACAACAAGTTGTTGAAAATCACTCCCAAGTCTCTTAGGTGTCAGGTCATGACTTGCTTAGAATATATTATTTGTTCTTATGTGATTTTGTTGGTAATCATAGGGTAGATTTACATAAGTTAAGCTAGAGGGGAATTGGTCCTTTGAAAGGAGTTCTTAAGATGGTAAAGTTGTTGCATAATTGCTACAGGTTCAAGGCATCATTCTAGAACTCCTATTTTAACTTCAGATCTAGCTTTACAATGTGCAATGAACTTTGTTCAAACTCACTATTAAAAAAAAGGAAAAAGGGGCAGAGAAGAGAGGAAGTTCCTAGACCTAAAACTAGCAATGAACAATGAAAATGGAGGACCCAACTATGGACAACCTTCCCAAAACTAAGTTCCACTTAACCAAATTACCTCACAGTCTCATGAAACTAGTGCAATCTTCTAAGGACTGCAAATTTTCAACCATTCATTCACCATAACATGAATAAAAGAAATAATTTTAGTGCAACTTTTAAGTGATGCCAAGACTAACTTTACATAGTTGTTTATCATCAATAGACAACAAAAAGTATGGACAAGTAAGGTTGCCAACACACAACAAGATTCTTCAGTATTAATGAACAACATTAACTAAATCCTACTAAAATCATGTAAACTCATTAACAACAAAGTAAAACCATCTAAATTCACTAACTGTGAGAAGAATAATAATGAAACATGCAAAGGAACTCAAGAATCCACCAAAACTCAATGAATTTCTATTAAAATTCCAACAACATGTCTTTACAACAACTCAACTCTCTCTCTTGAAAATGAGAGGAGACCCCCCTATTTATAGTGTCCAAAAAGCAAAAAGAATGGCCAAGATTTAATCTCATTATGTGGTCAAGATTCACTACAAATTAGGGTTTCACCTACCCCCAAATATTTTACAATATAAAATTAAATTTTGTCCTCATTCTTATTTTGTCCTCTAGTGGACATCACAATAGTTCTTTTGTCTTTTAGTTGATTATCTTTTTGCAGCTACTTCGTGAGGAATTCATCATCGATGACTAGGTTTCCTTCCTGTTTCTTCAAAGTAGCATATTCCACGAACTTGTCAATCAATTCCTAGAGCTTGTCCCATTCCATTATATCAGATTGGATTACCTGAAAAGTTGAATTTTCTAGATCGGTTGGTGAGTGTGTCCCAATCTCTGTCACACTTGGGTGTATTATCTTTGACCTATTCAGATTGGGCGAAGGCCCAAGCAGAAAAACTCATAAATTCTTTCATCAACTCGCCTAAAGTTCCATCCTCCACCTTCTTGTGGAAGTAGGGATTTATCTTCTCCAAATCTAGCTCAATGGTCAGCACTTCGTAATCTATCATTAATTTCAAATATCCCACATAGGCTAACCTAGTTTCCTTGGCACAATCAATATCAAGCTTTGTTTCATGGAGCACTCGTTCTAGTATCTCTTTTTTGTGGTTCAAGACTAGCCTCCAGGTCTCCATGAGCCAGTGATCATCCTTTGCTAGAGCAAGCTCCTTTTCCCATGCTCTTTTAGGCATCTTGAGGATTTCCTCAATTTTAGGATATGTAATCCTGTATAGCTCAGGGAAATTATTGTAAAAATTCCTTATGCCCTCAAGATATTTCTGCACCTCCAGGAATTTTTTCATTGTCCTGATAGGACAATTAATGCCCATGTTTCCAGCGTAGAGGACCTATCGGAACTAATCCTCTGTTGTCTTTGTCCAATTATTATTTTTCTCCATCTTATTAATATGGTCTTTGGACAGCAGTTGTAGTGCAGATGATTTCATGGGAAGCTCTTCCGTTGAAGACCATTGTGGGATGTAAGACACTAGATCCTCCACCTATGCTTTTAACTCCTCCTTTGAGGACTTGTCTATATGCATTTGATGCATAATTGTGGCAACGGATCCCTGGAGATAGTCTATTTTTTATTCTCTAGTGTTTTTCCACAAGTTGATGGTGGAAATATTATAACTAACCCCCTCTTCTCCAACCACTAATGTAGCTACTTACACTGTTCTTGATCCGAAGGCATCCATTGTCAGCTAGGATCTGATCTTTGACTTCTTTTCCTTCTTTGTGTTGATGCTCGGGCTAGAATAGCCTCAAGTATTTCCTTTGGATCCCTTGAAGAACAAGTTTTCTTTTCTAATTGCTTCTCTAGCCATTTAGGCATCTGAGACTCTCCTTTTGGTGATTCATGATCACCCTCTTCTTCTTTTTTGATTTCAATCTCCTTATTCCCCAGAGCTTCTTGCTCTATCCTTGCTTCTCCTTCCTCATCTGAATCTTGGATGAACACTATATCTTTTACTAGGGACTTGGAGTTTGTGTGCCTCGTGGTACTATCCTCTTCTTTAGAGGTCTTCTCCTCTTCTTCTTATTCATGCTCATGTTCCTCATGATGATATACCTCTAGACTTTTCTTTTTTTCAGACTCTTCCCTAGGCTTATCTTCTTTCTCTTCCTTTTCCTTTTCTTCTTGTTCTCCTGAAGGAAGCATTTCTTCATCATGTTCAAGGATTCCATCTTGTTCCCCTGTCAAAGGCTCAGTGTCTTCCTCCATTTTCTCATCTATATTTTTTTCTTCATTAGAGGGCTACCTTTCAACTTCTTCCCAAACATCTTTGAGTTGTTCCACCAACTCTTCCTCGAGGTCTAGATCAAAGGTTTCAAAAATGTATCTAGTGTCCGCATCCTCTTCACAGGTTCCTCGGAGGATCCTGTTTCTTCTCCTTCTCGCACCACTTCATCAATTGTCAAAGGGAGGTGCTCTGGGTGCTCATGATAATAATTTGCTTCCTCTTCGAGGCCCTTAGTTTTTTCCCTTTCTTTCCTTTCTAAAATTCTTTAGATATTAGCATTGTTTCCTCCATTGTAGGAAGTTCAATAAGGGGAGGAGGAACAAGGAGGTTAGCAACCACTTGCACTAGGAGAGCTAGCACAACAGGGTTCAGGAGCACCTCAGAGTGCTCTATTGGTATATTTTGCATGTGCCAAGCGAGAGTTTTTGGGAGGGAGATAGTGGGAATTGTGGTAGTTGCTCTAGCTAATGGGAAGCTTGCAAATGGAGATATGGAGGAGGAAGAGGGTGGAGAAGTGGTGACCGAAGAAGAGTCTATGATCTTTACTTGCACAGCTGGCGGGGTGGAAGCAAGTTGAACTAATATGTCCACTACGGGCAGAGAAGAGGTGACCATTGCCTGAGAAGCAGGTGGAGGAGTAATGATGGTAGCGGCAGCAAGAGTAGAGACAGTAGGTGGAGATTTTGATTGCTCCACCTCTCTTTTTGTTTCCTCTCCTTCATGGAGTGGATCTTCTTGGATGGGTGGTAATTCTTCAAATCCACCCGATTTCTTTAGTTTTTTGGAGGGCTCACCCTCTGAGGCTTTCCTTGAGTAAAATTTATGCTTAGGCTGACATTCAACCATCTCCTTCCTTTTCCTAGAACAAGTATTTGGAGGGGATGATGAAGTTTCCCCAATAGGGGTAGTGGCATTAATTGCACTTTTGGTTTCGCTCTTGGTTTCCTCTTCAAGCTCACTATAAGTTAGAGTGACTACTTGTTGTTTCAATTAGGAAATCTGCCCCTCGATCCATTCCTTTGGCCTAGCCACTACAAGCTTCACTAAAATATCAAGGTCACTAACCTCTTCCTCATTCCAATTAATTGAGGGAATGGAAAATTGGAAACTGCATTGTACTGAGGATCAACTATTGTGTTTTCCTCCTCAACCACCTAATCTGGTATGAGAAATAGCTTGACTATCCTAAAAAAATACAATGTCATGCACATATAATGCCTTATCCGCACATCTTTGTCATCTTTGCAATTTTCCCAGAAGTCCTCAACATTGTGCACATGGGAATATTTAGCTCTGACTTCCTTCTTAAGTTTACCATAAGGGTCCATCCTTGGCCAGGAAGTGTGGAGCTCCAAGTTGTACTCTATAAGTTCCCTCTCTGAATAATCTGCAAATTGAGATGCAGGAAGTGAGTACATGCCTTGGCCAAAAGAGAGGGGGTAAGGAATTGTTTCCCTATGTTTGATGCTCAAGAGTGCATGGGCACATTGCAACTGCCTAGATACTTCCAGCAGCACCATCTAGTCATTTAGATATCGGGGTAACTTGTAGGGTTTGTCTAGAAATCCTTCAGTTCTAATGTAGGTAAACTTTGGGAACTGGATAAATAGGAAGCCAAACTGGTAGACGAAGGCATTGGGGCTATGGGATACCCTTATCTTGAAGCTATCTCCAAGAAATATGATGATGTAAGCAATGAAAGCATCATTGACTTGGTGGTAATCTTTCTTATAATTTTTGTATTGGAGCTTACGGTATTTGTCATACACCTTCATTTCTCGCCCTGCTTCTTCATCTGGTGATACAAACAGACCTTTGTCTTGCACTTGGTCAACTAGCAAATAGACCAAGTATGTCATCATGTAGAACTATGAAGCCTTCTTCACTGCCACAAATTGCTCATGCAGACAATTGTTGATCATCACAGCACAATAGAATTTAGTCTTCCCTCAGAGGATTTCCTCCACGAAGTATAGCATCCATTCTTGGAAGAATGTGGCAGTTGGGAGGCCCATAACCCTTCTTAGTAAGGTTACCAAATCATGGTAATCCTTATAGAAGTCACTACAAAAGAGCTCTTGGGGTACTTTATTTGCACTTCCCCTCTTATCCTTCAACCAATATTGATTGATAAGTCTTTTGCATTTGAGGGGGTCTTCTTCCCATGTGGCCTTTCCATCTTTAATTGTTGCCTTTTCCATTTCTTTGAAGGTAGGGATGTGAAAGGTCTTCCCTATTGATTTGGCAAACAAATATGCTAGTATATTTCCATCCCTGTCTACAATTGTCCAAGTGTCTTCTTGGTATGCCTCCCCGCAAGCCATTATGAGCTCGGGAGCAACAAGAGTAGGAGGGAATCTGGCTACCTTTGCCAACCCACTCTTTCTGATTCTTCTGGAATTCTTGATTGTGGGATTAATCCAGACCCTTTTCTTGAACTCGTCTATGTCAATGTGTCCCAGATTAGTGTTTGAGACCTCCTTCCAGTCGGCGATGACCCAGGAGTTGATAGGCTCCCCTTAGAACTTGTATTTCATCTTATCCTTGTCTTTTTTTCCCCTGGGGTTCTTGGCTTCTCTCTTTCCCTTTTCTTTTTCCACGGCCGCCTCCGAAGGTTCTATAGTTGATTCCATATATCCTACAAGCAAGAGGGTTGTAAGCATATTCAAGCATAAAAACATGAGAAATGTTAGCCAAAACCCTGCAAAACAGCGTTAGATCAGATAATTTATCACTTAAAGACCTTAATATGTCTTCTGGATCACCATTATTCGTTCATCCGGGGAAGTTATAGAAACGCAGGCCCAGGGGTGTGGACTTTCCTAGGTTGGTAGCTACTCTGAAGGCAACTACAAAGGGATGAAAAATAGAGCATGGTGGCCTACATGCCATGACCCGCCTTAGAATTTGATCATTGTGTGGTGTCCACTAAGGAGATCAAGCCATTTTGGCACATGGATCGGAGGCACTTTAAAGTTTGGAAGGCATTAAAGTCACCTTTTGGTCATACAGGTCCAATGTAACTGGAGGGAGGGAGTGACTTAGTTGTTTGAGGTTATCATTGAAAATGGCACTGGAAGGACAGAATCTCGCAGTCAGCATTCGGCCCTGCGGGCCCCATGGCTCTCGAGGATGATGTCATAGTTCACTTGGTGTTTAAGTTATCATGGGTTGGACAATGTAGGAGGATGTTGGTTCATAGACATTTGGAATGATGATCCGGTAGAGGAGTCCCACAACATCGATTCCACAAAGGGCTTTGGCATTTCTTTTCTTACTAGCTCGGGTCAAATGGAGATGGCGATTAAGGGCTCCACTAGGCAGGAGGGAATTATGAGAAAGTTGTTCGGCATGGCCAAATAGCCATGGTGGCCCACAAATGGAAGTCCGTGAGGCGAGGCCCGCAAGGGAGCTTAGACTTAATCATTTAGTGCACAAAGGGGAAGGGCCTGTAGAGGCAAGGTCGGGATCCACATAGTGGACCAATCAAGGTCTATGGATGTTTGATATAATAGTCACACCATGATGACCCTCAAATGGAGGTCTGTAATGCGAAGTCTGTGGAGGGACAACTTGATCATTTGGGTCAGATGGTAGAGATGGGGTCAGGACCCAGTCATCAAAAAGGCATTACCCTTTTGTCATTTTCAGTTAGTCATTTTGAACGATGATGAAAGGCTAATGGAAACCCATAGAGGACAGTCTGCAAGGGGATAGATTGCTTTGTTTCAACTTGGGTGGTGACTGTGAAGGCGAGGCCTGATGGGCAGACAAACGGGTTGCAAAGGCCATTAAAAATGGAGTCAAAATGAAACCCTACAGATGGAAGTTCGTAGGACTCAACCTGCAAAGGAGTCAAGACTTAAGTAGTTTGGCTTGATTAAGTATGATTGGCAATGACTGGGGAAGGACCTTCCTACCAGGAGGATGCAGTCGAATGGACATTAGAAACAACGTGGCTCAAGGGGAATTCTACAGGTGGAGGCCCCCACTTGCAGACTAGATGGGGTGAAAGGATCTTCGTGATGGGCTCATGGAGATTGTTTAAGTTTAAGACAGTTGAGCTGAAGGGGTTTCTCGCAAAGGCAGACCCAATTGGGATGAATGTTGTTGCAAGTTTTAAACATTTTCAAAGGGATGATGATAGTGGTGGTCTAGTTGTGGGCTCACAAGGTAGGGATGCCCTGGCTCAAGAATGATCATGTGTAGTTCAAGTCCCGCAAGCCGCCCATGAAGGAATCTCAAAGTTTCTTTAAAATTTGAGGATATGGGTTTTGTCTGTTGGGGCCTGTTCTAGCTAGTTTCAAGTTTTCTTTGAGAGATGTAGCTATTTTCAATTGAATTTAAGGAAAATTTTGAAATGAAGTGTGTGGTGAATAACCAACCTGTAGAACCTGACAGGGATGAATGAATCAGTAGCTAACACAAGCTTTGAAGTGACAACAAAACTCGGTGGGCATGAAGGCGATGTTCATAGGGGCTCTCTAACTCACTCTAAAAAATTGACAAGTGAAAATTGTAGCTCAGGGCTAGCTATTTATAAACATTCCTTCATTTAATGCCCCTCATAAATGTGGGTACAATGGTGCTCGAGGTTGGTGAATGATCATTTTGAAAATGGCCACAGGAATGGTGGAGTATGGTGGGTGGATGGCAATTGGCAGTTACTCATTCAAGTGGTTGGCAACGACAACAACAATCGGTAAGGTGAGTCCCATGTCGCAGAAGGGTGGTGGATGAAGGTCATTCGAAATCACAAAGGAACTAAGGAAACCCACAGAGAGAATCCCATAGGGGCGGACCCGCCCTACCCCAAAGACACCAGCCTTAAAGAATGAAGGAAAACTACCAAGGGAGTTTCGCACATGCCTAAAGCCTTGAAAATTTGAGGGGGGGGAAAGCATGGTCAACTTAAGATGACTCCTCTAAGACTCACTAACCACTTAAGACACAAAAATAGGGGGCACGCAAAATGAGGTAGCAACAAAAGTGACTCGATGAAGTGGAAAGAAAAAGGGTCCCCATTCCAAATGGGGCATGTGTGCTACGGGCACAACAAATGGCAACTCTGCTAGAGAACACACCTGAGCATTCTAAGGATAAATACTCATTCTGAGCCCAAAATCTTTGATTTCGCACACTAGGGGCCAGTTTCCAAAAGTGAACTAAGGGCTCAAAGGAGGACAAGATCCTTGACTAAAACAAATCATGAGATGTCTCGGAAGTGTATGAGTATAGTGAATTCATTCCCTCTCCTTGGAAACTATGCCAACAACTATTGATCAAGATAAGCAAGCTACATAAATTATCTAACTCCAAAAGTAACCTGGAAATTTCCCCAGCACTGCCAGTCAGACATCGATAGCCCTGATGAAGTTGTCACTATGATCCCATGAATATTTCTCTACTGCCAGTCGAGCATCCATAGCCCCAGTAGAGCTATCTGCACACCCACACAGTTGCCTAATTTTGATAGTTTCTTTCTTTTCTTTTTCCTTAGTTCCCTTTTGATATCATTCTAAATATTCTTCTTTTGCTCAGCCATGTAAGCATTGAAACTCACCGTGGGTTTGTAATAACAGTGGTCACTGGAGCAGATTTAAGATTTTTCACTTGCCTCACCTTCATAACTATTGTATAGCTCCTTAGAAGCAATTAACGTTTGTTTTGTGTAGGATCCGAGATGAATGTGAAAGGATTCAATGAAGGGTTGAGTTCTAAGTCAAGCTTGAGTTCACATGAGGAAACTTCCCCAAAGAAGTGATTAGAGACTAATAGTTAAGAGTGAATGTTTATCCAAAGAACACAAGTAATGGATAGCAAAGTGAACCGTTCATCAAATGAGCATGACCACTACACCAAGAACAAGAGATACCTTCAACAAAAAAATAGAAAGCTGGTAGATAAACCAAAATGAAGGTAATGCAAGATAGAAAGTAAGGAAAATGAAAGCAATCTAAACTAACCTATATACAAGTATTCATAGGGAACAAGCTCAGAAGAGCTTAATCAAGGAAATAATGCTTAAGGTGCTACCCATTGCTAGGAAACGAGATGTTTTCACCAATAAAAGTCTTTAAGTGGAAAGCATTATCTCCAAGGATTTCAACAATTTGAAAGGGGCCAAGCTCGAGCTTGTCAAATTTGTCATGTCCCCCTTTCTTCTCATGGGCCTTGTCCCAACATGGGACCAGATCAACGATTCTAAAGCCCTTAACTTTGGCTCGTTGATCAAACCATCTCTTGACTAAGCCTTGATGCTTGGAGAATTTTTCAATGGCACACTCACTCACTTCTTCCAAGTGGAGAAGTTCAGCTAAACGGGCTTCTCGTCGATCCCCTTCTTCATAGAAGGTGTTGATGAATTGGAGGGTTTGGATCTTGAGGTGAACAAGAAATATAGGCTCTATGCCATAGATAAGGTGGAATAGGGAATCACCCAAGGTGGCCTTGTGGCGTGTGTGTTCTTCCCGATGGGCGAAGCGAAGCTAGGTATGCCAGTCCTTAGGATTCCTATCAAGCAATTTTTTAATCAAGGTAATGAGATTCTTATTAGTAGATTCTGCCAGACCATTGCCCTGTGGATAATAGTTGGATGAAAACTTAAGGGAAATCCCATATTCAAAGGCCTAACTAGTGAATTTAAGTGATGAAAGGTTGGTTCGATGTCACAGACCAAAGCATAAGGGCAACCAAAATGATTTAAAATGGAAATTTCAATAAAATTGACAACTACCTCTATAGTACATTGCCTACATGCAATAGCTTTTGTCCATCTAGTAAAATAATTGGAAGTAGTTACGATCTATCTGTTTCCTACAGAAGATGGAAGTCTTATCGGACTAATGAAGTTGAGACCCCATTGCGTGAATGGTCTTACCTCCAAGACTAGTTGCAGCGAGACAACAATGTTCCTTTCTCTAGTTGTGGCTGTCTAGCAGACATGGCACGTGTGAACATAATTATGAGCATCTTTGAAGACTGTTGGCCAATAATAATTTTCTCGTAGGATCTGATGTGTAGTGGAAGGACCAGATCCATGACCGATGCCAAATTTTTCATGGAATTCTTTTAAAACCCGATCTGCTTCTTCATTCCCAAGGCACCTAAGGTAGATGCCTTCATGATTATTCTTGTATAGTATGGATCCTCGTAGCATGCATCTACTGCTTTGAGTCTTAGAGCAGGCTTTTGGAAACCCTAGAGATGAGGTGAACATTTGTTGTTCAGCAGGTAGTAGACTATATTATCATACCACTCCCCGGGAGAAACGTCTTCAAGTTGATATTGTTGAACTATGAGTTTTGGACCTACTTCAGCTACTGTCTCTGTGATCATTTTGGTGAGGGATTGTCCTCACACTAATTTCATTGGCTAAACTTCCATATCATACTCCTACAGCAAGGTGACCTAGTTTTCTCTTCTTTCATCCAACTCATTTTGCATCAGCAATGTCTTCACTGTTGGGTCAGGCACAATGGCAAATACTTTGTTTTGTAGGGTGTAGTGCCTGAATTTCTTGACCCCTCTAACCAAAGCATATGCTTTCTTTTCTATGTTGTGATATCTCAGCTCAACATCCTTCAATGGAGTACTCATGAAGATGATTGGGTGTTCATTCCCTTCGTCATCCTTTTGAGTCAAAATACTAGCGCATGAGTGATTTGAAGCAAATGAGTAAATGTAGAATGGCTTTAGATAATCTGGGTTAATGAGCATGGGTGCCTCAACAATGGCTTTTTTGATCTCTTCAAAGGTTTTCTTTGCTTTCAGAGTTCACTCAACTTTGGCATCTTACTTTAACATTGCATTGAGTGGCTTGATGATTTCAGCAAAGCCTGTAATAAATTTTGTCTCGAAATTTATTTTCCCAAAGAAAGATTTTAACTCCTTGTTGTCTAGAAGTTGTATCTTCAAAAGGGACTAAATTTTCTTGGGATCTATGGAGAGTCCTCATTCTGAAATAACATGTCTAAGCAGCTTTCCCTTTGCGACTCTAAAGATGCACTTCTTCAAGTTATGTGAAATCCCAAATTCTCTGTGCCTTTGAAAAACTTTGCACAAATCAGAAACATGATCACCTCTTTCTTGAAGAACACTATCAGATCATCCATGTAGATGATGATGCACTTTTCGATTAGATCTTTAAATACAATGTCTATAACATGTTGAAAAGTAGCCCCATTGTTGATGAGCCCAAAGGGAATTCTCCTATATGCAAAGGTTCCCCACTTAGTGGTGAACATTGTCTTGTGTCAATCCTCATACTGCACCATCACTTGGTTGTACCCAGAATAACCATCCAAGAAGGACATCATCTATGAACCATTGACAATATGAAGTACCTCATCCAATGAAGGCACTAGATAGTTGTCATTTTTTGACGCTCTATTCAAATTGCGGAAATCCATGGACAACCTGATTTCACCATTCTTTTTTCTGACCGGGACCAAATTGGCCACCCATATGGAGTGCCTAACTGGAAAAATAATTCAGGCTGAAAGCAATTTCTACAATTCCTTGTAAATGATGAGTTCCAATAGGGCATTGATGGGACGTTGTCTTTGTCTGAATGATCACACATCAGACTTAAGAGGGATGGTGTGTGTAATAATGGAGGTGTCATAGGTGTTCAAATCTTCATAGCTCCATGCAACCACATCATGATACTTCTGCAGAGCATCAATTATTCCCTTCTTCTCTTTTGGTGTACACACCTTTCCAATAAACAAATTCTTGACTTCCTCGACTGTCCCGAGGTTGTGAGTATCACATTGATTGTTAATCGAATCCCTCTTTGTCTGCTAGTCCTGGTCTCGAATCTGATCCAAATCAAATATGTGCTTGAGCTGAACCATGCCTCTTAGAATGGTGTTCGTCTTAAGGTTGATAACTCCTATATCTAGCTCATCTTCTTCAAACTCTGGCTCATCAATTATATGAGTTGCGAACACATCGGAGTTGGTGATAAAATCTAGGATGTGCTTGTCGTCGTTGAACACCTGGAAGTGAGTAACATTATTGGGCATAGAAGGGTTGGAAGTGAATTCAACAATAAATTTCTTCAATCTAGATAGTGACAAAGGCTAAAGAGTGTTGGCTGCTTGAGCCAAGGCATCGGCAGTGTGGTTTTGGGAGCAGGGAATTAGCTGAATGTTGAAAGCATCTAGGCTCTCTAAGAGATCCCAAACTCTATGTCTGTAGTTGGATAACCTCATGTCATGGTAGCAATACAATTTTCCAACTTGTTTCATGACCAACTCAGAATCAGCAAACACTTGCAACATTTTAAACTTCTTTCTCAAAGTCATTAAGAGACCATGCACTAATGCTTCATATTCCGCTACATTATTTGTGCAATAAAATTGGAGCCTATGAGCAAAAAATAGGTCTTACCTATGGGACTGATAAGTTTGAATCCTTCTCCTACTCCTTGCTTAGATTTGGACCCATCGAAGCATAGAGTCCAAAACTTGTATGGCTCCTTGACTTCAGGGCCAATGAGGCATGTATTTTCTTTTGGCTTCA
The DNA here is from genome assembly GCA_007258455.2 of Sequoia sempervirens. Lineage (NCBI taxonomy): Eukaryota > Viridiplantae > Streptophyta > Pinopsida > Cupressales > Cupressaceae > Sequoia > Sequoia sempervirens. The sequence goes on along the minus strand of VDFB02105785.1, from coordinate 565,153,095 downwards.
TACTTGCATCTGTGGTTTCTGGAGTAGGTATTGGCTTGATATGGTCGACAACAGGTTGCCCTATCAGCAATCCCTCTTGGGGTGCAACTTGTTCCCTGACATGTTCCATTATTGTTTGACACAGGAAACACTCAAACTCTAAGTGGGCAGCATTGTGCACTCTACACGAACTAGGCAATAAAAGCTCTTGGAAATTCATTCTTGCTCTGAGGCTGAGCTGATCTAATATACACTTCTCAATGAAGTCTTGGAATCAAGCTAGCAGTCCTAAAGTGCCATCTTCATAAACCTCATCATCATCGGAATCCATTAGCATCTCAATGCTCTAAGGAGTATGGGCTAAGTCTGCCAAAGGACTGCACTGCACGAGAAAGACTTCTTTAGTGATTTCTTCTCCTGGATCTTCCAACTCTTCTTGATATGCAATGGGAGAGTATTTTCCCAACTCGGTCTTAGCAAATAGTACTCCGTTGGTGTTGTTGTATTTGGTAATCATGAACATCATGCGAGGCTCACAATCTATACGAATCTGATTGGGCAGTCCTCTCCATGGCAACCACATGTGAGAATGATCCATTGCAGCGTATCCATTTAGTGTTCTAGTGAAGTCTCGTATGATTATGATCCCACAGGTGTCAGGAATTTCTGCAACCTGAATGTCAATGACTTGTTGCACCCTTCGATCTACAACAATTTGCAATGGGATCCAATTTATTTCTCCCATTATGTTGACTTTCATTTTACCCAATTGAGTTACTTTCCCACTAGAAGCAGTGGGGACTATGCCTAAAGCATTGCAAATGGAAAGGGGCATGACATTGGCGATGCTCCTAATTCAAGCAGACAATTGTGCAAGTTCTTGCCAAATATCTCGATGGTGGTGAGGAAGAGTAGTGTCTCCAACTTTCCTTGGAAGAGACCCATAGGCATGTCCACCTAGGCCACTTGAGCTTTGTTCTTATCACCAGCCTTCTCCTTATTGTGCACAAAAGGTTGTTCTTTTTGGTTTTTCCTGCTACTCTAATCAAACTCCTTTGTTGGTTGTTTACCTATCAATTGATTTGGAGGCAGATATTCCTTCGCTCCATGAATTGGCTGAGTTATAGGCTCACTTAGAGGGTCTTCGAAAGAGACTTTTTTTGCTAGTGTTTCTTGCGTTACCTTAGAGGAATAAATCCCATTAATAACTCTAAAGAAGGTGTTCCTAACTGCAGGAACCTTGAGTAACTCAAAGGAAAATAAGCTAATTTTAACCTTCTTGAACTCTTCAGCAACATATGCACCCATTCGCTCAATTTTAGTTTCAAAGGCTCTACCTATGGAAGAACTAGCAGGTTGGACTTGTGCTTGGCTTGATTGATTTTGAGGTTGATTTGGCAGCCTATTCCTATTGAGGTACTCAGTGGGCACATGACGATACCCCGGATTGTTGCTGGAATTGGGGTTAGGTGGGGTATTGAAGTTGTTTGGCAGAATTGAAGTCGTGAGAGGTCCGCCCACCTATCTATTCTTAAGGTAGTAGGGGGTCACTTTTTGGCTAAACATGTGAACCTCATCTACGTATGGTTCTTCCTCATCTATTGGACCATTTTCTACCAAAGCAAAAAGCTGAGACAAGGTCTCTTCGCTACTTACCTCTTGGGTTTCTTCATCTTTTGGTGAATCATCCTCACTTTCTGGGGTATTGCTCTCACTTCGTGGGAATGGCGCTTGATTAACCACGAGACAAGAGAAGTCATAGGGCTCAGATGAGACTAGGTCCCGACATCCAGCATTGTCTACAACATTTTGAACCTCGACATGGAAGATCTCTACAGCTATGAGAAACTCAGGGCATTCCAACTCGGACTGCCTATTTGTTTTGTGGATCTGGCACCATCCAGATAAAGCCGCTTCGGCGAGGTACACACCACTAGTTGTCTTTTCTACACCAGTAGGCTAATCAAGTGGAGTAGGAAAACCTTTGTTATTTGGCCTAGTATTCCACGTCTTGTTCTACCTTTGGGATGGCCTCCTCTCAAAATTTTGATTGGATTTTTGTCCTCTTTCACAACTTTGTCCTGAGGAAGGGCCTACATCACAGTTGTCCCTACTTTCCCTATTGAGGTTAGCTTGAATGCTACGTTAAGAGGCTTGCAGCTGATTATTCTGATTTCTCAAGTGTGTCATCTCTGTGGACATCTTATTGATCATTTCCATCAGCTCATCAAACCGATCCTTCTCAATGTTACTTGGTTGCGACGCTTGATTTTGAAGAAAAATGGGCAGTACAGCTGGTTGATTTTGATGTGCTGGAAGAAATTATGGTCCTTGTAGGTACAATGGCATCTGAAACGACTGAGAATATGCTTGTTGTTGTTGTGGATCCTGAGAATAGGCCTACTGCTGTTGGTGCTGCAAATACTAAGGAACGGAAGGCGCCTGGTTCATCGGTTGTCCTGGATGTGGGACTATGGGCAGCTGCGACACTTGGTTCATGAGAGGTGTTTGATGTGCAAATGCTTGGTTGAGCCCTAAAACCTACATTGGATGAGCTATGGGCCCCAAGGAAGGTAGTGAACCAAAGATATTTTGTCCTAAATTGGTGCTTGCTATGACCGCTTCTAAATAAGCATTGACCAACCTTACAGGTGGCAGATGCATCCTTTTTACTAATGTTGTAGTAAGATTGTCTAATGTTGCATAATAGACTGGAAAGGTAGGAGCATCGTTGAGCATATATGGGGGTTGAAGTCTCATGTAGGCATAGTGAAATTGATCATTGAAAGAGTTGATCAGCTAATTAATCTCCCTTCGAACGGACATAAACTGTCGATACAACTCCAGAGGGATAATGGGAATTTTGTATTTTTGTAGGAAAGCATTCACCAACAAGTCCCATGAAGTGATAGACCCCGTAGGCAAGTTGATATTAGGAAATTTGATATACCAATAGAAAGCCCCTTCTCTCAATGAGTACAGAACGAGCTGACATGCCACATCCTCATAGTCGATCTGTATATCTTTGATTGTTGTTTGAAATATCTGGAGGTGCTCTTATTTTTTCCTTTGCAAATCTTGAGGATTGAACTTCATGCAAAAGCTCTCTGGATTCTTCGGCATGTCATGGTAATTGTTGAAGTGTAATGGAGAAGGGTTTCACCCTAGCAAAGCCATGAGGGGAGGCGGCGGTAGTATTTGTTGTTGGGGAACAATAACTTGGGGATGCACAGGGGTGGCGGTAGTTGGGGCTACGCTTTGAACTTGAGGGGTAAGGGTAGAAGCTACTCCCTGATTGTGGGATGGATGAGGTTGGAAGGCAGTTTGGTGTGGCTGAGCGGAGGAGGCAGAAGTGGATGAAGGAAGCTGAGTATGAGGCAAATCAAAGGTGGAGGAAGGTGAAGATGGAAGAGAAGTGGATGGAATGGAGGAGGAAGACGAGGCTGTGTCCCCTCCTTTAGACTTCTTAGCCCTTGTGGTGGGTTGTAACTCTTGAAATTCCCCTTTGTTTGGAGTAGACTTCAAGAATCTTTGCAATTTTTTAGGGGAAAATGACTGAATTTGATCCAACTTAACTCAACAAGGCCCTTATTTTGGTACCAATTTTGTTGATGTGTTTTTTGTGCACTACTCAACACAGGTAATGCTTAACTTCACTACCTCTCTTGAAAGGAAATCTCCAACAAGTTGTTGAAAATCACCCCAAGGTCTCTCGGGTGTCAGGTCATGACTTGCTTGGAATATCTTAGTTGTTCTTATGTGATTTTTCTAGTAATCACAGGGTAGACTTGCGTAAGTTAAGTTAGAGGGGAATTGGTTCTTTGAAAGGAGTTCTTATGATGGTAAAGTTGTTGCTTAATTGCTATAGGTTCAAGGAAATAGTCTAGAACTCTTATTTTAACTTCAGGTTTGGCTTTACAATGTGCAATGAATCTTGTTCAAAGTCACTATTAAAAAAAAGGAAAAAGGGGCAAGGAAGTGAGAAAGTTCCTAGACCTAAAACTAGTAATGAATAATGACAATGTAGGACCCAACTGCAAACAACCTTCCCAAAACTAAGTTCCACTTAACTAGATTACCTCACAGTCTCATGAAACTAGTGCAATCTTCTAAGGACTGTAGATTTTCAACCATTCATTCACCATAACATGAATAAAAGATATAATTTTAGTGCAGCTTTTAAGTTATTCCTAGACTAACTTTACACAGTAGTTTATCATCAATAGACAACAAAAAGTATGCACAAGGAAGGTTGCCAACACATAGCCAGATTCTTCAGCATCAATGAACAAAATTAACTAAATCCTACTAAAATCATGTAAAATCATGAACAGCAAAGTAGAAAAATCTAAATTCACTAACTATGAGAAGAAGAATCATGAAACATGCAAAGGAACTCAACAATCCACCAAAACTCAATGAATTTCTATTAAAATTTCAGCAGCATGTCTTTACAACAACTCAACTCTCTCTTGAAAATGGGAGGAGATCCCCCTATTCATAGTGTCCAAAAAGAAAAATGAATGGCCAAGATTTAATCTCATTGTGTGGCCAAGATCCACTACAAATTAGGGTTTCACCTACCCCCAAATATTTTACAATATAAAATTAAATTTTGTCCTCATTCTTATTTTGTCCTCTAGTGGGCAGCACCATAGTTCTTTTGTCTTTTAGTTGATTGCCTTGTTTCAGCTACTTCGTGAGGAATTTATCATCGATGACTGGGTTTCCATCATATTTCTTCATAGTAGCATATTCCACGAACCTATTTATCAATGCCTGGAGCTTGTCTCATTCCATTATATCGGATTGGATTACCTGAAAGTTGAATTTTCTAGATCGATTGGTGAGTGTGTCCCAATCTCTGTCACACTTAGGCGTATTATCTCTAACCTATTCAGATTGGGCAAAGGCCCTAACAACAAAAATCATAAAGTTTGTTGTGAGCTCGCCTAAAGTTCCATCCTCCACCTTCTTGTGGAAGTAGAGCTTTATCTTCTCTAAATCTAGCTCAACGGAAGGCACTTTCTAATCTATCATTAATTTCAAATATCCCACATAGGCTACCCTGGTTTCCTTGGCATAGTCAATATCAAGCTCCACTTCATGGAGCACTCATTCTAGTATCTCTTTTTTGTGGTCCAAGATCAGCTTCCAGGTCTCCACGAGCCAGTGATTGTCCTTTGCTAGAGGAAGCTCCTTTTCCCATGCTCTTTCAAGCATCTTGAGGATTGCCTCAATTTTAGGATATGTAATCATGTATAGCTCGGAGAAATTAGTGAAAAACTTCCTTGTGCCCTAAGGATATTTCCACACCTCTAGGAATTTGTCTGTTGTCCTGACAACACGATTAATACCCATGTTTCTAGTGTAGAGGACCTGTCAGAACCAATCATCTATTGTCTTTGTCTAATTCTTTCTTTTCTTTAGCTTATCAATATGGTCTTGGGACAGTAGTTGCGGTGCAGATGATGTCATGGGAAGCTCTTTGACTGATGACCATTGTCAAATGTAGGACACTACATCCTCCACTTATGGTTTTAGCTCCTCCTTTGAGGACTTTTCTTTATGCATTTGATGCACAATGGTGGAAACGAATCCCTGGAGATGGTCTATTTTCTATTCTCTAGTGGTTGTCCCCAAGTTGATGGCAGAAATATTATAGCTAACCCCCTCTTCTCCAACCATTGGTGTAGCTACTTGCACCATTCTTGATCCGGAGGCATCCATTGTCAGCTGGAATTTGATCTTTGGCTTCTTTTCCTTCTTTGTGTTGATCTATGCTCGAGTTAGAATAGCCTCAAGTCTTTCCTTTGGATCCCTTGAAGTCCGACTTTTCTTTTCTAATTGCATCTCTAGCCATTCAGGCATCTAAGACTCTTCTTTTGGTGATTCATGATCACCCTCTTCTTCTTTTCTGATTTCAATCTCCTTATTCCCTGGAGCTTCTTGCTCTGACCTTGTTTCTCCTTCCTTATCTGAATCTTGAATGAACACTGTATCTTTTACTAGGGATTTGGAGGCTGTGTGCCTCATGGGACTATCCTCTTCTTTAGAGGTCTTCTCTTCTTCTTGTTCATGCTCATGTTCCTCATGATGTTCTACCTCTGGGCTTTTCTTTGTTTCAGCCTCTTCCTTAGGCTTATCTTCTTCTTTTTCTTCCTTTTCCTTTCTTCTTGTTCTCCCAAAGGAAGCATTTCTTCATCATGTTTGAGGTTTCCATCTTGTTCCCGTGTCGGAGGCTCAGTGTCTTCCTCCATTTTCTCATATGTATCTTTTTCTTCATCGAAGTGCTTCCTTTCAACTTCTTCCCTGACATCTTTGAGTTGTTGTGCCAACTCTTCCTCAAGGTCTGGATCAAAGGTTTCAACAATGTATCTAGTTCCTGCATCCTCTTCACCTTCCTCGAAGGATCTTGTTTCTTCTCCTTCTCGCACTTCTTCAATTGTCAAAGGGAGGTGCTCCGGGTGCTCGTGATAATCATATGCTTCCTCTTCCAGGCCCTTAGTTGTTTCCTTTTGTTTCCTTTCTAATTCTTCATATATTAACATTGTTGCCTCCATTATAGGCAGTTTAGCAAGGGGAGGAGGAATAGGGAGGTTAGCAGCCACTTGCGTCAAGAGAGCTTGCACAGCAGGGTTCAGGAGCACCCCAGAGATCTTTTTGGGTATATTTTGCATGTTCCTAGCGAGAGCTTCTGGGGAAGAGATAGTGGGAATTGTAGCAATTGTTGTAGCTAACGAGAGGCTTGCAGATGGAGATATGGAGAAGGAAGAGGGTGGAGAAGTGGCAACCGAAGAAGAGTTTATGATCATTACTTGCGCAGTCGGCGGGTTGGAAGCAAGTTGGATTGATATGTCCACTGCGGGCGGAGAAGAGGCAACCATTGCCTAAGAAGCAGGTGGAGGAGTAATGATGGCGGTGGTAGCAAGAGTAGAGGCAGCACGTGGAGATTTTGGTTGCTTGACCTCTCTTTCTGTTTCCTCTCCTTCATGGAGTGGATCTTCTTGGATGGGTGGCAATTCTTCAAATCCACCCAATTTCTTTAGTTTCTTGGAGGGCTCACCCTCTAAGGCTTTCCTTGAGTAAACTTTACGCTTAGGCTGACATTCAGTCATCTCCTTCCTTTTCCTAGAACAAGTGTTTGGTGGGGATGATGAAGTTTCCCCAATAGGGGGAGTGGCATCAGTCTCACCTTCAGTTATGCTCTTGGTCTCCTCTTTGAGCTCACTATAAGTTAGAGTGACTCCTTGTTGCTTCAATTGGGCAATCTGCCCCTCGATCCATTCCTTCGTTCTAGCCTCTACATGCTTCATTAAAATATCAAGGTCATTGACCTCTTCCTCATTCCAATTAATTGAGGGAAGTGACAAATTGGCAACTGCATTATACCGAGGATCAACTATTGTGTTTTCCTCCTCAACCACCTAATCCTATACGGGAAATAGCTTGACTATCCTGACAAAATATGCCATCATGCACATATAATGCCTCATCTACACCTCTTTGTCATCTTTAGAGTTGGCCCATAAGTCCTTAGCATTGTGCATATGATAATAGTCAACTCCAACTTCTTTCTTATGTTTACCATAAGGGTCCATCCTTGGCCGAGCATTGTGGAGCTCCAAGTTGTACTCTATAAGTTCCTTCTCTAAATAATCTGCACATTGAGGTGCGGGAAGTGAGTACATGCCTTGGCCAAAAGAGAGGGGGTAAGGAATTGCTGCCCTATGTTTTTTGCTCAAGAGTGCGTGGGCACGTTGCAACTGCCTAGATACTTCCAGCAACACCATCCGGTCATTTGGATACCGAGGTAACTTGTAGGGTTTGTCTGAAAAGCCCTCAGTTCTGATGTAGGTAAAATTCAAGAACTGGATAAATAGGAAACCAAACTGGAAGATGAAGGCATTGGCACTATGGGAGACCCTTCTCTCCAAGTCACCTCCAAGCAATCTTATAATGTAGCTAATGAAAGCATCATTGACTTGGCGGTAATCTTTCTTATAATTTATGTACTAGAGATGAGGGTATTTGTCATACACCTTCATTTCTCGCCCTACTTCCTCATTTGGGGCTACAAAAAAGCCTTTGTATTTCACTTGGTCAGCCAGCAAATAGACCAAGTATGTCGTCATGCAGAACCATGAAGTCTTCTTCACTGCCACAAATTGCTCATGCAAACAATTGTTGGTCATCCCAGCCCAATAGAATTTAGTCTTCCCTCGGAGGATTTCCTCCATGAAGTATAGCGTCCATTCTTGGAAGAATATTGCAGTTGGGAGGCCCATAACCTTGCTTAGTAAGGTTACCAAATCATGGTAATCCTCATAGAAGTCATTGTGAAAGAGTTCTTGGGGTACGTTATTTGCACTGCCCCTCGTATCCTTCAACCAATATTGATTGATACGTCTTTTGCATTTGAGGGGGTCTTCTTCCCATGTGGCCTTGCCATCTTCAATTGTTGCCTCTTCCATTTCTCGGAAGGTAGGGATGTGAAAGGTCTTCCCTATTGATTTGGCAGAAAAATCTGCTAATATATTTCCATCCCTGTCTACAATTGTCTCGGTGTCTTCTTAGTATGCCTCCCTGAGGGCTATTACAAACTTGGGAGCAACTAGAGCAAGAGGGAATCCAACAACCTTTTCCAACCCACTCTTTCTGATTCTTTTGGCATTCTTAGTTGTGGGATTAATCTGGACCCTTTGCTTGAACTCATCTATGTCAACGTGTCCTAGATTAGTGTATGAGACCTCCTTCCAATCGATGGTGACCTGGGAGTTGATAGGCTCCCCTTGGAAATTGTATTTCATATAATCCTTGTCTTCTTTTCCCTTGGGGGTCTTGGCTACTCTCTTTCCCTTTTCTTTTTCCATGGTCGCCTCGGAAGGTCCTGTAGCTGATTCCATATATCCTACAAGCATGAAGGCTATAACCATATTCAAGCATAAAACATGAGAAACGTTAGCCAAAACCCTACAAAACAGCATTAGATCAGATAATTTATCACTTAAAGACCTTAACATGACTTTCAGATCACCATTAATCATTCATTCGGAGAAGTTATAGCAATGCATGCCTAGGGGTGTGGACTTCCCTAGGCTGGTGGCCGCTCTGAAGGTAGTTGCAAAGGGATAGGAAACAGGGCATGGTAGCCCACATGCCATGACCCACTTCAGAATTTGATCATTGTGTGGGGTCCACTGAGGAGAGCAAGCCATTTTGGCACATGGATCAGAGGCCCTTTGAAGTTTGGAAGGCATTAAAGTCACATTTTGGTCATGCGGGTCCAAGGCAAGCAGAGGTAGGGAGTGACTTAGTTGTTTGAGGCTACCGTTGAAAATGGCACTGGCAGGACAGAATCCCGCGATCGGCGTTCCACCCTGTGGGCCCCACGGCTCTTGACGATGATGTCATAGTTTAGTTGGCATTTAAGTTATCGCAAACTAGATGATGTGGGAGGATTTTGGGTCACAACCATTTGGATTGGTGAAGGCCTAATGACAGTTCAACAGAGGAGTCCCGCAGCATCGAGTCCACGGAGGGCTTTGGCATTTCTTTGTTTACTATCTCGGCTCAGATGGAGATGTCAATTGCAAGCTCTAGTAAGTGGGAGGGCGTTATGAGAAAGTCGTTCAGAATAGAAAAATAGCCACGATGGCCCACAGACGGAGGTTCACGAGGCAAGGCCTACAAGGGAGCTCAAACTTAATCAATTAGTGCACAAAGGGGAAGGGCCAACAGAGGCAAGGTTGAGATCCGCATAGCGGATCGACAATGGTTTGTAGATGTTTGGAATGGAAATCACGCCAAGGTGACCCACAAAGGGACCACTTGATCATTTGGGTTAGATGGTAGAGATGGGGTCGGGACCCAGTCGCCAGAAAGGCATTACTCTTTTGTTGTTTTGAGTAAGTCATTTCAAATGGCGGTGAAAGGCTAATGGAAACTAGCAGAGGATGGTCCACAAGGGGATAGATTGCTTTGTTTCAACTTGGGTGGTGATCGTGAAGGCGAGGCTCGATGGGCGGAAAGATGGGTCGTAAATACCATTAAAAATGGAAAAGTCAAGATGGAACCCCACAGACAGAAGTCTGCAGGACTCAACCCACAAAGGGGTTAGGACTTAGGTAGTTTGGCTCGATTAAGTACGATTGGCGATGACTAGGGTGAGACCTGCCTGCCGAAGGATGCGGTCAGATGGCCATTAGAAACTACGTGGCTCAAGGGGCATTCCGCAAGCAGAGGCCCGCGCTTGCATACACGATGGGGTGAAAGGATCTTAGTGATGGGCTCATAGATTTTGTTTAAGTTTAAGATAGCTGAGTTGAAGGGGTTTCCCACGAAGGCAGACCCGATTGGGAAGACTGTCGTTGCAAGTTTTAAACATTTTCAAAGGGATGATGACGGCGATGGTCTAATTGCAGGCCCACAAGGCACAGATACCTTGGCTCAAGAATGACTGCGAGGAATTCAAGTCCCGCAAGCCACCCATGGAGGGATTTCAAAGTTTCTTTAAGATTTGAGGATATGGGTTTTTTCTACCGAGACATGTTCTAGCTAGTTTCAAGTTTTGTTTGAGAGATGTAGCAATTTTCAATAGAAATTAAGGAAAATTTTGAAATGAAGCACGTGGCAGATAACCAACTTGTAGAACCTGACGGGGATGAATGAACCAGAAGCTAACACAAGCTTTGAAGCAGCAATGGAACTCGGCGGGTGTGAAGGCAGCGTTCATAGGGGCTTTCTAACTTGCTCTAAACAAATGACAAGTGAAAATGAAAGCTTATGGTTGGCTATTTATAAACATTCCTTCATTTAATGCTCCTCATAAATTCAGGTACGATGATGCTTGAGGTTGGTGAACAATCATTTTGAAAATGGCCGCAGGAACGGTGGAGTCCAGCAGGTAGACGACAGTCAGTAGTTAGCAGTTTCGGGCAGTTGGCAACAATAACAACAAGGTGGGTCCCACATCGTAGAAGGATGGTGGATGAAGACCATTCAAAATAGCAAAGGAACTAAGGAAACCCACAGAGAGCGGCCCACAGGGGCGGACTTGCCTTGCCCTAAAGACACCAGCCTTAAAGAATGAAGGCAAACTGACAAGGGAGTTCTGCAAAGGCCTAAAGCCTTGAAAATTTGAAGGGGGGAGAAACATGGTCAACTCAAGATGGCTCCTCTACTCACTGACCACTTAAGACACAAAAATAGGGGGAACGCAAAACAAGGCAACGACAAAAGTGACCTGGAGAAGCGAAAAGAAAGAGGGTCCTCATTCTAAAAGGGGCGTGTGTGCTATGGGCACAACAGTCTTGTAGTTCTAGAAGTATTCATATAATGTTTATATATACCTTTAGTTGAAGTTGTTCGTGGATTGGTGCTTCGCAAGTTGATTTTTTGAGTTATATTGTGTGGAAGATTATCTGGGTGAATAGAATGAGTTTATTTTTCAAGTGAAAGTTGTTGCAAAGGAATTTGTTGGATTTTAGGGTGTTTGTAGAATATTCTAGATTGTTTTCAAGCGATGTTTGGTGTTTGTGAGTCATCTTTGGATCAAAGGAAGAGTGTACTTAAATGTTTGATGGTGTTTACATAGGTTCGACCGACCTTAGGTGTTTACACTAATTGTGGATTTTCTTCGAACAATGATTGTGGAAGTGTGGTGTGGCATGTATGAGTTGATTTAGGTTTCAGTTAAGGTGTGATGTGGTCTTCCTTCATTCATTTCCACAGTGGGAATTTTTTGGTGCCGACGTAATTTGAATTTGCATGGTTGAGGTGTATAAGTGACCTTGGAGAATATTTTCAAGGTTGAAGAAGGTGTAAATAATTTTTGTGTTGATGCAGAAATGTGTTTGTGTAGAGTGTGTGATGTGAATTGCAAAGTTTTGAAGTGTAATGTGAGCTTCAATGAGTTAGACCACTAGAAGCAACGAGTAGAAGGTGTCTACAATATTTAGAAAGGTTGTGAATGTGTTGGTGATGATGTGGTGGAATTTTCTATTGCATTGAGAAGGTTTTCTCACTGGAACATTCTTCTCTATCTTCTTTTCTATAATCTGGTAGTGAGCCATTGGCAGTGAGCCCTTCTTTCTTCAAGGTAGTGTGCCCTTCAGCAATGAGCCTATTGTATTCGGTGATCCAAGTAATTTATATCGTGAGCTAATCCTCATCATGGTTTTTCCCTTCTTGCATTTTCCGCGTAAATCTAGTGCTCTATTATGCATAGTGTTGATGTGTTTTAATTTTTTTATTTGCTTTCATGATAAATCATTCTAATAGATTAAGGGTTAATTAAGTTGTTGTGGATTTGAATGTTAATGAGAGTTTTGATGTTTTAATGTACAATTGATTCACCCCCCCTCTCAGTTTTCTTGTGCATTTAACACTCTCATCCTAGGATGGACCAATATCTATAATCAAGCACTATGTTTCCCAAGCGACTTGGTCTCTACAAAAATCCTACTCCATCCTCTTGGCTAAAACAACCATGGGATCCCCATTAGATAAGCCATGAAGACCTACCTCCTTCCCATCTGATTTGAATTTCAGCTCTAGAGTCTAATAATTCTAAGTGTACTCCCCAAGAGAATTTAACCATTGTACTCCCAAGACCACCTCTGTGTCACCAATTCTAATCACATTGAAATCATCACACATTTTATTCCCTCTAGGAGTCAACTCCAACTATTTAATCCTCATATTACATGGTAAAGTAAATCCATCAACCACTATGAATCTAAATCCCTCAAAATCCTTGGTCCTCAAGCCCAAATTGGCCACCAAACCATCATCAATGAATTTATGAGCAGCTCCACTATCGATCAAAACAATCACCTTTTGGCCACAAATTACTCCTCTAACATGCAAAGAGTGGTATTTGGGTGCTCCTAAAAGAGTTGCAAATGTACCTCATGGAACATCATCCTCCTTTTACTCATGCTCCAACTCCTCTACTACAGGCTCGGTCTCCTATATTTTGTTCATCATCGGAGACTACCTCTATATTGTGGATTTTTCCTTTCCCAAACACCTGTGATCTACTAATCAAGGCTCCCTACAAGTAAAACATAGTTTTTCCCTTCGGAGCTCATTCCTAGACTTGTCCATCGTGCTAGGCTTTGAAGGAAATATCTTTGATTGGGGAACATTCTTGTGAAATGGCTTCCTCTATTGCCCCATTGGTGTACACTTGGAATTAGATTTATTCTTCATGGTGGAGTCCTCTAGACTTGAGGCTCTTCGAATAGCATCCTCCAAGGACATTGGCTCAAAATCCCTCACCAATATGTGGAATGACTCAAATAATCCTTCAATAAACAAGAACATAAACCTGTTATCTGTTACATCTAGAACCATAACTACAAGTCTTTGGAATTCTAACATAATCCTCCACTAACCCATGTTGCCTCAAACATGTCAACCCCTTGAAGTACACCTTCAGATCTTTTCTATCAAATCTTTATATGAAATTTTATGTGAAACTAGCATATCTAGCAACAAGGTTAAATCTTACGTTATGATACCATGATGCCACCATTCTTGAGCCACACCCTCCAAGTGTAGGATGGCAAACTTAAATACTTCATCTTCATTCATAGGGCTGAGTGAAAATTATGTATCAAATTTTTGAACCCATGCTTGAGCAGTAACATTTCCAAAACCATCAAATGTAGTCCAAGTGTCAATTACTTGCATTGTGTTGGAAATCTATGTTAATCTATTGCATTGGTTGCCTCTTGTCATTCCTTGGTCCACTTCTTGATCTAACATTGTTATACTATTTGAAGGAGATCTCCCTTCTAGCAACCGGATCAAGCAACATGTACTCATCTACAATGACAATGAAATCGTTTGTGGGTTGAGGAAGGGTCTGAGGGTTGACCCAACTAGGGTTCTCTTATGATTTCCAGCCATAAACTGATCTAGATTTCTCCCATCAACATTTAAATTTGGTGTGGATTTGTTGTGCATGACTATGTTGGTCAAGTTTTACATCATCTGTACCAGCATTTGGTTCATTTGTTCTTTCCTTTGTAGGTATGTCTTCATATCATTAGGTTGTTCAACCATTTTCTTCTTACCTTTGCCCCCTATTCCATCATTTTTTCTTTGTGTGACTGCCTCTATTTTCTTCCTTTCTCTCTTTAAATCTCTCTGATCTCTTTGACTTAATAGCATACACAAAATTTACCTAGTAGGCTGGCAGGACTACTAACTTTGATACCAAAGTACTATTCTAGGGTTTTCCAAAATGCAAGGCACAAAATTATAATGATAATCACTTGTTTGAAATAATCACACCCTTTTAGTAGTTGGTAACAATAAATCAAAGATTTATACATAAGATAATACCAATTAATCAATAACAAATTCATATTTGACCATCCTTCACATTGAACAGACCGTACATACATTCAAATAGAGCTAGTCTAGACAATTACATAGGTGAAATAACAATTACATGTGAGTGCTCAGAACAAGTTGGATATGGACAACCTAAACTCATATTTTGGCTCCCATTATTTGCTATTGTATCCAGATCAATTGCTCTAATTGGAACACCTTAAATGATACTCTACAATGGCCACCTATGCCCTGTTTCCCTTGCTTGTTGTTGTCACTCATCCAAATTGCCTTTCCCTTGGTTTGACGCATGGAACCCTCAAACACTCACAAACTTCTAAACTAGCATCTCTAAGAATTACCATCCACCTGAGATCCGACTTGGGATGTCAGTTTGCACAAGTTGAGGTGAGGATCACCTGATTTTGGACTTTTAGGTCTGTAAAAAGGTGTTGTGTACTCTCTAATGCAGGCCCTAAATCTCACTTAGGAGCAACTTGAAAGAAACCTACCATGAACCTTACAATCCTCCAAAGCTCTTGTTGTAGTTTTTTCTACCTATCCAGATGAATTGAAACCCTCTATCTCTTAACCTATAAGTGATTTTAGTGGGAATCAACACCCTACAAGTAATTTAATATATGGATTGTTGTCATAAAATACTAAAGGATTAGATGATGGAGTTAGCGGTTTCACTCTAACCTTTGGGTGCTCAACATAGGGGTTTTCGTCCCTATTGTAGCTATGACAGAAACAAAGTTTTTCCCTTCTCCCCAAATTGCTTCCTTCCCTTAGCTCCCAATAGCCTATTAATAGGCCCTTAAATGAAACGTGTGGCCCAAAAAACAAGTGCCCAAACTTTAAAATTTAAATTTATTTATTTATTAATTTACTCTAGAACCCAAAATTCAGATTTAAAATGAAATATATATATATATATATATTTTATTATTTATTTATTTATTGAATATGCATAAATTTAAATAAGGTGGTGTTAAAAAACACATTTTCTAAGCTAGTTGTGGTCAACCTAATATAATAGGGTCATGACACTTTACAAGTGTATGCAATCTTTTTATTGGATTTGTAATACATTCAACAGGCTTTAGAGTGTGCGTTTTTTCACCCATAAGGGTTTTCTCCACGTAAATTTGGTGTTATGTGTTTACTTGCTTTATTTGATGTTACGAATGCCTTTTTGGAATTTTTGTAACTATTAAATCATTTTTTAAAGGTTTTGCATGATATCTCTCCTCTTTGATGTAGGAAGTTGTTTCCGCTACTTCAACTTTCTTGCACTTGTCAAATTCCTTCCACAATTTCAACACTAAATTTCGAAAAAGAAATATTTTTGACCTACAAGTGCTTCCAACAGGTCTTGGTAACCTCAAACCAAGCATTCTCTGATATCAAACTCAATCAGTTCCTTAAGTTGCCCTATTTCCTCTAGAATTTCATTCAACCTCACATAATGAAATGCCTAGACATTCCAACCGCTCAAGTTTACCAATTGAAGGTGGAAGCTCTTGTATGCCCGGTGATGCCAATGACCCTAACATTCTCTGGCAGCTCATATTCCCAGGGCCATAAGGGAACTTCTGAACCAGGTGGCATTTGGTAATAGATCACATCCCGCAAAGGGCATATAACAGAAACTAAGGGACACATCCTCCAAATTGTTTTGGTGATATAGGTTAAAATCTCCCAGCTTGATTTTGTTGAATGTGGATACACATTTAAACCCTTCGCATAAGCTTATAGATAGCCTCTCAAAGTTCTATAGCGTTTTTCTTTGTTATAGTACAGGGGATGCAATCAACCTACCAAGGCAGACGCTCTTGAGTTGAATCATTGAATGAGGGAAGACAAGATATCTAGACCTTCTAATGTTGCCTTCTTCTAACAGTAATTGAATACTATGAGAAATTTTCCATTATTCATGGACTTCAGAAATCGGGGAAGAAAGCATTCACTTAAGGAGTAACAACAGAGCCTCTGTCTCAGGGAAGTTCATCTCATAAAAGTGGATTGTCTCCATGGTGCCTAGTATGAATAAATCAAAAAGGAAATTGAATTAGATCCTTATGCATCTTCGTCATGAAGTTGAATAGTAGAAAAATGCAAGTGGAAACAATTGCTTAATGTTACTCTGAATAAAAGAAGTTTGACGATTGAGAACAGTGGTGTTTCATAAACCTCCTAACAAGATAGTATGACAAGAGCACCCAATACATGAGATTTTCGATGGTTTGCATAGGCTGTTTAGTCCAAAACCCTAACAGCCAAATAATAATATTAGTTTTTCATTTCAAATGGAAATAGTTTGATACATCTGGCAACAAAATTGCCCAGATCAATGATGCAAATATTAAACATTATAGCTAATATTTCAAAGAAATTTTGGGCGAAACGTTGAAACTAAATTTGGTAAGATTTTTTTTTTTAATCAGCATACCTGTATGAATGGAGAACATATGAGAATCAAATGTTCTGTGATTAAGCATCTCCCATTTTCTTGGCAGACTAAGCTCCTTCCTGAGCATCAGAAACCTCTTCCTGTGGACTACATTGTCTTAGCATGCCAAATACAGGGCCAATTGTCGCATTACATTATTCTCAGAAAACTATAGCTCCAAGGCATTTCCATGTGAGAATGCTGCTCTGGTCCTGATAAATGCTACTACGTCAGCTTATGGTATAAAAATGATAACAAGAAGCCCAATAAATGAAAGGAAATGCATTTAACCTAGAGTGCTAGTGAAATTCAACAAGTTTTTACTTGCGAGTTCTGATAAGATTGAAAAAGCGTCATGCCATAGTAGCTTCTGAGTATACACCCGTATGTCCAACAGTGCATCAACATAGATTTTCCTATCCTTTGGAAATCAACTTAAGTCTAGGAAGCATTCCTTGGCAACATCATCCAAGGAATTGATACTGATCTTCAACAATCTAATTAGCCCTATTTTGTGATAATCTGATATTGATTCTCTGGTTTTGAAAATGATGACAAAAAAGCCCAATATATGAAAGGAAAGGTAATACCCTTGAGTGCTAGTGAAATTCAATTGGTTTCTGTTTGCAATTTCTGATAAGACGGAAAAAGCGGCATGCCACTGTAGCTTCTGAACAGTGAACATGCACCCATATGTCCAACAGTGCATAAGCAAAGATTTTCCTGTCTTGGGAGCATTCTTTGGCATTATCATTTAAGGAATCAATAATGATCTCAAACAAGAAATGTAGAGAAAATTTATCAGAAGACCAGTTAGAGAACAAGAAAATTTCTTGTTTGTAATTGAAACCATATATTTGGTAGATAACCTACTTTCAAATATCAGAATTTGATTCCAGAACTGAATCCTCATTGAAAATTTGCCTTGGAATAAGATTCTAGGTATCTTCTTTGTAATCCAACGCGAATTTTTTAGGACGCGTCTAATAGTTATATAAAAAGGCCATGTCTAATAGCCTTGGAAAGACGAGAACTATAATAAATTTGGTAAGCAGAAGCAGCCTGGGAGTAGGCAAAACCGAGTTTCGAATTGTAGAAGAAGTTCACCGTTTGTAGAAAGCTCAACAAATGGCTTTGATTCATTTTATTTACAGTTTTGACGATTCCGCATTCGATGTTTTCTGGAAAATCTCAGGTTTATGTGGAATCGGAGAAATGCTTTAGGGATTTGAGGTGAGGGGATTGCTATTCAAGAGGGACGCGTCGGTGGTTGGGGTGCAATACAGGGGACGGCGGGAACCCTGCTCTGGGATTGCAGAGTAGTTTTCCCAGAGTAACGGGAATAGTGCGATGAAAGCTTGAGGAATTGGAGAGGGGAAGTGAATGGAGTGGAAGGGGAAATTTTCTAGATCCACCTTGAAAGTCGCAAAGGTGAGAAAAAAGGAGACTTACAGAGAAGCGGGAAGTGAAGAGAGATCGGGATGTCCATCGAGATCCTGCAACACATGGGAAAGCAAAGGAAGAAAGGACCCAATGAATCTTGTAGGGACTTCAAAATGCAATAGTTTTTTTTGCAACTTTTAGCATATGTTGGGGACATGGAGGGATGAAGAACAATACTTGGAGATTTACACTAAGGGAGATTATGTGGTGAGTAACATGAGGTCTTAACAAATTGGGCATAGTCAAATTGGATTCCAACACCCCTATTGATGATAAACTTCATATCCTTATGAACAATATGATTCTTCTCTTGCTTTACTTCTTTCCATTTTTCTATATATGTCTTGACATCTCTCCCCTAGACATGAATCCATTCCACAATGTTTTGTCACCGTGTTTCTCCATTGATATTTGTTGGATCTCATTTACACATGGACCCACTCCATTCTCTTTCTTGGATTTCTTCTCCACTTACATATATATAAATCCCTCCATGACAAGGAGCCACTCCATTCTATTTCTCATTTTTTATTCCTCACAAACCACCTTGATCAAATATCCCTCCTATACCTCTCCCTCTAAAAGAAGCATTGCTACCTAATTAGATGACACCTCCTTCTCCTTCTATTATTATAGATTCTCACACTCATGTTACTTCCAATTCCTCTTCTTGAGTGGTCAATGCCCAAATTTATGAGTTTAGTACAAATTTATATACTCACATTCACTTCCATGCTACTCCTTATTGGATTCTTCTTTGACTCCTAATGTTTTAATACACTTATCCCTTGTTGGCATTGGGACTCTATATTTTGATGTAAGTATAATGGTCAAAGAAGACTTCATCTAGTTCATATTTATTGTCACCTTATGAATAACTCATTTATTACAATTGCACTTTGCCTCCTAAATAAAGTTTACACATTATCCTATGGTTTGAATCCATTCATTTAAAACCTTACTTTAATTCATTTGCAGCCTTGGATATGCTTTTTGTTCACTAACCACTTATATAATAGCCTTGAGCACACTTAAATTGCTACATTATGGCATTGCAACCTCATACAAGTTAGAAACGATGTAATTTTATATTATAGAGCTATCAAACATTTATAGTCATTATTAGAGTTGCATACATCACTGTCTCAATATACTTGAGACTCAACTTCACTCTTGATGTCTTTAGATGCCTTAGAAGTACACATTCTTAGCTTGCTAGGATGTCATGGAGCCTTATTTATTGTTGGCACACATGCTACAAGAAGAATGAACCATAAGTAACATGTTGCCTAGGGCCAATAACATACTATTTATAAAAGCACGACACGACATGGAAGGATGTATAAGAATGTGATTGCTATTGATAGTATAATCACTAATAAAAATCATTATAAGTCAATCTTTGGTTGTCAAAAGGGTTAGTTTATGACCAAGTGTTGTGGGACTAAACTAACTATGACAACATGTTTGGATGAGTAGATGAATCCTATGAGAGGCTTCATTTTATCACTCATACTTATTGATCCTTATAGGCTACACTAGTTGTAGATGATATCTTATTCTTCGTCACTTGAGCCCTCTATAAAAACCTATGATGGTTTTGGCCAACTCAAACTTCATTGTTCATGGTGAAATGTTTTGCTATCTTACAAAAAGGGAGAGAAGCATGGTGTTAAGGCATTAAGAGTGTGATTTTATAAATGGAGCCTTCTATAGCCAAACTAACATGTTAAGATCAATGAGTGAAGCGTAACACAAGTCTGCTAGATTCCACGTATCTCGATCCTTCTAGACTACATCAATTAGATAGCATCTCTTAGAATTCTTATGACAGAAAATGAGACAAAATTTGTTAGAATGGTACTTGTAAACCATGGTTTTTAACCTCTCCATAAAAACCTATGATTGTTTTGTCCAACTTGAATGTAATTATTCATAATAAAATATTTGATAATATTACAAAGAAGACTGAAATTACCATGTTAACTTCTTAATTTTACAATAGAAACTTCAAAAATCCCAATTACCAATAGAAATACTATCGAAATTAACAAACAAACAAACTTAAGAACCAAAATATAAAAAGTATATCCCTTGTCAATTAATTATTACATTTCAAACACTCTAGGGGAGAGGACCCAACATGTTCCAATAGTTGTTATAGCATTTGTTGATTTAATGTCCAATATTTTTAACAATACTGGACCAATAGTTGTGACTTTAAAATTGTTAGTGTTGATGATGACTACCCATAATTGAATGAAATGCATTCCTTAGATCTAAAAAGCAACAAATCATGTGATGCCACATTATAGCACCAATAAAACATGGTTTGGTGCACAACTATCGGTCTCACTTTTTTTTTGGGTCTTTTTGGACACTTCCAACAAAAAGCATGTTGATGTGGCATCATATTTGATTATGTGACCTTGAAACCTTAGTTATAAGCAAGGAACTTGCCAAGTAAGCTGCTACAAAAAATTGAGAGTGATTTTCCGCGTAAGATTTTGAAAAGCGCAAAGTTAAGATGCTCAACTAGAATCTTCTCCGGTACTAACATAAAAGCCAAAAGATAAGAAAATTGAGCATTCACCTAAAAGCCAAAAGATAAGAAAATTGAGCATTCACCATACTTACCACCTATCTTGTACCTATGAGAGTAGCACTCATAAATAGATATGTGTTCGTGTCTTGAATAATTGCGACTCATTCCTAGTTATCTTTGATTAAGATTTTACATTGCTGACACTTACCCACGCAACCAAGTGCTTATGTTTATTATTTATGCATTTATTATTATGTTTATTTAGATTAATCTATTCTGAATTTATGTTATTTGTGCACAGTCTAAGCGACTGAGAAAAACAATTACAGCGCAGAGACACCTATCAGAAATTTACAAGACACCCACTTCCTGGCTTTAAACAAAACAAAGAAATGCCTTCGGATGAAAAGATGAGGGACACCGATCAGAAATTTAGAAGACACCCACTTCCTGGCTTTAAACAAAACAAAGCAATGCCTTCAGATGAAGAGAAGAGGGACACCGATCCCCAACTGGAGGGAGAACATCTTTCCTATAGGGCGAGATGGCCACTTTATCAATCTCATTTGGCAGGTGCCCCTGCGGATCGGTTCGTCCTCCACACGTCATCCATCTTTATGTCGCATTCCCTCGGTCGAGATCTTTCGGACCCGACGGATTAGCACGCACAAAATCGTAAAGAAGGTTTACTGCGCTGAAAATGCGATGAAAACTGATCATAACTATAGGCAGAAAATATAGAGGAGATTATATGGGAAGGTGCTTGTCAAGTTGCTTCCACAATTTCAGCTCTAAGCTCCGGGACAGAAATGTTCTTGGCCGGCAACCACTACTACCTGATCTTCTCATCACAGATAACAAGCTTCAGGGGACACAGTTCACAAACAGCTCTTGGTAGCCACGTCAAACAGAACATTCTCTCATATCAAACTCAATCAGCTTCTTTGGTTGCCCCATTTCATCTGGAAGTTCTTTCAGCCCCTCACTTAATGAAATGTCTATACATTCTAACCGCTCAAGTTTACGAATTGATGGTGGAAGCTCTGGTATGCTTGGCGATGCCGATGACCTTAACATTCTCCGAGAGCTCATAATCCCAAGGTCATAAGGGAACTTCTGAACCAGGTGCAGTTGGTGGTGATCACATCTGAGCAGAGGGCATACAAGAAACTAAGGGACGCATCCTCCAAATTGCTGTAGTGATGCAGGCTATAATCTTGCACTTGATGCTGTTGAATGTGGATACAGATTTAAAACCTTCACATAAGCGTAATTTTGCTTAGTTTTAGAACAGGGGATGCGATCGAACTCCCCAGACGGATACTCTTGAGTTGAATCATTGAATGAGACCTTTTATTGTTGCCTTCTTCATACAGTAATTGAATACCATGAAAAAAAATTCGTTCTTCATTGACTTCGGAAATGGGGAAAGAAAGCATTCACTTGAAGGAGTAACAACAGAGCCTCTGTCTCAGGAAGTTCATCTCATACTAGTGTTTTTTCTCCATAGTGCCTGGCATGAATAAATCAAAAAAGGAAATCGAAATAGATCATTTTGCATCTTGGTTATGAATGATACTTATTTGGGTTGGAATCTCATCATTTGGAAGTTGAATCCTGAAAAAATACAAGTGGCAACAAGTGCTTAATGTTACACTAAAAACGAAGTTGACGATTGAGAACAGTAGTGTTTCGTAGTCCTCCTAATGTGAGAGTATGACAAGATTCCCCAATACATGAAGAGATTTTAATGGTTTGCATAGGCTGTTTAGTCTAAAACCCTAATAGCAAAATCATACTACTAGATTTTCATGTCAAATAGAAATAGTTTGATACACATGGCAACTAAGTTGCCAAGAACAATGATGTAAATATTGAAATTTATAGCTAATATTTAAAGAAATTTTTGGCAAAAAGGTTGGAACTAAATTATGAAGAGATTTTTTGGATTAACATACCTGTGTGAATGGAGAGCAGTTGAACATAGAATGCGGTATGATTAAGCAATTCCCATTTTGCTGGCATGCCAAATACAGGGCCAATTCTCGCATTACATTATGCTCAGAAAAGTATACCTCCGAGGCATTTCCATGTGAGATTGCTACTCTGATCCTGATAAATGCTACTACGTCAGCTTATGGTTTAAACATGATAGCAAAAAACCCAATATGGGAAAGGAAAGGAAAATACCTTGTAGTGCTGCTAGTCAAATTCAACAGGTTTCTGCTTGCAAGATCTGATAAGATGGAAAAGGCGTCATGCCACTGTAGCTTCTGAGCATACACCCATATGTCCAACAGTGCATCAGCACAGATTTTCCTGTCCTCTGGAAATAGACTTAAGTCTAGGGAGCATTTCTTGGCAAACATCATCTAAGGAATGGATACTGATCTCCAACAATCTAATTAGCCCTGTTTTGTCATAATCTGATATTGATTCTCTAAATTAAAAATGAAAACAAAAAAGCCCAATATATGAAAGGAAATGCAATTACCCTGGAGTGCTAGTGAAATTCAAGGGGTTTCTGCTTGATAAGATGGAAAAAGCGCCATGCTACTTTAGCTTTTGAGCATACACCCATATGTCCAACAGTCGATCAGCACAGGTTTTCCAGTCCACTGGATATAAACTTAAGTCTAGGGAGCATTCCTTGGCAACATCATCTAAGGAATGGATACTGATCTCCAACAATCTAGTTAGCCTTGTTTTGTGATAATCTTATATTGATTCTCCTTCAAAAATATTGTTCTTTGCCCTCTTCCAAACCTCATGGAGTTCCTCATTCAAACAGCTTCTGATCACCTTTATAGCAGGTGTTAGGCCGCCACATTATGCTTGCACCTGTAATCCAAGAAACGCAGAGTAAATATACCAGAAGACCAGTTAGAGAGAGAAAAATAATTCTTATTTGTAATTGAAGCCATATATTTGGCAGATAACTTACTTTCAACTTCAGAATTTGAATCCTCATTGAAAATGTGCCTTGGAATCAGATTCTAGGATTGAATCTTCATATCTTCATTCTAATCTAACGCGAATGCTTTAGGACGCGTCTATTAGTTACATCAAAAAGCCATATCCAATAGCCTTGGAAAGGCGAGAAATAGAAGAAAATTTGTAAGCAGCAGAAGCCTAGGAATATGCAGAATCGACATCCAAATTGTAGAATAAGTTAATCATTTGTAAAATGCTCAACAAATGGCTTTGATTCATTTTACTAACAGTTCTGAAATGGTGGACGATTCCGCATATGGTGTTCCCGGAAAATCTCAGTTTTATGTGGGCACGGAGAAATGCTTCGGGGATTTGATGTGAGGGGACTGTTGTTCAAGAGCGACACGTCAGTTGTTGGAGCGCAATACAGGGGGCTGCGGGAAAACTACTCTGGGACCTTCCCAGAGGAAGGTCCCAGAGTAGTTTTCCCGCAGCCCCAGCAACTGACACCTCGCTCTGGAACAATAGTACCCTCCCTCAACTCCCCAATACATTTGTCCAATCCCACATAAAACTGGTTTCCAGGAACACTATATGCAGAATCGTCTACAATTTCAGAACTGTCAATAAAATCAATCAAAGCCATTTGCTGAACTCTTCACAAATGGTTAACTTATTCTTGACACTGCCGATTCTTAGGTTTCTCCTCTTCACACAATTCCCCATTAGATTTGGCTTTTTTATAAATGTAATAGACGCGTCATGAATCATCCGCGTTGGATTAGAACGAAGATCCGAGTGTTCGGAATCAAATTCCAAGTCACTTTCGTTAGCCCTGTGCTGACTCGAGGGGAATCATTGAAACATTCGTTTTGGTTGGATCTTGGTGTACCTATTTAAGATGGCTTAAGCTGTAAAGAGATTGTAAAGATGGTTAGCTATTTGTCGTCTAAAGTGGCGACTTTTGCAGATTTGAAATGGTCAATAGGCCTACGTCCTCCTACGAGGACCACTTATTTTAAAAGAGCATTTTTCTTAATTTATCAAAATAAATATAAATGTTGAAAAGAGATGAGTTGAATAGTATTGCATTTTAAAAAGTTAATGAAATAACTGAATAGTAAAATATATATAAGTGGGTAAATTAAGTAATAGTATGATATTAATGAGAGACATAATCTAGAAGGTCTTAGTCAATTAAGGATTCGCTTCTAATTTATAATAGTATGATAATAATCTTTTTGTTTAGTAAGAATAGTGCAAACACGAAGAATACAAGAGTTATTTGAGAGTACTTGTCATTGTCAAGCCACCTAGAAGTACCTTGATCATGAGGGCGACACATTGTAGAATAGCGACATCTCTATACCAAGGAGAGTCATGTGAGTCATGAATAGAACCATGCGGGTGGTCGCTATAATGAATCTTGTGATTATGACCACCTCTACACTAATGCTAGAGGGAGAGGGTACCATACATGTAATAGTACAAGGAGCATTTGCCTAATGTTCTAGAAGAGTTTGCAAGTGGACAACCTCTAATGGAACTTTCTTACATTGCATTTGAATTTGCAAAAGAACATTACAACATATAATGGCTTTAGAATACATTGAGAAGTGAGAATCCATAGCGACTTTAGAAAATAAAGCAACATTTTTATCTTTTTGTATAATTAATTCAATCTCCACTCTAAAAGCATGCTAGATTTAGGTAAATTTAGTTGGCATTTTAGGCTAGTCACCTAGATGAACTATGAGCTAGGAGAAAATCCTAGGTAAGAGGGCTTAAAAAATTCATGAGTCCAAATCCAAGAATCTTGAAATGTTCACAAAAAGGATAGAGGGGATTAGAAATACCCAACTAGATCAAACAAGATCCAATAAAGAGACCTTAGTAGGGGAAATACCAAGCAAATTGAGCAAGTATGGGTACCAAAATCATTGACCAAAATGTATCAAAATTTCATTGTCATTGACTGACAATTTATAGTCTAAGATTTCATCTATCATTAAGTTCTTGAACCAATGGGAGATGTGGAGAAATATATGAATATCCTATATAAGGCTTGTTGATCTATACATAATTCTATGCAACTTAGTGTTCTAGCACATTGGTTTACACACAAGATTTTCTCATGTCACAATCTTAGTTTGCACACACAACAAAGTGTCATTATGTTTTGTGCATGGAAAATAAAAAATGATAGAATGGCTTCATGAATGATGTGCAAGCATTGTTTCCAACAACTCAATAAAAGTTAGCATAAGGTAGCCACATGTGTACTCTTTATTTAACACACTACACAAATTTAGGGATTTGGAATCTAGGATTCAACAATAATATGGTCAACTAATGCATATTTATAACTTTATTATAGAACTCGCACTTGACCTACAAATTGGTCTACATTCCTCCTCTTTATCATGCCAAATTAGCATCATACACTTCAGACACATGGTAATGCACAATACCACATAATGCAACCATCCAAATAACACCTTTCCAACCACATGTATAATGCACCATACGTGTATGACATATAATAGCCTTATATTTGTTGGCCTAGCAAATAGGTGATCTATAAGTAAACCTCTTTACATCCTTCAAGTAGAGGCTTTCTATCTTGCAATGAAAAATATAGTTTATTATTACCCTCTACTTGTAGCCTCATAGAATCACCACTATCATGAGTTGTACCTCTCTAGGGAACCTTGGCAAGGTGGACATGTCTTCCCTACAAGTAATCATGAGAACCTATTATCCTTCCATTACCTTTATAATTATTTATACATTCACACAATGTTAAATCTTAATTAAATGATTTATCATTTTAGAACATGCTTCTTGTTTAAAGGTTCTACATAACAAGAATTGAATGAACATAAAGGTGTCTTTATTTGTGTTGTTTCATAACCATATTTTTACAAATTAGGTTTCCCTCTAATTTTAAATTAAAATTAGATCATTCATATCTAAAAATAAAGGTTCAATCTCATGAATTTTATACCAAATATATCTATCTAGGTTCAAGGCATCAAACTACCCTCTATTTCTTTACACCATTACCTAGAAGAGGAAAGGATAAAGAAAAACACTCTTCGGGGATATATGGTTTTCACCAACTTCTTTGGATGAAGCAGCTCTTCATCAACCTCACTAGATGAATGAAATTTCATTTAAATGTAGTAAGAACCTCATCGCCAACCATGATGGCTAGTTCTATGTTCTCTAGAGTTATTGGATTTTAATTTTAGCATCACCTCAATGTGACTCTATAGTATAGTGCAATATTTCCATCTATGGCTTCTTGTTCTAAGAGGTTGAACTATTCTAAAGAAGACACATTAAATGGAGACAATTGAAGTAATATTGGGTCTAATTATTAGTGCATTATACATAAACAAGTGGGTGTCCATTGACAATATTTATTGTAAAAAGGAACCCTTGTGAATATTAAGATCCCTAGCCAAGTAATGGTGCATATAGTTTCCAATTACAAGATAGACAACACCAAGGACACATATAATCATTTGGACCATATGTCCCTATTGTCAAGTTAATTAGAAATTGGTCAAAAGATTGGTTTTTAGTGAGATTAAAATAAGATAATTGAATAGGCTAATCTTTCAATTCACCTATCAACTACACACCCTTTTAATCTCTTGTACATGCTAGATTTGGCATTTATGTTATGTAGAAGAAAGAGAAATGAAATCTTCAATAGGTGACTTGTGCAAATGATGATGTCTATAAAAATCTATTTAGGAACAACCAATTATTCTCTAGGTGCATCTTTATAAAAGGTTAAGCTTTGCAAATCTACACTCATAGTAGGCATTATCCATGAAAACATTGAAAATTTGTATATCTTCTCAAAACTACAAGCACATCCATAGCTCTCGTAGATTCACTCTGATGGTTAAGGTCTTAATTGACTATTTCAAAATCACATTAAATTGCATAATATCTACAATAAATAACTTCTTAGCAATGCTTAACATAATATTATATGATAACTTTGATTAGTAATGACAATCTAGACCATAGGTATTACCAATATGCAGTACTCTACATTCTAAAATAAATTAAAGTAACCAAATAGAAGAAAGATGTGGTTTGAACTTTCCTTCTAAACTTGAGAAATTTAAATTGATACCCCAAGATAGACATGAAGTTGAGGGGAAATCATCAAGATTTGAATCTTCAAAAGAGGAGGAAGAAGTGGAAGAACCTCCACCTCAACTTGTTCGAACATCTACAAGGCATATACAACCACCAGAAAGGTATGAGTATTCACCTAATGATTGTAAATATATATTTTATTTGAACACTATTTTGATGAACCAAAATATTTGTAAGAGCCATTGGCTATGAATGATGCAGAGTCTTGGAAACTTGCCATGGATGAAGAAATGGAAACTCTTGGAAGTTTGATGTATGTTATGGTTTGAACAAGACTAGACATCGCCCAAACAATTTGATTTCTTTCTTATTTTATGTTTATCTTAGAAGAGTTCATTAAGATGTAGTTAAAAGGGTCTTCAAATATTTGCAAGGTATAACATAACTTTATGTGTTTTAATAGTACAATAGATTAACATTTCATGAGTATTCATGGCTTTGTGGATTCAAACTACGCTGGTGATGTCAATAGAAAAAGGTCCACCTGTGCATATATTTTTATTATTAATGGTGACACAATCGATTGGATGAGAAAGCATGTTCAAGTTGTGATAACTTTTTCCACTTCTAAGGTAGAGTACACGAGAACTACTCATACTTATAAAGAGGCCATTTGGTTGAAGCAAATGTGTTTAGATATTGGGTTGAAATAGGGTGTGAATATAGTATATTATGATAGTCAAAGTACAATTTCCTTTGTGAATAACCCAACTTTTCATGCTAGGACCAAACACATTGATGTTTAGTGTCACTTTATGAAAGACATGGTCAAGGATGGTAAGGTGAAGTTGGAAAAGGTAGAGACTATGATGAATGTTGCAAATATATTAATGAAGATTATAGTGTGTGAAGACTATGGGTCTCTCAACCTCTCTTAATTGAGTTCATGAAAATATGATTCTGTAGCTCTTGCAAGGTGATGGGCCTAGATAATAGCTAGTTTTCCTCCATTTAGTTTTTTTTTACATTTCAGTCTACTAAGTTCATAGTCAATCTTGAATCTTATACATATTTTATGTCTTTCATGCATCCTAAACCAGATCTCAATATGTAGAAATATAATTATGATACGATGGTATTTGTATGCATGGATGTGTGAATATTCATAAAATTCGGTATGAGGGGCAGTGCAAGATCATGGGGGCCCAAACTAGGCCCTTAAGTGGCAATGAAAATTCAGAAAACCAGAGTTAGGAAACTTGACATAAAAAAATGAATAGGTTATTAACATAATTTGAATAATATGTAAGAATGGAATTTGTAGCAAATTGAATGTCATTTCTATGCATCTTTCAAATTCAAAAAATTATATATAACTGCTTAAAAGTTATAGATGTCTTTCAATCAACCTATCAATCAAGACTTTATGCATAGTGCATGTAGAAAATAAAAAATAATTACCTATTAAATTCTAAATAAAGCATATCTTATATCAGTAGAATGATGTCAATTTTTGAACAAACCCTTTTTTTTTTTCATCAAAATTAGATGAAAAAAAGTTGTCAACACAAACTGTGAAGTTTGAAAAAATCTTGCAACCCTTGTAAACACATTGGGGATGTTGAATTTTCAAGTTGGTCGCCCCCAAGACAAATACCAACACAATAATGAAGGAAAATAAATATTCATTTCTATCTGATATATGATAGAAGCACATATCTATTTTTTTAAAGCAAAAACATATATATATTATTTATGCTTAAGAAACAAATATATATTTATTAAAGCCAAAAATATTAATATATAAAATCAATATAGATTTAAAGTTAAGATGGGTAAGCACGCCAAAAGATGGGGGGCCAAAAGGGGGTTTTAAGTGGCCATTTTTTTTTTTCTAAAATCAAGAAATATTGACCTTGGATGTGAAATTGAGGATAGTTACACTGACAATTTTTAGATGCAACAAAAACAAGGATCGTAGTGCTCTGAGTCTACTTTCTATACTACTATTTTTTTTTTTGAAAATGGTAGAGATTAAGGGGTTCAAAAGAGGGAGCCACAAAATTGGTGTTGTTTTTGTCAAAAAAAATAACATAGCAACTTTTGTGTCTCCCTCAAAAGGTTAAATTTTTTTTGGGTATTTTTAAAATCGCTTCAATGAGAAATTTTAGTGAACGGTTAATTTATAACAAAAAAAATACCAAACAGTGGATTTTGTGAAAAAATAGACACAAAAAAAAATAAAATTAAAGATGAAAGGCTTAACATTGTCAAAATGTGAAAAAAATTACATCATTAAATAGCTAAGAGAGAGATTAACAATATCGAGGTGTTCGATTTGTTTGACCTTGAAACACTTACAAACTTGACGGTTAGTACGAACATGATTATGTGAAATCTTGAAGAATATGCAAAAACATGTCTTTGGACATTGGGAAGGAATTGCAAGTCTTTGAGTTGGTAATCCAAAATAAATACCACTTGCCTAAGGCTTGGGGATTCCAAAAACAAGAAATAACGTGAGTGCATTATAACATGCTTGCGCTATTTCATGATTTTGACATATTTTTTGTGTTTGTGCTCAAGAGTTGCCTAAGAAAGACATAATGCGAGTGTGTTATAACATGGTCACATTATGTCTTGATTTGTGTTAAATGCTAGTCTATTATATGTATGTATATATATTTGTATGTGTAGAGGAGAGGGACTGAACACTCAAGACCCCGAGTCATAGGAGGGTCTAGAATAATCAACTGCCTTGATCTACCTCATGCTAAGGTTTGTTTAAAGCGAGTTTAATGTTTTAGGAGGGTGAAAGGGAAGGGTGGTTGATTTGCCACTATCCTTTTGCAAACCTGAGAGGTTTAGGGAACCAAATGAGCTAATTCTCGAGCTAAAACTGAGACCTTGGCAGCTCTCTGCTAGAGGATCCCAACCTAATGACATGGCGTGCTAGCATCTCGATTGGGCATTGGCATCCATACAAAAAGAGTATGAAATATAGTTAAAACTTACATGGAATTAACTAAAACCTGGTAAATAGAGTTTTATGTTGACAAAAAGTGTACAAGAGCTAAAATGTTGAGAAAGTAAGAATAATACTTTAACTTGAAAGGAGAAGTTGACAAGAGTAAAAAGGTGGTGGAGATATAACTTACGAATGGTCTAGAATCTCGCAAGCTCCACACAAACGAAAAACCTACACACAACAAAACAGGGAAAATGTTGGGGCTATTTCGGGGCTTGCCATAGTAAAACCCTCGTTTCGGTGTTCCCACCTCCATGGACAGCCAAAATAGCCATGAGATAGAAAATGTGATAAAGAAAGTAATGGAAGAAAGTGCCACCAAGCAAGAGAAACAACACTATGCTATGAAATCCAATGATAATGCTGAAATAAATGGATCACTGTTGAACACTCAAAATACTAAGAGGGTTTGAATTAGTATTCTACTAAATCATTTAACTGCTAGCCATTCAATAATTAAAACATATCTAACTGCAACTATAAAAAAAGACATGAAAGGGATCATAACACTACATGACACATGAACACTAGGTTTTTTAAGTGGAAAACCCAAAATGGGAAAAACCATGGTGAGGATTAGCTCACAATATATTATAACTGGTCATAAGATATTACAAGGGAACACTACTAGGACACACTATCCTTGAAAGGCTCACAACCTGAAATGATTACAAAAAGGAGTGTAGCTCACTACCGAAAGGATGAACTAATGGAATACACCTTCTATGTGTTGAGTTCAATTCTAATTAAGCTTTGGAATACAAAATCCTACACCGGTTTATGGGTTCACAACAACTATCTACAACTTCACACAATATCACACTATCGCACATCACTGCTTATTACTTGTTGCATATCACACACCTATGTATATCTATATATCTTCAATACATAAATGTTTCATATATATATATATGTACACTATTATATCTTCATATATCAATTAGGTTGGCCTAATTGGGTGTATACATAATCAATTCAAAATAGCTTGTTGGATCAGACCAAAACTTCTTTCATGCTAAAAAAAAAATGTGCAAGACATAAATTAGGTTAGCTTAGAACAAGAAATATCTCTTTAACATCCATACAGTGTATCTTCACAACACTTATCCATGTCGACTAGAGAAAGATACAAAACCTGTATGTCAGAATCTTGTCATTTATATCTTTTAGCCCATTCAAATAAAATCGCTGAAAACTTGTCCATGTAGATGCAATTAATAGTTCTAAATAACATATTAAAATCACATAGGTTGATCTTTCAATATGAAAAATTTTGGACTAGATTATTGGATTAGAGTAACAAAAGCAATGTTTATCAGATGGACAAAAACTGTCACTAAACAATGTTGTAATCAATGACAACACATTGAAGGGATTCTTTTTCATTCTTCCAACAATCTCCAAAAATGGATCTTCAAAAAAAATTGTCTTCACTCAAGCTATGGGAGCTCCCCCTTTCAACCATACACAAAACTATACAAGATTTCTCCAAAACCAAAATTTCTCCACAAAAATATCTTCTCCCCCTTTGACATCAAGGACAAAGGGTGTATAAATGATGAACTTACCAAAAAAAAAAATGTAGGAAACATTTAACTGGAACTGGTGGCACCCTCTAATTCCTTGAGAATAGCTTCCTAGGAAAGTTTTCCATCATCCTAGATCCCCTTCGCTCTGGCAAGTGTTTTATGCAATGATTCTAGTTCGACTAAGAATTCTTCTCCTTCTTTTGGAGTGGATGGATTAAGATTCATCTTTTCTATTTTCTTTGCATCCACCAAGGCACTTGATATAGGAATGTGTCTAGACATTACCAGATCTCCAAGTTATCCAAACCGCCTCTTTGCATCTTCTTTCTGCCTATGTAAGGTGAAAAACTTGCTTTGCAAGTCTGCAATAGAAATCTAGGTAGTATAATTTCTATCATCTACAATTTTTTAGGCTTTGGAGGCATTGGAAAGTTGAGACTCTATTGATTCTATTAATTCTTTAATGCCTCGAGTGGCATCAGGAAACCGCATCCAATATACAAACAGTATCTGGGCTTCCTCTTCACAATCCATTACCTATTTTAGGAATTGCAACACCTTGTTGTGTGTGATTGCACATTTATCCTGCAGTACTAGTAACCTTTCTCCAAAAGTCATGACTCTACCTCTTTTTCAGTCTGCTTCTTAAGGCTAGAGGTATATTCTCTAAGTGAATCAACCAAGAACTTTAATTTTTCAATAGGGGCTAAGGAATCATCAATTGTGGCACCAAGATTTATCTCCTGCAAGGCCTTAATAGCATCATTTACCAATTTAGTCCCTTTATAATAGGTTTCAATAATTTCCTATGTACCAGAGTCAAGAAAAGTACCACAAATCTTTATCCTTTCAACTGGTGAGATATTACTCAGATCCACATAGCCTGGATGTGATGGAAGTTGAATCAAATGAGGTGGTAGCACATGTTGAATCCTTTTTTTCCTTGTCAACAGACCCTTAAGAGTATTTCCAAATGATTCTCTAGACAACTTTGATGGCTCAGTAGCCTTTGAGGATTCTTCTTCACTTCTTCCAATCTTTGTTTCTTTGTTATTTTCTTTTTTTTTCCTCTTCTTCTCAAGAGGTTTTTTTTTGATGGTTTGTATTTGTTTTCTTCCTCCTTGTCTTCATCATCTTTTCCATCATTACTCTTTTCATCTTGGTTTCCTTAATCTTTGTTCTTGTCTTCTTCTCCTCTATTTTCTGTATTCTCATGGTGTTCTTTTGGATTGTTACTGGTATCATTTTTATGTTGACATTTAGTGTGTTTACTGGTTGTATCCTCTATATCATTTGGAGGAGTATATGTATTTGAAGCAACATGTATATCACCAACCTTATCCAAATCAAGATGGTCATTTACCTCTATGACATTAGCAAGCTCCTAAGCTTGAGCTATATGAGATTAAGAACCAATTCTCATCCCATAATTCTTTTCCATTTCCCTTACTATATCAAGAGTCTCTTGCCTCAACATTTCTGTACTATCTTTCTCTTTAGTCATTAGAAGAGTGACTCTCTATTTGACCCTGTACAACTTAGAACATTCATTTAATAAGGTAGCAAAATCTTCCTTAGGTAAGGAGAATCCATATGTGTTCAAGGCATCAAATTTGATTTTTTCATCAATAGTTACAACTTCATGCCTTCTTTGTACTAGAGCATCCCATACATTTTCAGTCACCTTCTTCCTTATAGTTTCCATATTCTCATAAAAAATAGCCTAGCTATTTAATTAATTGCCTCGATGGATCACACTAGCTAACTAACATCATTTTGTCCTTAAACCCATCCTCTTTTTGCTTAATTGATTAAAATAGCCTATCTATTTAATTAATTGCCTCATTTTCATCTATTAATCTAATTGACTTAATTAGGTTAATTCATCCTCTTTCATGCTAACAACTCATCATATTAAATTGAATAAATTAAATTATTTAATTTAATCCCTAAAGTCCTCTTTTTTAATTAAATAACTCTAAGTTATTTAATTAAATATCATATCACTTCCCCTTTCCATTAAATAAATTAATTATTTAGTGAATATCCTAATTCCCCTAATTTGCATAATTGAAACTTTATTTAATTATCAAATTACTAATAAATCTAATCCCCCCACTTGCAAAGGAATATTCCAAGGGAATATTCCTCTTTTTGCACATTCCTCCAAAATGAATATTCCCATGGAATATTCCTTCCCCTTTTGCACATTAAAATTTGGTTTTAATTAACTAAATATTCTATTTCCCTCACCCATGACAATTTCCTAAAGAATATTCTCTTTCTTCACTCATTTGAAAAAAGTAAGATTCTTCCTTATAACAAACTCACAACACTTCATGTGCAAGTTAACGTATAAGACTTCTTGTGCAAGTTTTGAAAGTGTGTTTTTTGGGATGAATGTGAGCCCTTGATTAAATATCATCTTGCATCCTCAACCCTTGATGGGAATCCATGATCCATGCCTCCATCTTCTTTCCTTTTTGACCATTGATTAGCTTTTTCAATCTTATCCCTTCATTTTTCATTTACTTTCCTATAAATAAAGCATTATTTGGAGACAAATGGTTCCATCTTTTAACAAAAAACTTATGTTGTTAAAATCATTTGCACTTGCACTCACATTTAATATCATTTTAGCTTTATTTACTTGCATATTAGCTTAGCTTCCATTAATGGCTTCCATGATAGCGTAGATGCACACATTTAGCTTATTTGTTAATTAGGATTTTAATCTTTCGAAGCTTACATACATTTTGAGTAGATTTGCATACACCCATATCGATCATCTTAGCATAAATCATGTTAAAATAGCTTTTATCATTTTCATTTAGATTTAAATCATGTTTTCATACACATCTATCAATGGTTTTGTTAGTTTTCTTCAATAAAATTGATTGAAATAAGCTCATTATCCAAGGGATTGGGAAAGGGTCACCATTCCACATCAATGCGGCACCACTCCCCCAATAGGATAAATTTCAATGTATTATATTAGAGGTTTTTCAAGATTTCATGATTTAGAATGTTAGTTTTAGGGTAAGTGCAAGAAGTTGAGTCCATGAAATGTGGAAGTTTTTTCCTTAGCCAAAAAAATGAAATTGACATTGCAAAAATGGGATCCTGATTTTCATAAATGAGATCCCGATTTTTAAAAAATGGGATCCCATTTAGGTTCGGGATCCTGAGCCTAAATTCTAAACGAAATCCCATTTTTTAAAAATCAGGATCCCGATTATTAAAGGATCCCAAACCGACAGACGAGAAACTGAACCTAGATCTTTACAAAATGAGATCATGTTTTCAAATACTATTTATTTTTAAAAGAAATTAAACTGAGTCATTAGCAGCTCAGGATCTCGATTTAGCAGACACAACGATGATGACCACAATGACCTCCGACCTCCAGGTACACCTCCACCTACTTTATCTACGTTTTTTAGTGTTTTTTTAAATTTATAAGTAAAAAGTAGGTTTTAGCATGATTTTTTTCTATTTATTTAGTATTTTATGTATATTATTTAGGTGTAATAAGAGAATTGATAATTTGTAGAGGTAGAAGAAAAAACAAAATGAAACCCTATAGAAATGAAAAAGTCATCCTTGAATCGTATCTGAAGAACAAAATTTAGCTTTTAAAACCTAAATTGTTCAATCCAAAAAAAAAAATTGCATTTGAAAACCCTAAATTGAAAGAAAACAAAAAATTTGCATTGAAAACCCTAATTTGAAATGAAACAAAAAAAATTGTATTGAAAACCCTAATTTTTTCTTGAAACCCTAAATTCAATTCGAACAAAAAAAATTGCTAACTTACCCAAATTGAAATCAAACAAAAATTGCATTTAAATGAAAACCTTGATTTCAAGTTCAAGAATATTTTATAATGGAAAAAAATGATTTGCATTGCTTAAATGTTTTAAATTGAATGCATTTGCATTGTAAATTAGGGTCCTTGATATTGACAATGAAATAGGATTTGATAAATATTATACATTTAAATGTGTATTCATCAAGAGACACAATCGATTAAACGTTATGAACATATATACAATTAGAATAGAAAACAATATGTTACAATCATCTTAGAATGAAAAAATATTGAGTATGTTCATAAGGAAGGCATGACATAAGTGTGATCATCCAGGTTTCTTTCATTAAGCATCATAATAAGGGAAATCACTGAAAGGTAAAGAATGATCATAGGTGATAAGCGAATTATCAAACCTAGGCACACCAATAGTCATAGTATATAATGAACATCATCATTACTAAAGCTATCCATATTAAGCTAGATGAAATATTTTTGAAACTCATGGTTAAGTTAAAGAATCTACAATAGAAGAGAAAATAATAATAATTTCCATGGAAGATGTTAAATCATATCCAATATCAAAGAGTGCATTAATGGAACATGTTCCACTATGCTTATGGTAAAAGGATATGATTTTATCAAATATTCAAGTATCAAATAAAAAATAATATTGAACACCAAAATAATTGATGTAAGAATGAATGGAGAGAAGGGAAAAAATTTAGGTTGAGTGGAATCCATGATATAAAAAATTACAACCACTATATATAAAGGAGGGCAATTAAATGAGTTTCAAATCTAAAATTATATGAGAAAAATTTAAAAAGTGGATTTGAAATTAGAGACACATGGATAAGTTAAAAACACTATGTTAATTAAGGAATTGTGGGTGAAGGGAAGGATTACTTGTGGGACTAGTGGATCGTTACAATTGATAAATTTTCAATGTTTGTTTACAAATTTAGTTAGCAAATTCCTTAATCCTTGTAGAATCCATTTCCAATTGTCACTTAATTAGATAATATGTGCATTCATTTTTATTTTATGTTTCTATCTCTCTTAGTCATGCCTTATTTCCATTTCTTCTTTGCATATGTTGTCTCTCGTCTTTCAACAATCTTAACTCTCATTCTAGTCAATTAGTTGTGAATTAGGCTTCTAGTTTGTCTAAAATATCAATTTGCACTAGTTACCTAGACACTAAAAGAATCTAAATATTTTTCTTTTCTTCGTTTTAGGTTCTTTCAATTCCAAACAATCCAAAATAAAATAAGATTCAACATTAACTAATTTTATTATACATTTTATATCATAAAACTCATTTCAGTGGGAAATATTAATGAAAAACATGTTAAATAAATAATAATATATTCAATTAAAAAAAATAAAGTTAAAGTATATGTATCAAAATCAAATCAATCTTAATAATACATAATTATGTGTTTCTATTACGAAATTAATCAGTCTATATTCATAAAATAAAAAAATTTCATAAACTAGTCAGTTTATTACCCTAAACTGTAAACCAATGTCTTAAGGGGTCCTAATACATGACATTTCTTAAGGGGATCAAAGAAGTTCTCAAAATTTGGTGAAGTTTCCCAAGGAAACCAAATTTAACAACAATATGATCATGCAAGATTATAATATGAATGAGATTTCATGATCTAGGTGGGTGATCCCACAAAGCTGGTTTACATTTTCTGGGAGGAATAGATTTTTGCTGAAATATTTTTTTTTTAGAAAATATAATTATTTAAGCCTTAAAAAGTTCCATTTAAAGCATTCCAATTGAAGAGGGTTTGATCAAACTACCTTAAATAAAACCCCCTTGGATAGGGACCCCGCTAGTTTTAAACCATACCTATAACAGAGTCTCCTTTACACCTATCAAAATGCTGATAAAAACCCACTTTTGATTTACCTTTTGGGGGATCAAATAAATTCATTTAAAATTTATTTTTTGTATGTATTCCTTATTATAACCTTCCCAAAAAGTATAATTTTAAATAAATTTTATTTTATTATTATATTTATTTTTTATTTCTCATGAATGTAGGTTTTTCACCGAAAATCAAGCTCTATGTTCTTCACATGTGGAAAAATAGAAAATTATAAAAAAAAAATCTAAAAAATATGAGTGCCCCAGATATTGAAGTTCTTGATCCAACAAAGAGAAAAAAATTGAATTTTGATACACACAAAAAAAGTTATGTGTTATACAGTCGCGCTATGTCTGAATTATAATTGGTTTGACTTTGAAATTTGATTAAAGAAAAAACATTCAATAAAAATCTATCTAACCAATTGGAAGCACTAGATATCAGAGTTACAAATCTAAATTCGAAATAATTATAATTTTATCCTTCATGGAAAAAAAGGTTATGCGTTATACAGTGAGAGTCACTTTTTAAAAATGTTGTTTTTTGAAAAAACAAAGTTTCCGAGGGAGATGGAAAAAGAAGTGCAAGATGATTCCAAAAATTCTAAAAAATATATATTTAGAATCTATTGACAAAATTTCATAAAACTCTAGTTTGCATCATCTTCAAATTCCTCACGGTTTAGTTGCTATAGGTGTCTGAAAGTGAAGATATAGTTACAAAAAAATATTTCAGTGTCCAGTTTGACCAAAAATTGTAAACCACTATTCTGGGATCACCTAGGTTGGTCAGTCATTTCATGATCTAGGTTTGCAACATCCCGCTACGCAACCCCAAAGGGTAAGAGCCAAAAGAGGACAATATTTTTTTTTTTGATAACATAAAGAATAACTTACACAAAAAAGCAGTTTACAATACAATAAATTGACAACATACATGGCCAAACATGGCCGAACACAACCCAAAGGAGAGGAATAATCCACACTCCAGAGAAATTTCAAATAGGAGAAGACATAATAGCTCCAAAATATTGCTCCTAACTTCAAGCTCCGGAAGTTCCAGCTACAAAACTTCTAGCTACGGAAGTTCTAGCTACGAAACTTCCTACTCCGGAACCTCTGCTCCAGAACTTCTTGCTCTAGAACTTCCTGCTCTAGAACCTCTGCTCTAAAACCTCTACTTCAAAACTTCTTGCTACAAAACCTTTGCTCCGGAACCTTACCTTAATAGTGTTGCTCTGAAACTTAACAACGCTGCTCCGGAACTTTCAGCACTGCTCCAGAACCTTAATAGCACTACTCTAGAACTTAATAGTGCTGCTCCAAAACCTTAACAACGCTGCTCTAGAACCTTAACAATGTTGCTCCAGAACTTAATAGCGCTACTCCGGAACCTTAACAACGTTGCTCCGGAACTTAATAGCAGCAACAAGACCAAAAACATAGAAAGCGGTGATGCTCCAAAAATTTTGCAGTCGCAACAAAAAACCTTAACAAAAGGCCGCGTTGCTCTAAAACTTTAACAGACTATAAACATGAAGGAAATATACAACTAAAGCTCTAATTTTTGCATGGAAAATATTGAAGAAAAGGCCATAATGATCATCATAATACAAGCGAGTCCAATACCAACACCATAACTCATAAACCAAATGTAAACCATCACATTTCTTCTCATTTAAATTATATGGTTACATTTCCACTCTGAAGTGAGTACAAGATACATAAAGGAATGTATATGAATACAATAGCATTGTTATGAATAAAATACATCATCTGATAAGATAACTATAGAAGCGGGGATGACTCCAACTAGTGCTCCAAAACTTGTACACCGGTCCCCAATCGTGGTGGCAATGCCTCCCTACCATGTGGACTCAAAAGAGGCCACCCCACCATGCTCAAAGGTAGTCACAAGGCCCAAGAAAAAAATAGGGCAAGGGTAACATGTGGCCAACACTCACATCAGATACGAAGCAAACATGAAATACAATGCATTAAAACCAATATCACAACATGCAGATGCTTATACATTAACATGACGGGTACTAGTCACGACTATTTAGGCATGATGTGCTAGAGTGCGGGCTGGACAGAATGACCTCATGTGTGCTCGAAGGGATGGCACCACACAGAAACAAGTACATCTCCCCTACAGACTAGGAGACTCAATCATGCCCGCATCAACACCCTGCAGACGAATAACCAACACCCTACAGATGGATAGGTCTTCTCGTTTAAAAACACAAGGAATCCATAACAAGAGAAAAAGAGAAGAAAAGCCACAAAATCCATCATAAAATATTTTTAAAATAGTCAAACTAACATTACTATTAATCATTCAAATGGTTGATTTCAATCATGAAGTAGAGGCATAAAAATTACATAAAAATTCAAGGTGCCCAGATTAAAATTATAAGCCCGACCCAGTTCATATTTTTACGTTTCTAGATGGAATTCACCTTCAATTTTTTATTTTAAAACCAAAAATGAGGTGTTGTTCTATAAATGTCATTTTGCCAAGTTGGGCAAGAAAAACATGAAAAAGATGAAACTGTCCAGATTAAAAATCAAACAACAACCCATTTGAGATATGGGCAATTCTACACAGAATCTAACTTTACTTTGCATTTTCATCAAGTGGTTTAAGAGAAGTATCAAAAAAATGTCATTTAACAAGAGGGCATAGGTTTGGGTAAAAATGAAAGTGCCCAGAATTAGAATCTGTCAAAGACCTAGTTGAGATCTTGGCATTTTTACATGAAATACACCCTCAAGATTCATTTTTAGAAAGGGAATAATGAGCAACAATAAAAAAATGTTTTACAAGCTGGGCAAAAAGAAGAAGAATATGAAGGATTCAAGAAATGTAATTTTTTTTTTTAGCAACCCATTTTGGATCTATTGGCATGGACAAAATCTGCCATAAGAAAACTACAGAACAACAAAAGAATTCAAATGACCATCATCCAAACCCCAATCCTTCACACAATAAAAATAGAGGGATTTCTCCAATTATTTACAAAATAAAATTAACCCAAATTTGCAAAGAGATTCAAGGTGTAAATGACATACGTGAATGCAAAATTCATCAGCCATACAAGATTGAAGAAAAATAAGGAGAATACCTCCAATTATGCCCCAAACAAAAAATGAAAGGATGCTCAGTGAAGAAGCCATGGTTAGATTCTAAACTTCGGCAGCAAGGGGAAATTTGCATGCTGAAATCAACAATCCCATACCCATAATTTTTTTCTTAACAAAATCTCCACATTGCTCCCCAACTTTGCTGCCCCCTTCATGGGTTTTTTCTTTTGCTTCAAAACAAAAAAATTCTTCTTCCTCCCAAAAAGAATCCCCCCAAAATAAAAACCTTCTTCCCTTTATATTTTCTCCTCCAAAAAGGATGAGACTCTCCAAACAAAGAATAAGTATATATATATATATATATATATATATATATATATATATATATATATATATATATATATATATATATATATATATTCAAACAAGGCTGCCCCCTTTTATTAACTAACTCCTCCACACAATAAAATGAAATAAATAATTTTATTAAATAAACTATTAATACTCACCAAGGCAATAAATTAAAACCACCAAATATACAAAGCTCCCCAAATAAGATTAACAAAATCATTTAAAATTGTATATTTATAATCTTATAGGTAAAACCATTTAAATCTCCCATCAATTAAATACTATAAAATACCATACTTAAAATCATGAAAGATGCCAATGAAACCACATCAAGACACCGACAACCAAAATATTTATCCACATAATAGATTCATAGAAACCAAGACAAAATACCTCAGCAAAGACATACTGGTAAGCCACATACAATTGAAGGGTGTGTCGGAACATATGACAGAAAGGTGCTCCAGAACATACAACTGAAAGGTGCTCCAGAACTTTCAGCTGAAAGGTGCTCCAGACGTTACCATTAGGTAACTAGACGGTAAGATATCAGCAAGGAAACACTTCTCTAATAGGGTACAGTGGGCTAGGGGGAAACATTTGGCCTATGACTACCTCCAATAACCACCATCGAGGAATGGGAGTATGCTCAAGCCTGTGGATCTAGGTAGAGTCAATACTCAGTACCTGCATCACTTCCAATTACACATCAAAGTACATGTGCATATAACATATAGTCCAAAGCAACATCAATAATCAAGAAGGGAGTCATGATATCGTAAGCCTCTCAAATGTGAGTGTTACGAAATTATCCCTTTGCTGCCAATAAGCATACAAAGCAATGATAATAGTATATAGCCATTCAAGCATGTAATCTAGAATATTAACTAATCATGATAACCTTTCATATAACCATCAATGTCTAATCTCATTATAACAACAATTATTTTTAAATATCAAATCAAAACCAAAATACTAGCTTACCCAGGTTGGAGATAGAGAGGTGCTACATCCTCCCTCCCTAAGATTTGACTTACTCCTGGAAGTCATGTAAACTCTATATGTAGCCATGTCACACATTAGTACTCAAAATATAATAATCAACATTAAACGATTGTACTTCATTCCAAGGATGAGAAATATAATATATATCATTCACCTTTCTAAGAATCATTACCAATATACTGACATATACCTTACTCATAAAATCTCAACACGAAACAAAATAGCATGGTTAATCTTACTCACATAACATATGCCACAATCCTCATCATAATCATTTATTTTAACATCCACATTCATTCAAGGATACATTAATTTCCACTAATAATAGAGTAAAGAAAATGCATAAGCACTCAATTCTTTCCAAAACACCATTTTTGTAACAATTTTTTTTTTCTACACATTTCCAATCTCACACATGAGAACATAGTTGGCACCATTTTCAACAAAATGTAACAATTTGCACTTTCTAAAGCATACTAAGCCAACTTTTGAACTTTTCATATGAAACCATATCCAAGATGAACCATGCATTTATGCATACATACATACTTACATCACTGGGAATCACATCACAAGGCTACACAAGGGTCCATCTGGACACCAGTAAGTAGCATACTAATCCATGATACATAATCCAGGAGCCAAGAGCCAATATCCATCTCAAATAATCCATACCTCACACTTGGTGGTTTGATGGTGTTAGGCCACACACACATGGTGTGACCATCCAAACAAGACCACAAGGACCTATCTCTTGTTGAATAAGGTGGTTAGCCTCCAAGAGATAGTCATCACACATAGGTGGGTAGTGGGTCATAGCTATGTAACAACCTCACATACCCCCATCCTCAAGGTTGCCTACGTCTACTTCCTCGTATACACTCAATCGAGTCTGGCTCTCCCATTCTCGATGAGAAAATCACATTACAACACAAGACCAACATTTGAAAACAACAATTAGAAAACCAGTTTAGCCACCAAAGAGCATAAATAATTATCAATAAGGATCAAATTGTAGCAATAAAGCAATAAATGCACGCAATTTCAACACTAAATCATATGTAACCACATGGGCTACAAACAAAGAAATTTCACAATCTGTGGCTAAACCATCACAAACAAGATAAATCAATTTTTTCAGTCCTCACAATCAAACTAAAAATCATCAACAACCAAAAGAAGATTCACAATCTTTGAAATGGAACAATACATAACTATGTGGCTAACTAGCCACCAGATGAGGAAG
This sequence comes from Sequoia sempervirens, assembly GCA_007258455.2. Lineage (NCBI taxonomy): Eukaryota > Viridiplantae > Streptophyta > Pinopsida > Cupressales > Cupressaceae > Sequoia > Sequoia sempervirens. The sequence continues at coordinate 565,109,326 of VDFB02105785.1, read as the reverse complement.
GAGGGAACAACATCTGACTATCGCAATAGCCCCTCATGTGTGGTGGAGTGAACACACCAACCACATGGCATGAAGTGTACTCCTCGGCTACACCCCGCATCGCGTCATCACACAGCATGGACTCGCCAAGTGGCCCATGCACTGCTTGGCTATCCACATGGAATGTGCACCTTGGCCACATCCCGCATCACATCTCAGTGCAGCATGGTCATACGCCAATCAGAGAAGGCACATATTGGTCATATGCTGCATGGTACTATGTCTATGGCTCCACAGAAGTAGGCACACATAGAACACACCCTGCATAGCGATACATCATGGAAAGGGCACACATAGGTACTCGCCATAGCCAGAGGTATACTGGCTAGGACATACCCATATGTCCACCGACCTAAACACTATTGAGAGCAACCATGGGTGTCCCTCTACAAGTGTATGAGGCCCCATCATGCTCATCACACAAGTAGGCTACCATAACACAATCTCATAGTGCACCTTCACGTGTCTAAGAACATGGCATCATCACCAACACTATGTCAGAACATCAGTGCGGTGTGGCATCATATCTATGGCATCATGGTAGAACATGTGCATATATGAAATAAATAGTGCATATATATGAGTATAAAAATATGGGGCTACTCAAGTCTCACCTCTCATATGGATGAGGTCGACTCACTAATGCCAGCTCAACGTCCTTACGGATGGCCAGGCAATACAAACATATCAATGTTGTTGAACACAAAGTTATGGGGATGAGGCTAGCACATATGGACCAAGTACCTTGATCCATCATAAGGGGAAGTAGTGAGTACTTTCCTCTGGATTGGTTGAGCTGAGAATTCTCTGTGTCGCAACATGTGTATGTTGCACACTCCGCCCGAGGAACTTTGTGGCTGCTACTACCCCATCATGGACTGTGGGACTAGAGAACCAAAAGAAGAGACTTTATGATACTAACTTTTGGTTACTCTTAATACATATATAAATTTCAACCACACATGTGTTGGCCCTCAATTAGGTAACAAAAATACAAAGACACATAATGGTATGGTTAATCCCACACCCCAAGTACAACATATCCTCCATGGATGGGCACACAGTCTCACCATCCCATGGCACACAAAATGAGTACGGGGTATTCACAACACTCAACATGTGCACTAACGCAGGATGATTACATAATAGGGAGTACCTTTTTCCAATTTCATCATACCAAAATAAAACCATTATCCACCTCTAATTATGCAAGATCAATACAACTTTCCAAGAACATGCACTACAAACATCGATACAATAAATCATAGTGCTACATGGAGTAAATCAACAATATCATGATAACTCTCACATTCACATTCACTTTTATCAAGTGGTAAATCACATTACTACACATATATATTAACCACATTTATTTCACACACACAGTGCAATATCATTACAATGTTTATTCAAGACAAGGTATGCGACATTATCACTTCAACATATATTTAACATTTTGCATTTATCATTAACATGCCAATGTTTCACTATTCCCTTTTCCTCTAACTTCTACTTAATGCAGAATGATTTTATACTCATATTCATACATGTTCTATGATTATGAATGCAACTTGGGGAATTAGGTCCTTTACTCAAGGCTCAACTAATAAAACAAACCTTCATGAATGCATAAACATTTTCTCATAAAAGACAAGCATACCAAGGATTTCAATACACCACACACTTAAATATAGGCATCTTCATTAAAGCAATGGGAGAGAGAGAGAGAGGGATTTACAATTCTAACATAGGCACGAATGCAAACATGGTTTCATCATCACACAATCACTTTCTCACAAATGCATCAATCATATGAGAGTATGCACAAATCTCTATGAACTAACAACATGATCAATAATTATCTATCACCATATTTATAGTCTCAATACAACATAATTTGCGAAAGAAACTCCAAAACCACATAGAGTCAATCTATCAATCATTAACACAAGGAGGTAATGCATAAGAAGACATGCACCAGAAACCTTGCATGGTAATGAAGAACAACAAGACTCAAGAAGAGAATACACAAAAAAAGTACTTCTTGGAACCCTCAAGGTCAGACAGACCTTCCAATAGCATGAACCAAGAAACCAAGCAAGGATAATCTTAGGAAACATATGTCACCTGTAACCCACCAACAAGCTAAGGTCCAACATACCCACACAGAACACGGGATAAAGAAAACTAATCAATCTCAACCTCGGGAGACTCTCAACCAAGGGAATCACTCCAATCCCATAGGGTAAGGCAAGACCTAGGACACATCATTCCTCCACAACACAAGTCTAGGGTGGGAAACTCAAGCCTCTAAAATGTAATACTAAAGCACTCAAAGCAAGAGGTGCTATTACCATCTCACCACAACAAGCACTTGGAATACACATATCAAGCACACTGCAATCACACTTAGGAATCACTCAAGGTTCATAACTATTTAAACAATGAAAGAGCCACACATCAAGAAGGAGAGCAATTAGAACACACTTCTTGGTAGGCTTGAGGGTCTAACTAACCCTTACACAAAACATTCATCAACAAGACATGCAAGGGGCGGTAGACAACACACTTGTTGCTGTCCACCACACACAACACACCAAGCTAGTATCAACCATAAGCAGGGATCCCAATGCTGCAACAGGGGTTCCACCTCTGACTTTTCCTCTGGCTTTGCCCTTAGGGGCATCCTAAAGGAAACAAGGAACACATCAAAATAGATCATCACAAGGACGATCTATACACCATACCAAGAAATAAATGCTAATCAACAAGATTGAAAACAATATAACAAGCTCACGCAACACACAAAAAACACAACATAACATAGAAGGCTCAAGTACGCCAAAGCTCCCAGTGTGTGAACATGGGCTCTGATACTAGATGTAACATCCCACTATGCAACCGCGAAGGGTAAGAGCCAAAGGAGGACAAGATAATTTTTTTTTTTTTATAACATAAAGAATAAGTTACACAAAAAAGCAATTTACAATACAATAAATTGACAACATACATGGCCAAGCATGGCCGAACACAACCCAAAGGAGAGGACTAATCCACCCTCCAGAGAAATTCCAAACAAGAGTAGACATAATATCTCTAGAAGCTTGCTCCTAACTTCCAGCTCTGGAAGTTCTAGCTGCAGAAGTTACAGCTATGGAACTTCCTGCTCTGGAATCTTACCTTAATAGCGCTGCTCCAGAACCTAATAGTGCTACTCTGGAACCTTAATAGCACTACTACGAAACCTTAACAACCATGCTCTGGAACCTTAACAACACTACTCTGGAACTTAACAGTGCTGCTCTAGAACCTTAACAACACTGCTCCGAAACTTAATAGCGGCAACAAGACCAAAAACACAGAAAGCGGCGATGCTCCAAAAATTTTGCAGCTGCAACACAAAACCTTAACAAAAGGTGGCGTTGCTCCAGAATTTTAGCAGACTATAAACTAGAAGGAAATATACAACCAAAGCTCTAATTTTTGCATGGAAAATATTGAAGAAAAGGCCATAATGATCATCATAATACAAGTGAGTCTGATACCAACACCAGAACTCATAAACCAAATGTAAACCATCACATTTCTTCTCATTTAAATTATATGATTACATTTCCACTTTCAAGCGAGTACAAGATACATAAAGGAATATATATGAATACAATAGCATTGTGATGAATAAAATACATCATCTGATAAGATAACTACAGAAGAAGGGATGACTCCATTTGGTGCTCCAAAACCTATACACCGGTCCCCAATGGCGGTGGCAATGCTTCCCTACCATGTGGAATCAAAAGACGCCACCCCACCATGCTCAGAGGTAGTCACAAGGCCCAAGTAGAAAATAGGGCTAGGGTAACATATGGCCAACACTCACATCAAACACAGAGCAAACATGAAATACAATGCATTACAACCAATATCAGAACATGCAGATGCTCATACATTAACATGATGAGTACTACTCATGAATAATAAGGCACGAGGTGTTAGAGTTATGGCTGGATAGAATGACATCATGTGTGCTCAAAGGGATGGTACCACATGGAAACGAGTACATCTCCCCTACAGACTAGGAGACTTAATCATGTCTGCATCAACACTCTGCAGACGGATAACTCAATGCCTTGCAGACGGATAGGCCTTCTCGTTTAACAAAATGAGGAATCCATAACAAGAGGGAAAGAGAAGGAAAGCCACAAAATCCATCATATAATATTTTTAAAATAGTCAAACTAACATTGTTGCTAATCATTCAAATAGCCGATTTCAATCATGAAGTAGAGGCATAAAAATTCAAGGTGCCTGGATTAAAATTCTAAGCCCGACCCAGTTCATATTTTGATGTTTTTAAATGGAATTCACCTTCAATTTTTGAGTCTAAAACCGAAAATGAGGTGTTGTTCTAGAAATGTCATTTTGCCAAGTTGGGCAAGAAAAACATGAAAAAGATGAAAGTGTCCAGATTAATAATCAGACAACAACCCATTTGAGATATGGGTGATTCTACACAAAATATAACTTTACTTTTCATTTTTATCAAGCGGTTTAAGAGCAGTATCAAAAATTGTCATTTAACAAGAAGGCACAAATTTGGGCAACAATGAAAGTGCCCAGAATTAAAATTTGCCAAAGACCGAGTTGAGATCTTGGAATTTCTACATGAAATCCACCCTAAAAATTCATTTTTAGCAATGGAATAATAATGAGAAGCAATAAAAAAAAAATTTACAAGTTGGGCAAAAAGAAGAAGAATATGAAGGATTCTAGAAATATATATATTTTTTTGTAGCAACCCATTTTGGATCTATTGGCATGGACAAAATCTGCCATAAGAAAACTACAAAAAAACAAAAGAATTCAAACAACCATCATCCAAACCCCAATCCTTCACATAATAAAAATAAAGGGATTTCTCCAATTATTTACAAAATAAAATTAACCCAAATTTGCATAGAGATTCAAGGTGTAAATGACATATGTGAATGCAAAATTCATCAGCCATAAAAGATTGAAGAAAAATAAGGAGAATACCTCCAATTTTTCCACAAAAAAAAATGAAAGGATGCTCAGTGAAGAAGCCATGGTCAGGTTCCAAACTTGGGCAGCAAGGGAAAATTTGCACGCTGAAATCAACAATCCCATACCCACAATTTTCTTCTAAGCAAAATCTCCACATTGCTCCCCAGCTTTGCTGCCCCCTTCATGGATTTTTTTTTTTGCTTCAAAATAGAAAATTTCTTCTTCCTCCCAAAAAGAATCCCCCCAAAATAAAACTTTCTTCCTTTTTATATTTTCTTCTCCAAAAGGATGACTCCCTCAAAACAAAAGAAATATATATTCAAACAAGGTTGCCCCCTTTTATTAACTAACTCCTCCACACAATAAAATGAAATAAATCATTTTATTAAATAAACTATTAATACTCACCAAGGCAATAAATTAAAACCACCAAATATACAAAGCTCCCTAAATAAGATTAACAAAATCATTTAAAATTGCATATTTTATAATCTCATGGGTAAAACCATTTACATCTCCCATCAATTAAATATTATAAAATACCATACTTAAAATCACGAAAGATGCCAACAAAACCACATCAAGACACCGACAACCAAAATATATATCCAAATAACATATTCACAGAAACCAAGACAAAATACCTCAACAATACATATTGGTAAAGCACATACAACTGAAGGGTGTGCCGGAACATACGATAGAAAGGTGCTCTGGAACATACAACTGAAAGGTGTTCCAGAACATTTAGCATAAAGGTTGTCTGGACGTTACCATTAGGTAACTAGATAGTAAGATATCAACAAGGAAACACTTCCCTAATAGGGTACAGTGGGCTAGGGGGAAACATTTGGCCTGTGACTACCTCCAATAACCACCATTGGGGAATGGGAGTACGCTCAGGCCTATGGATCTAGGTGGAGTTGATACTCAGTACCTACATCACTTCCAATTACACATCAAAGTACATGTGCATATAACATATATTCAAAAGAAACAGCAATCATCAAGAAGGGAGTCATGATATCATAAGCCTCTCAAATGTGAGTGTTACAACATCATCCCTTTGCTGCCAATAATCATACAAAGCAATGATAACAGTATATAGCCATTCAAGCATGTAATCCAAAATATTAACTAATCATGATAACCTTTTATATAACCATCAATGTGTAATCTCATTATAACAACATTTAACTATTTAAAATATCAAATCAAAATCAAAATACTAGCTTACAAATGTTGGATTTAGAGAGGTGTTACAAGGTTGGTCAGTTGAAAAAAGAGCTATCTCAATCAATTGTTCCACAAGAAAATGTTGTTAACTAACTTGCAAATCCATTATCCCAAAGGAACCCAAACTTCACCCTAAGTTCCTTAAACCCTAAACCTTGAACTCTAAAATGTAAACCCTAAACCCTAAAGCATTCATTTTTTCCTAGGACCTTAAAATGAAATTTGGTTGCCTTAGGCAACTCCACCAAATTTTATTCCCTTAACCCATGTCATTTTGTCCTAGGACCTTACTACATAGATCCCCGTACGCTGGATCCTATCACCCTAAACCATAAAATGATGTCGTAAGGGGTCCTAATATGAAATTTCTTAAAGGGATCAAAGAAGTTCTCAAAATTTGGTGAAGTTTCCCAAGGCAACCAAATTTAACAATAATAAGATCCTGCAAGATTATAATATGAATGATATTTCATGATCTAGGTTTTTCAGTCGAAACAAGAGCTATCTCAATCAACTGTTCCACAAGAAAATTTTGTTCACTAACTTGCAAGTCCATTATTCCAAGGGCCACCCAAACTTCACCCTAAGTTCCTTAAACCCTAAAACCTAAAGCATTCATTTTTTCCTAGGACCTTAAAATGAAATTTGGTCTGACAAATTGTACTCCCTTAAGCCATGTCATTTTGTCCTAGGACCTTACTACATAGATCCCCTTAAGCCATCCTATAACCCTAAACCATAAACCGGTGTCTTAAGGGGTCCTAATATGACATTTCTTAAGGGGATCAAAGAAGTTCTCAAATTTTTGTGAAGTTGCCCAAGGTAACCAAATTTAACAATAATAAGATCATGCAAGATTATAATATGAATGAGATTTCATGATCTAGGTTGATCAGTTGAAACAATAGCTATCTCAATCAACTTTTCCACAAAAAAAATTATTCACTAACTTGTAAGTCCATTATTCCAAGGGCCACCCAAACTTCACCCTAAGTTCCCTAAACCCTAAACCCTAAAGCATTTGTTTTGTCTTAGGACCTTAAAATGAAACTTGGTTTCCTTAGGAAACTTCACCAAATTTTATTCACTTGAGCCATGCCATTTTGTCCTAGGACCTTACTAGAAATAAATTCCCTTAAGTCATCCTATTACCCTAAACCATAAATCGATGTCCTAAGGGGTCCTAATATGACATTTCATAAGGGGATCAAATAAGTTCTCAAAATTTGGTGAAGTTGCCCAAGGAAACCAAATTTAACAATAATAAGATCATGCAAGATTATAATATGAATGAGATTTCATGATCTAGGTTGATCGATTTATGGTTTAGGGTGATAGGATGGCTTAAGGGGATCTATGTATAGTGTCCTAGGACAAAATGACATGGCTCAAGTGAATAAAATTTGGTGAAGTTTCCTAGAACCTTAATGAAATTTGGTTGGCTTGGGAAACTTCACCAAATTTTATTCCCTTGAGCCATGTCATTTTGTCTTAGGACCTTACTAGACATAGATCCCCTTAATCCATCCTATCACCCTAAACTGTAATCAATGTCTTAAGGGGTCCTAATATGATATTTCTTAAGGGGATCAAATAAGTTCTCAAAATTTGGTGAAGTTGCCCAAGGCAACCAAATTTAACAATAATAATATCGTGCAAGATTATAGGATGAATGATATTTCATGATCTAGGTTGATCGATTTATAGTTTAGGGTGATAGGATGGCTTAAGGGGATCTATGTCTAGTAAGGTCCTAACAAAAAATGGCATGGCTCAAGTGAATAAAATTTGGTGAGGTTGCCTAGGACCTTAATGAAATGTGGTTTCCTTGGGCATCTTCACCAAATTTTATTCACTTAATCCATGTCATTTTGTACTATGAACTTACTACATAGATCCCATCAAGCCATCCTATTACCCTAAAACCTAAACCGTAAACCCTAAAGCATTCATAAATTGTCCTATATTAATATTTAATTATTTTTTCATTCAAGTAACATGCCTTAGACATAAATGAGCTTACACATTTTATCATTCATATTCAATTAGGCCATTTATATTAAATGGTTTAAGGGTATTTCCTAAACATGTATCTTACATTTTGAAATTACAAATCTAATGCAGGTTCACTTATATCTTAGAGATCACATGGATCAATTTAATAATATTCATAATCCACCTCCACACCCTCCATCTTCACCACCTTCACCTCCACCTCCAGCCACTCCACCTCATAACCCTCCACCTCCACCACCTGAAACCAATGGTGCTCACTTGCAAGCACAGACCAATGCCAATGTTAGAACCATTTAGGATCAAATCAACATTATCCAAAATGAAGAATGTATCACACCAACTTTGAGGATGTTTGCATCTAGGATTCAAAATGTTGTTGATGTTGTAAGGGCTATGGATGGGATCTTACATGAGCATCGACAATGGCTAGAGGAGAGGAGAAATTCCAATTCTGAAAAGGAAAATAGAAAGAAATGAAGAGATGCAGTAGAGAGCCGCAACAATTTATAAATTAAGACAATGATCTTATAGTTATGAATTTGGTTTGACAGATACTTTGTGTGATGAATTTATGAATTTGGTTGGATGGATATTTTTAGTGACGTGAATTTATGATTTTGGTTGGATGGATATTTTTAGTGACATGAATTTATGAACTTATAATGATGAATTTATAATAGTATATATTTTATGACTATCTACTAGATCATGATTTCTCCTATTGGAAAAATGTAATATATACATGTGTTAGACATAAAATGAGCATTTTGTGAATGTTTCAAGTTTATTTTTTAGTATGTACATGTATTAAAATTGCATAGTTCTAGATCTTAAATTTTGAAATTTGTATGTATGTACATAGTTTAGTTGAATGATGTATGCATGCAAATTATGCATCATATTTTTTATTTTGAATGTATGTACATGCTAAATTTTGAAATTTGTATGCACATTCTCAAGTTCAATCAATGTATGTATGTCTATGTATATGTATGCACATCCTATTTAAACAAATTTGCATGTACATTTCAAATTTAATAATTTCTTGTAATTTTGTAAGTTTGTATGTTAATTTTGTATAATTTAATGTAGGTGCACTTATATCTGATATCATGGATCAATTTAGCATTGATGATATCATCAATCCAGCACTGCAACAACCTCCACCTCCACCCCAGGATCCACCTCCCCCTCCACCCCCTCCACCTCATATCCCACCTCCACCACCCACTGGATCTGATGAGGCTCGCTTGCGAGAATGTATAAATGATCAAGTGGCATCCATTCAAAATCAAATAAATTCTATGCAAAATCAAGCATTGATTCCACCACACGTGAGACATTTTGCATCTATGATGCAAAAATTTATGGATGCCATTAGGACTATTGATTCTAATTTAGATAAGCATCGACGAGAAAGAGAGGAGATGGGATGATTTTATGCAGATGGTCACTCATATAAACAAATTTTAGACCTAAAAATAACAAAATCCCATCTAGCCCCTTATTTTATCGACCTTAATACTCGAAAACCCATTCCTCCCAATAAATCTAGAATATCCATGAGGTGTTGTATACATCCACAAATGAGTGCATATTTTTGGGATTGATGGTATATGGTATTTGATAGTCCACCACACACTAATCTGGAGGTCCCATTATATTTTTTGAGGAAACTATATGTAGAGTTTGTTATGGGAAAAAAACCCAATTATTATGATTTTAAATCATTTTAGGGTGTTGGTGGCAGCATGCCACAATAGAGGTTAGGGGCAAGGGTTGATCCCCAATGCCCCATACATGTGCAACCCCTTGTTACTCCTCTTGGTCCCACCATTCCCGCACCTGTGCATCAATGTACAGTGGTATTGACATTAGGATCCCTTAGTACGCTCACAAGAGACCTTAATCAACATGCTTCTGTGATAGTGGGTAGGAAGCATAGAGATGACGATGATGGAGGAGTGTTTTATGGAGTTGTTCCTAGTACCACACCAAGAGTGTCAAGATCACATGTATGTACTAGTTGCCATCAATTATGCTATGGACCTGATTAGGCCACACCTAGTTCGGGTGGACATGGAGATTCTAGTGGTTCATCTGGTCACCTCAGTTCATTTGTATAATTTCTTATGGTAGACCATCACCATGAGGATAGTACGACAAAGGTATAAATATGCATTTACATGTTGAATTTATAAGAAATTTAATGTTCATGTATATATCAAAGAAAAGTTTGCAATACATTTTAACAATCAAACTGTTTGGTGTACACATGACACTAATGATGGCGCAATCATCCGCTCCACGAGTACATACATCGACACCAGTCCTAGTCAGAAACCCTTATGGGGTATTTTGATTTCAATTTTTTAAATTATATATGAAATAATTTTCAACTTGAGTTTTAAATTTATAATTGAATCATGAACATATGTTTTAAATATTTATATTGGTTTAGGGGAGTCAATCAACTTCCACATTAGTTCCACCCAAGGCGTTGTCAAGCACTCCACTGTCGAGCATCACAGATTAGGGGCAACTACATTTATATTGTAAATTGTTTAACTTGCATTAGTATAGTTACAATTATGAATTTTGAATTCACTATATATCAAATGTGCATGTACACTTGTAAATATTATAGGCATTAAATTCCTATTAATGTCTAGGTTGATACAACAATGAGAATGGGCATCAGACAAACATTAGATGTTGTGGCTACTTGTGAGGCCTCCGAGTTTCAGGTTATTTAAAAAAATTTCTACACAAAATGTACAAACTTGAATATATATATTTTAACCTAATTTGAGTTACATGCTTTAAATTTTATCTTGTAGGACTTTGTTAGTGTGACTTTCTGCAATGACTCGGTCATAGTTGCACCTTTAGGAGGACATGCAAAGCAGGCTCCAAATATCATGGTAATTTAAAATTTTTATTATATTTAAAGTCAATTACAAATTATATATTCTAAATAACTTTATTTATTTATTTTTAAGCAAAAAGTGGCGAGCCACTTATAATATTATATTTAATAAATAGATGTATACAAAAATTGGTTCAAAGGGCAAACTGGTAGGAAGAAAGAGTAAGAAACCTCCAATTATATAGCCCAAAATTAAAATACTAAAGTACCAAAAATTGAAAACCCTATAAAAGATGGCCTCACGCTACAGATTACAAAATTAAAACTAAGCCCTGATAAGTGTGGTCTCCCACCATAGATTAATTAAATATATATAATATGAGCTAATACATTGTTTAAATTCTTTTTCTTTTATAGCATGACAAACATCTTGTAGTTGAGCATGTACAAACAGAACCTACAGTAGAGGGTGCCCAACCTTAGATTGCGGTACAATTTAAATCTGATAAATTATAAATTAAATTGAATTAAATCATTTTTAATTGTAGAATTACATCTAATTTCAACTTTCTTTGTCTTGTTTATACATGTCGATTGATTCAAAAAAATTAGAGGTTGGTCCAGGTGCACCAGAGCATCCAAACCCATATATGATGGTAATTTAATTTTATAATGAATTATAAATTAAATTTTCATTAAATCATATTTCATCATCTTACATATGATTTCATCTTTCTCTTGTACAGAGTGTTTCAGGTCATCCACATAGTCTACATGGTGTGAAGATGTATCTTGATTATAGAGACGATACATGACCTAAACATGATTTTATGGGTTATATTTGATTACTACATATTTGGTTTCTCATGTACTATGTTAGACTTTATATTTCACGGGTCAAGTACTTTGTTGGACTTTAGTTCATGGGTTGTACTCTGATGGAATTTGTTTCATGCACTTAATATTGGTTTCATGCACTTAATATATTGTAAATAATGGACTTTATTATTGTTCAATTTTAATTTACACATGTACATTTATGCATTTTATGTTCATAGTCAAGACATTAATATAGGAAATTAATGTGAAATTAAACATAAATATGAAATTAAAGTTGAAATTAATAGGACATTTTAATATTTGTACTTTACAAATTTAGTGATCCCATACATGATATGCATGATAGACATGATATTTACATTCAATAATTAGTGACAATTAGTCAATGAGCTTATTCAATTCACATTAATCAATAATTAGTCAATAAATCATAATTTACAAACAAAAGCAATCTGTTTATATACCGCAAAGGATGAAATTTCAGGAAATAAACAATACCATACAAGATTAGAGGAAAAAACATTAATAAATTCTATAAACTAAAAATAAATACCAATCAAAATACAACGACTTTTGCCAAAAAAGTTGTTCTATAAGTATACACTATATTTCCTAGTTCTTTTACAACATTAAATTGAAGAACTTAATTATCCAAAAATAGGCTAAAGTTTTGAAATTAAAACATGTAGTCCCATATTTACAAATCATGCAAAGTGCTAGAGAAAACTTAAGAACATAAAAGTCCTCTTGACCTCACATTCCAAAAAAAACACTAATTTATAAGCTGTCAAAACAAATAATAGCATCCAACACTAATTTATAGGTTGTCTTAAGGGGTCCTAATATGATGTCTTAAGGGGATCAAATAAGAGTATAATTAAGTATAAATATTAAGTGATATAAACAAGTATTATACTTTAGGGTGAGTCATCATAAAAAATGATATAATTAAGTATAATATTTAAGATATGTGTTAATACGACATGTCTTAAGGGAATGTCTTAAGGGGTCCTAATATGACGTCTTAAGGGGATCAAAGAAGAGTATAATTAAGTATAACTATTAAGTGATATAAACAAGTATTATACTTTAGGGTGACTCATCATTACAAATGATATAATTAAGTATAATATTTAGGATATGTGCTAATACGACATGTCTTAAAGGGATGTCTTAAGGGGTCCTAATATGAAATCTTAATGGGATCAAAGAAGAGTATAATTAAGTATAAATATTAAGTGATATAAACAAGTATTATACTTTAGGGTGAGTCATCATAACAAATTATATAATTAAGTATAATATTTAGGATATGTGCTAATACGAAACCTCTTAAGGCAATGTATTAAGGCATCCTAATATGACATCTTAAGGATATAATTTATTTAACAATAATTTATACATGATATTTAGTGATTATACAATAAAATATAAAGTTTCAAAGTAGGAAAGCATGCACATATAACAAAAAACAATATATATAGAATATTGATTTTGATACATAAAAGTACATATCTAGTATAATTGTGTATGTACGTGTATTTGTAATTTGTACAAAATATTTAATTGTGTAAGTATGTATGTACATATATGTCATCTCAAAACAATGTTTACAAAATTTGGCTATGCCATCTCAAGAACGTCTCAAACTCGTGCCTGAAATGTAGTAGGTCTTCACGCCACCTGATATAAAAAAGGTACAAGAAATATCAATGAAATCATCAAAACATACATATTTTAATTTATATAAAACTATCTATATGTACACAACTCAAGTACTTGTATTTAAAAATATTCCACACATGTGTGTAGGTTGAATCTAGGCATCCTCTCCTTTTTGTTTCAAAGTATCAAATCAATGTGATGATGGCTTAAGGATACAAAAAAGGATAATAAATCAATTTTAACTTTTAATGCACAAGCAATATCAATATATAATCAAAACATGTATTTAAATATAATTTAACTAATAAGTACATGTTTTTACCAAGTATTCCATGTTGTCTAGATTGAATCTGCATGGACTATCCTTTTTGTGATTATGGATTAAGGATATATAAAAGGACAATTTAAATAAATTTCAACTAATAACACACTTGACCAATATAAAAACATGTATTTAATCTATTTAAAAGGAAAATATAAAACTAAAACTATATTTACCTATATTTACTTATTCCATTGTACCATATGCATCCTCTCTTTTTTGCAATGTATCTATGATTGTCTCATGCTCTTCCATAGAAATTGTTCATAGCACTTTATTTGTAGGTCTTCCACGATACTGATCTAGTTTTATATTTCTTGCCACTACCAAATATGAATAGTGTATAATCTTTTTATCTGTTTCATAATCTTCGAATGCAGGTAGACCATTCTTCCTTATCAGGTATTTTCGTAGCCAAGTACCAAAAACCAGCACCGATCCTACTGGAAAACATGAAAACCATCATCAAATAAGTTCTCAAAATTTTCTTAAGGGGATCAAAGACTTGTTCTAAAAATTTTCTTAAGGGGATCAAAAACTTGTCATCAAAATTTGCTTAAGGGGATATCTTAAGGGGATCACCGTACCTGTTGGATAATTATAGCCATCATCATCTTCTCGAGGTACTATTAACTTATGTTTAGTCTCCACACAACGAGCCAACCAATATTATATTTCCTCTTCATTCCCCTGAAGTGCAACAACAACATACACATGTCTTGCAAACAAAATTTGATTTAATAACTTGCACGTATCCATATAAATAATTTAGTATTACAAAATAACTTAATAAAGTGAAATAAAATGAAATAACTTGAATTAAATTACCTTATTGTACAAGTTCTAAAACATGATAAAAGTCTTCATATGCAAACACTTGAAAATTTTCTTCAATAGTTCTTTCATATTGATCGTGTGCTTGTGCAGGTGTCAACGATATTTTCTCCCACTCTTCAACCCATTATGTATTTTCAAATGGTTTCCACTCTCCTGAGAAAAAAATTGACAAAAACATGCAAGTTCCTTTGTCTAGATAGTCCATGTGCTTGATGTCAAACTCCTAAATGAATGCCATTTAGTAGATCCACTGATTGTCTCATAGTCAACTCTAGGTAGAACGTTCTTTTCTTCAACCAACCAAAACAATCAATGAACTGTAGAGTACTCACTTGAACCAGGCATAGAGAATCTTATATTTCACCAATCCACATTCCCACATGCATCTTTAAATTTTACTACATACTCAAATTTTAATTGTTCTCTAGCAATCAAAAAAATGATTTTGAAACATGCACCAGCTCCATCATGTTCTTCTTTACCATGCCCAAATTCAAAAAAATTCCATATATGTTGGACATTAAGTTCCTTTTGAACCCTACTTAACCAATAAAACACTTGATCATTCTTGAACTTCCTTGTAAAATTATCAGACCATATGAGGTGTTTTGTCATTTGGATTCTTCTTTCTGTTAAATTTCTATAAAATTTATTAAAACAGTATTGAACAAACTCTGACAAGTATAACCAATTGTCACTCAAATAAAAATGAAATGTTACTCCCTCAAAAAAAATCTATCATCCTCCGTGCTATCATCTACATGTCTATAAACAATATGGACAAACATAGCTACTTGCATTGAATTATAATACTGTGATTGAATTTCCTCTTGCGGAGCTAGAGTATAATTTTTCGTAAAATTAACCATTGAAAGTATAGTACCTATTGGAAATGTTTTTCTACATAAACAAAATTTTCCATCAAGCCATCGAGCATATTGAGAGTGCATGAAAACTAGGGTATGTGTAGGATCATCATAGAAAAAATAGGCCCTTAACTGGCGAAAAATTTAGAAAAGTCAGAGTTATGCAACTTGACGTAAAAATTTGAATAAGTTATCTATATTATTTCAACAATATGTCAGAATAGAATCTACAGAAAATTGAATGTAGTTTCTAAACTACTAGGTTTATTTGAAAAAATATATATATTTGGTGAAAATTTGAAATTTCAATGTAGTAGTATTTAAATTTTAGGGAAAAAATAAGAAGTAGGTGTTTGTCTGACCACCCTAACCACAATAAAATGATAATATTTTCTTATAATATTTTAGATATAAGTAGAGGACTCATGTCTTGATGTGATGCATATGTTTTTGTAATTTTTTTCGAAGTAAATAATTAATTATGAATTTTTTATTACAAATTTTAAAAAATATAAAAACTTGTATGTCTGACCACCTTAACTTGGTCAAAACTTCATGAAATTCAAATTTTCTTTTAATTCTATAGTATGTGAAGCATAGAATGTAACACATGTTTTGGATTCAAAAAATGCGATACCGTTTGAAAGCTATAGATGTTTTTCAATCAACATACCAATCAAGACTTTATTCGTAATTCAAATAGAAAATGAATAATAATTATTTATTAAATTCAATGTAAAGAATAATTTATATTGGTGGAAATCTGAGAATCTCCTTTAAAAACCCTTTTCGTTTCATCAATTTTGGGTTAAAAAAAAGTCATCAGCCACATACCCTACACATACCCATCATATCGCCACTTTTTGGCCCATCATGATCCTACACATACCCATATTTTGGTATTCTTAAATTCAAATATGAATGCATGTACACTAACTTTTTATGTAACTAAATCACGACGCTTTCCAATTTTTCCATCTTTTAGAGAATAGTTAACATTCTTAAATCTTTTTAAATCAATTAATTATTTTCCAAAATCATTATCAACACTTTCATGCATGCAAACTCTGAAGAATGAAAGATTTCATCAACTAGTGCATTGTCCAGAAATACAAGAACTTGAATAAAATAATTTTTCATTAGATCTTTCACAAAATAAACTTGATATAAACTCCCTTATTGTTTCAGGTGGCATATTAATACCACATTCTTGCATAATCATGTTACTATACAAAGTACAACATATATATCAAAAAACATCATAAAAATAATGAAATTGGCCATGTGTTTTACAACAACAAGATATTCGTTCCTTATTAATTTTTTCATACCATGGTTTACATTTTTCGAAAGACCTTTGAATTATTTTAATATTACCAGACAACAATAAATCACCACAATTTTTTTATAAAGTTCAGTTTGTGTTGTATCTAATAGGTGTTTTGGATGAGGATCATGAACTTTGGACCCCACCCTTAATATTAAAACATCTCTAGAATTAGATGATACCCTAGTATTATCATGCCAATATCTTTCAATCAAATATTTAATTTCAACATTCAATTTCATATTAGACCTTGGGAGTCGACCACTGAAACTCCAACAGTGGTTGATAGGATCATTTTCTATACTTTCTCTTTATTTTTCCGCTCTTAGCAATTATTTAGGATGTATTTTTGAAACTTCACTAATATTGCTTACCATTCTTTTATTCAAAGTTGATTTATTAACTATAGCAGCTATTATAGCTCTTCTTGCTGCATTCTTATCTTTAGATCTACTATTTTTTCCAATAGACTAAATGACACTAGCAATAGTAGACATAACATGTTCTACTAATTGATCTTTTCTTCTTTGTTTAACAAAAATGCCTAACTTTTTCATTATTTTTCTCATTTTTTGCATTCTCATTAATTGCATCATTAGTTGACATTGAACTGAAAGTTTTTATGATAAAAAATTTGATTGTATAATCTATTAGCATGTGTTCTTATTTTTCTCCAAGAAATCTTACCAAGAAGATTATCCAAAACATCACTTTCAATTTTTTAAAAAAATATTCAAAACTATTTTCATTTTCATTTTCATTTTCATTTTCATTTTCATTTTCATTTTCATTTTCATTCTCATCTTCATTTTCATTTTCATTTTCATTTTCATTTTCATCTTCATCTTCATCTTCATCTTCATTTTCATTTTCATTTTCATTTTCATTTTCATTTTCATTTTCATTTTCATTTTCATTTTCAATAACAAAACATTTTTCATTTTCATTTTCATTAAGAAAATTTTCATTTTCATTTTCAACAACAAAATAGTTTTCATTTTCATTTTCATTTTCAATAAAAGTATTTTCATTTTTCATTTTCATTAGGAGGATTTTCATTTTCATTTCAACAAAAAAATGGTTTTCATTTTTATTTTCAATAAAAGTATTTTCATTTTCATTTTCAACAACAATTTGACTCAAATCTTTAACTCTACGAATATTATCAATGTCAGCATTGTGATATCTAGCCTCTTCTAAATCTCTAATAAACACCATTTCCATGAGGCTCAAAGGTGAATTTGAAGACGTACCTGGAATTTTTCCTATTGAAATATTCTCCAAAGCATTGGAAGGGATATTTGAAGATATACTAGGAGTAATTTGTATATTCGTATTAGTTACCACATTCACCTCTTGCAAGTTTGCATCTTCTACATCCATGGTCTCCTCAATGTTTTTATCTTCAATAGTTGTGGAATTGGATGCTTCACCATCATTCATTGATTGAATTCTCATTCTTCTTTCTCTTTGTCTTTGTTTCTCCTTCTCTCTCTTTGCTTGAATTTCTTCAGGCCTCAATACCTTCCTATCTTTCCTCTTATTCGGACATTGTGATCCCATGATTAAATTTTTTTGAACTATACACAAATGAATGTCAAAAACTTGAGTCTTCCTTGTTTGTTCCTCCTTCAAACAAGTAGAAATTATTCACAAAATTCCTCTTCCTCCTTTGAACAAGTAGCAATTGAACAAATTTCCTCTTCCTCTTTCAAACAACTAGCAATTGAACAAAAATCCTCTTCCACATTCAAACAAGTAGCAGTTAAAAAAAATTCCTCTTCCTCCTTCAAACAAGTAGCAATTCCACAAAATTTATCTTCCTCCTCCAAACAAGTAGCTCAATCAAAAAAAAATTCTCATCTTCCTTTTAAAAAATTTATAGGAATTCAACAAAATTTCTCTTCCTCCTTCAAACAAATAGCAAATAAATAAAATTCCTAGATTCCTCCTTTGAAAACAAATAGAAAATGCACAAAATTTATCTTTGTCTTTCAAACAAGTAGCTCAATTAAACAAAAAATTTCATCCTTCTTTGAACGAAAATAGGAATTCAAAAAAAATTCTCTTCCTCCTTCAAATAAATAGCAAACAAATAAAATTCATCTTCCTCCTTTGAAAACAAATAGCAATTTAACAAAATTTCTCTTCCTCCTTCAAACAAGTAGCAATTCAATAAAATTCTTTTTTCATAGCGTCCCAATGATGCCTCCTTTCCAAATTGAAAAAATCCCCAACTTGAAGAGCTTCAACAAGACAAAAGGTGATAGAAAATAGGGAATATGTCATAGTCAGTCGTACAAAATGATTCTCAGACCCAACATGCCCCTTTTTCACTGTAAAAAAAAATAACGGTAAAAGATAATTTGAGATCCCATTTAAGAAAAGGGATCCCAATTTATACAAATCGATCTTGTTTAGTAAACGGGATCCCGAGTTAAACAAATTGGGATCCCGTTTACTAAACGGGATCCCATTTTATTTTCCAACGACTTTGCTAATAAATTTTCAACGAGTGAATTATAAACAAGATCCCGCTTTTTAAAATTTGAAATGTAGGCCGAGTTTTTGCTTTGTTGACAGGTTCAAGAAAAGGTTTTGGGATCTGAACCTAAGCCTTGGACCTGGTTTGACCTGCAAGTTGAAGGTCCTAGCAATGTCACAAAAAATACTGACTTTGGGCATATGTCTAAAGGCTTTTTTTTTGTAGAGTTTTTTGACAAAATTAAAACCCATTATAGATTAGACAATATAGATTCCAAATATGTAATTTTTTTTTACAATTGGATTAATTTTTTTATTTTTCATTTAATTTCTTATTAAGTAGGTCCATAAACTTGAATCATCAGGGTTTTTAATATTTTAATAACTTTTTATCAACATAACATTTTCACAAACGGATTACACAAAAGCATACTTCAGACAATTCTTTTCAATTTAAAAAAAAAAATCAAAAAATGATAAGTTAAGGTCATCTTATGTGTGATGTACACGATTCTTTAAGACACCAAATATGACCAATAAAAAATTAACAAAAAAAATATTCAATAAAAAATTACAAAAAATTATGGAAAATGTGCTTCAGTGGGTTACAAATCTTTTCCCAAAATGATTTGGAAAAATATGATTATTTAGGTCAAAATATGGATGACATACACGTGCATGGTATGGTAAAAAAATGACTTTTAAACAGTGGTTTTTAGAAATGCCTATTGAAAATCAATTTGTATCATCTAGGTATTGAAATAAATTACATATTTGGAAACTAGACTCTGAGTACTACATTTTATGATCAGTGACTTTTTTCAAGATTCCATCTCTAAGTGCTTCAAATTTTAAGGTCAAATGTTTTGAATTCTAAAATTTAGGGAAAACACTTCCACTAAATGGCCAAAAAGTGGACTCAACTTCTTGCCAGCACCCTTTAATGGCTTCTTTGTCTTTGTTTATAATGAATGATCCTATTGAGACTGATGCTTAGTGGGTTAAATATGCCTCAAATTCATATGGATTGGGTGTAGTTAACCTTCACTGTCATTGGTCACATTTTGATGCTAGGAGGGAAAACTTTAATGTTGTGTTTTTTGGAGAAATTTTGGGTTTAATCTCTTAAATGCATGATTTTCCTTAATTTTTAATGAATTCTATATGACTAATCTTGCAGAAAGGTTGTTGGGTTTTGAAGATCTCATGTTTAGCTTTCCAAAACATTTACGATTCCAAAATTGATCAAGATTTTAAGGAAGTCATTATCTCAAGTTGTCCATCATTAATTTTGCTATTTTTTAAAAAATTTGCATTTAATATCTAAAATGCATGATTTTCCTTAAATTTTAATGAATTCTATATGACTAATCTTCCAAAAAGGTTGATGGGCTTTGAACATCTAATGTTTATCTTTCCAAAACATTTTACGATTTCAAAATTGATCAAGATTTGAGAAAGTTGTCATTATGTCAAGTTGTTATTATCTATTTTTTTATAAATGTTTATCAAACACTTGAAAGGATAAAATGAATTAGCTTTCAAAGTTGGATAAAATTGAACCAAACAAACTCACATTTGCTTTAATTTTTTACATGTGCTTTAAATTTTTTATTTCATCCGATTTCTAACATGTCTCTAACTTCTTGTTTTGGTTTTTAAACTAACGAGGTTTTGCAGGTTTGGACAATACAACTTGAAGAAAAGAAGCATACTATTATAATTTGAACTATAATTGTAACAAGTGTTTTGACACTTTTGGGGCAATTATAACCCATTTGTAATGATTTTTTATTTCATGCCTTAGGAACACACTAGCTTTCAATTGGGTCTTAAAATAAACACTCAAATCGGTTAAAATTGAAACCTCACATCATTCTACTTTGGGATTAAAATTGAACAATACAACTTTAACACTTTGTTGTTTGCTTAAAATGAACTTACCTTTGTTTTGAGGATTAAAATTAACAAGTGATTGCTATGTTTTGTGATTTACATTTTTGTCATTGAATGCATATGCAATTCTCTCGCGCCACTCAGCGATATTGAGAATCAAAAGCATTTCCTTGGCATTTTGTATAATCAACCCAATATTTTGATTTGGATTAAAATGAATCCCATGCTAGTGTGAGGAAAAGGAATTTTTAATTCTCGAGTTCCTTGTATCATCCAACTTGGGAGATCGAACAACAAACACACTTCCTTGCTTTTGTTTATCTTTAGAGAGC
Organism: Sequoia sempervirens; assembly: GCA_007258455.2. Classification (NCBI taxonomy): domain Eukaryota; kingdom Viridiplantae; phylum Streptophyta; class Pinopsida; order Cupressales; family Cupressaceae; genus Sequoia; species Sequoia sempervirens. Next base: position 565,087,572 of record VDFB02105785.1, on the reverse strand, counting down.
CTACCTCCCCAATTTGAAAGGAGGGAGCAAACCAAACAAAAACAAGCTAAAGCCAAGCTATTTAAAATTTCTATATAAAAATGTGTTTGTGACGAAATTCATAAACAATAGGTGCAGATGTGTCATATTGACAAGTACCACCCTTAGTGTCTATGTGACATATCAATATCATTTCTCAAGAAAGGACTAGAAGGCCTCTTGGTTGAAATAATCATGAGATAATCTTTCCATGTGTATGGCCACCTTGAACAAAAGCCCTTATTATGAACCAATTGTTTAGAATCCAAAAACCTTTATGCTTGCTAGTGCAGGAACGGTTGTTCCAAAGCTGCCCCACATTTTACTATTCATTGTTGAAACTGAAAAATCCTTAGGATCTTCAGATCTTCAGGATTTGAGATTTGGTGGTCCCAAGAAGTGTGTGTTATGGAGGGGAGCTAGTGTCACCAAATCTCTGGTTGATCACATTCTCGTAGTGTTTGGAGAAATCCAAGTGGGGATTCAACAAGTAGTATCTTCTGAACCTAAGGTGGTAAATGCTTGTGAGTTAGTTTAATAATTTGCTTGGTTCCAAAACATTTCAAACAGACATTAACAAGTCTTTTGAAAATTTCAAACCCTTTGGTCTAAATATGGTTACCCTTTGACAAAACATTGATATTAATGCTCATCGTAAGGATTTATTCATGAGACTTCTAAATATTTTGGTTTACATGTCAATCCATATTTTCCAAATTTAACCTAGGTAACTATTCCCTTGAGTTCATCCTTTTCACGAAATGGTTTGTGGAATTGATGATGTTTTTGACATAAACATTTAGTTTTAGCTTAATCAAGACAAGTGTTTGTGGTAAAAAGAAACTCACTTAAGCAAGATAAATTGACAAATTGAACCCCACATGACCATTTGGCATCCAATCGCTCTGGTGGAACAACCAAACCTTACACTCACTATCATACAAGGAAAAATTGTAAAACATTGAATCTAAATTCTATTGTCAAAATTATTAGGTCCTATTTCAAAAATTATTTGACTTCTCTTTTACCAAAATCATTGATTCCTTAGGGTTTGATCACTTTAGAGGTATAGCATGTTTCTCACTACCTTGGTCTTGGAAAAAAAAGGTTCATTCTAGGTCAAAATTTGGTCAAACATTTTATCCATCCTTCATCATATTTCATCCTTCACTTCACCAAACTTTGCAAACTTTTGAATACACCAAGACTTTGAACTAATAAATCTATCAACCCAAACCCTAATTAAGCTATTTTGTATGTGAAATCAATCCTTTTCCATGCACTTAGTTAAGTTAGATATCATATTTGAACTAGTTTATCTTGAAGGTCATGAGTCTACCCTAAACATTCTCAAGCTCATAAACATCCTTTATCCAAACATCAAAATATCAAACTTAAGTCAAAAGTGTTGTCCTAAAACGTTTGCAAAAAATCACTCCCCATATCATTCATCTTTTCATATCCCACTACCATCATTTCTCCAAAAAGAATTAGAGTGTCCCTTCTACCTAGATTTGAGTCAACTAGAGAGTTTAAACATTAAAAATCTCAACACAACTCTCTCATAGGTGACCCTCAATTTTTTTGGAATAGTGTGCTTCAATCTTATAGGATGAAATCTCTGAAAGAGAAAAGTTGGTGTGACATCCTTGTTGTCTGGCCGACTAGCAGTTGTGCAACCTTGTGGAATGCTCAAGTCTCTAAGACCTCATTGCTATCTTACCTACTGGAGTTATCACTATGAAATTTCTTGTTGTTGTGATCTCTCACTGCCCGGTAAGAACTCTCGCTAACTATGGTTCATAGTGCTTGTCGGGGAGACTTGTGGCAATAGTAGTTATCGGGGAAAGATATGAATGTTTGGTATGAACTCTTATCGATAAGAGATATCTCGCCAAATGGGTATACACGTGAATTCATCAGTGTAACATGTGACTTCGGTAAGAACTCTTGGAAACAAATGGTATGTCTTGTCGATAGTGTTACACTCAGAGTCATTAGAGTAACATGATGGCTTTGGTGAGAACTCTTAGCGATGGAGGTTTGTCTTGCTGATGGTGTAGTCTATTGTCGGTATGATCTCTTGGCGATAGCGAGAGTATCACCGATGGGAATGCTAATGTCTATGTGACTTTTGAACATTGGTATGATCTCTCATCGATAGTGATAGTCTTTCCGAATAACGCTACATGTGGTGCTTATCGATATGACGTCTCTGCGATATGGCTTGTCTAGCTGACTGCTTTGCTCGATGGATATCGGTATGAATTAAAGATCTATGAGACTCTTGGCAATAGGAAAACTCTTGCTAATAGAGCTTCGCAATATGGGTTTGTGTTCGGTGTAACCTCTTGCCAAAGGTGATGTCTCTTAGCGATAACAACAATTAGGTCGTGTGGCATCGGGGAGACACGGTTAGTGTCTCACCGTCATGCAAATACTGTTTGAATGTTTTGATCGATTGGAAGACTGTTCTACGTCGTGTGTCTTCAACCAATCAGAGGAGCATAATGGGAACCACTAGTAGTTGGGTTGTTGTGGCCATTTCTATGAGGAAGTTCAATAGACTAGGGTTGACATGGATATACTCATGAATTGGAGATGATGTTCAGTTGGACGATCAGTGGGATGAAAAATTGAGTGAACAGTTGAATAGTTCGAAGTGTGGTCAGTGTGAATTCAATTCTGAGAGCATTGTAACTTGAATGTTATTTACAAGGTTGATCATTGTGTATGCTGCTATAAATTGACATCAGAAAGATAAGTCTGATCTCTGTATGTAATTTCCATTACTGTAATACAAAGGGGCTTTTCTTGGTGTGGTGGGTTTTTCTCTCGTAAGGGTTTTCCCACATAAATCTAGTGTTCATCTGTGTATGTTATTTTCTCTGTTTCTATTATTTCTTTCAATTGTATCTTAATTGGACTGTAATTGAAAATTTAAAGTGACCTCTGCACTCTTCCCTTAGGTTTTGATGTTAGGAGAGTTAGTTCTGCACCTTAGCTTTCCTTACAAGTGGTATCAGAGCTTGGCCAGTTGTGTTATCCTTGTGGGTACATTAGGTTTTTTGTGTCAATTCTGTTCAGTGAGAGTCTTGTGGAAGTTTTGGTAATTCTAATTATAAGTTAAGATGGAAAGCACGTAAGGAAAGATTGAAATTGAGAAATTCAATGGCCACAATTTTGAGTTGTGGAAACTTAAAATGGAAGATCTACTAGTTGATTGTGATCTTTGGATTGTTGTGTTTGGAATGAAGCCTACAAGCATGAAGCAAGAGGATTGGGACCTTACAGATAGAAAATATAAGGGGCTGATAAGGCTCTATTTAGCAGACTCTATTCTACTGAATGTTCATGAAGAAAAGACTACATCTTCCTTGTGGAAAAGACTGGCAGCTATTTATCAGGGCAAGTACTTGGTGAATAAATTGTTCTTGAGGAAGAAGTTGTACTCTTTGAGAATGCAGGAGGGAGGGTTCATTGCTAATCATTTGAATGCTTTCAACATACTGATTGCACAGTTAACATCTGTGGGTGTGAATATTGATGAAGAAGATCACTGTATGCTATTATTATGTTATTTTCCAGATTCTTGACATCACTTAGTGATGGCTATTGGGAGTACGACATCCACTTTTAAGATGGAAGATGTTGTTGCTTATTTGTTATCAGAAGAGATGAGAAGGAAATCTTCTGAGATGGTGAAGGAGGCTCTTGTTGTTAGAGGTAGATCAAAAGAAAAAGGAAAGAAGAAGGAAAAGAAGTCCAAATCCAAATCAGAGGGGAGATCAAAGTCTCCTAGCAAGAAGTCCAAGGTGAAGTGTTGGAATTGTGGGAAACTTGGTCATGTCTGAAAGGATTGTAAAGAGGAGAAAAAGAAGAAGAAGAAGAATTCTTCTGATAATGATTCTTCTCAGAGTGATGTAGACGCCTTCATTGTAGCCTTGGCTACACAGGCATCAAATGATGTTTAGCTAATTGATTTTGGAGCATCTTTCCACATGACATCTCATATAGACTGGTTCACGAAGTATGAAAAATATAATGGTGGAAAGGTTTTTTTTTTCAAGTGATTCATCTTTGGAAATAGTTGGCTATGGAAGATTCATAATCCAATTCCCTGATGGAAGAGTGAAGGGAATCAATGATGTAATGCATATACCAGGTCTGGCTTAAAATCTACTTTATGTTAGTATGCTGAATGATATTGGAGTGCAAGTCACGTTCTCTAAAAATGGTTGCAAGATGACTAGAGGCTCTATGGTGCTAGCAAGAGGTGATCATATTTGTACCTTGTATAAGCTTGATGCACATGCTGTGCAATGCAATAGTGTCTCTGCCAAGTCACATAAAGCTACTCATGGGGGAAAAGAGGAAAAAGTTCCTGATAGTGTAAACTCTATGGAAGTTAAACTTCCAGCAGAAAAGACTATGCTTTGGCATCATAGGCTAGGTCACATTGGAGGGAAAGGTTTAAAAACCTTGAAGAATTAAAACCTGGTTGAGGGGCTTGAAGATTGTAACCTCGAATTCAAGTTTTGTGAACATTGTATATATGGTAAACAACACCATGCTTCATTTTACTCCAGTCCTCACAAGTCTTCTGGTTTACTTGATTACATTCATTATGATGTTTTTGATCCTATGAATGTTCCTTCTTTGTCTAAGTCAAGGTACTATGTATCATTCATTGATGATTATTCAAGAAGAGAATTTGTTTATTTTTTGCAAAGTAAATCAGAAGTGTTCAGCCGGTTTAAGGAATTTAAGAACCTTGTAGAAAATTAGACTGGAAGAAAAATAAAATGTTTAAGGACTGATAATGGTGGTGAATTTTGTTCTGATGAATTCGAGAGGTATTGTAAAGATCATGGAATTAAAAGAAATAAAACTACACCTTATACTCCGTAGCAAAATGGAGTTGCAGAAAGGTTCAACAAGACAGTGATGGAAAGAGTGTGAATTATGCTAAGCAGTGTTGGCTTGGAGGAGAAGTTTTGGGCTGAGGCAGTTACTACAACATGTTACTTGATAAACCGTTCTCTGAATTCAGCTCTTGTTGAGAAAAATCCTTTGGAGGCATGGTCTGGTAAGAATCCCTCTCTAAGACACATTCGTGTTTTTGGCTGTGAGGCATATGCATATGTGCCATATGAGAAAAGGTCTAAATTGGAAAACAAGCTTGTCAAATGTATTTTTATTAGTTATAGTGCTGGCATAAAAGGATACAAGCTTTAGAATCTTGATACGGAGAATGTTCTATACAACAAAAGTGTTATCTTTCATGAGCTGAAGCCTTCTACCTTGGATCTGCATTCAGAGAAAAAATCAGAAAACAAAAAGGATGTAGTTGAAGTTCCTCCGACACCAGATAAAGAGGAATTGAAAATTCAAAATGTACCTAAAACTAAGGAGAGCTCAAGCAGTTTTGAGAGTTTTGGAGAAGAAGAACAACCTCAACCTCAGCAAGTGAGGAGGTGAACTCATGAAAGAAAGCAACCTGATAGGTATGGGTTTTCTTTGATAGATTCTACTTATGTCTATGCTTTAATTTCTAGCACTGATGAGCCTAGGACTATGAAAGAGGCATTTAGAATGTTTGATTCAAACTCTTGGTTGGAATCCATGAATGAAGAAATGGCATCATCAGAAAAGAATGATACTTGGAGTTTGGTGCCCTTGCCTAAAGGTAGAAAAGTTGTGGGCTGCAAATGGGTATTTAAAAAGAAAATAGGTCTGGATGGCAGTGTGGAAAAATATAAGGGGAGGTTGGTTGGGAAGGGTTATTCCCAGGTTGAGGGAATTGATTATGGAGAATTTTTTTCCCTTGTAGCTAAGCTGACATCTATCAGATTCCTTTTGTCAATTGCAGTAGTGTATGACTTAGAGGCTGAATAGATGGATGTGAAGACAACATTTATTCATGGTGATCTTGAAGAAGAAATTTATATGTCCCAGCTCGAGCACTTTGTGGAGAAAGGTAAAGAAAAACTAGTTTGCAAGTTGAAAAAATCTCTGTATGGATTAAAGCAGTCTCCTAAAATGTGGTACCAGAAGTTTGACACTTTTGTTTTGTCATTGGGATTTGTAAGATCAAAATCTGATCATTGTGTGTATTACAAAGTTGAAAGTGATCGAGTTCTTATTATTGCTCTCTATGTTGATGATATGTTGTTCATAGGCAATAGTAAGTTAATGATTTTTTATCTTAAGTCTCAGTTGTCTGCAAAGTTTGAAATGAAAGATCTTGGTACAGAAAGGTATATTCTAGGAATGGAAATAACCAGGGAAAAGAAGGGTAGAAAAATTTGGCTTAGTTAGAGTAAGTATATTAAGACTATTCTAAAGATATTTTGTATGACTCACTGCAAGCATCTAGTTGTTCCAGTTTTGCAGGGAACGAAGCTATCTGTTGAAGACTGTCCAAAATATCCTACTGAGATGGAGGACATGACCAGTGTGCCCTATGCTAGTGAAATTGGCAGTCTTATATATGAAATGGTTTGTACAAGGCCAGACATTGCCCAAGCAGTGGGAGTACTTAGTCGGTTTATGGCTAATCTTGGAAGGTCACATTGGGATGCTATGAAAAGAGTATTCAACTATCTGAAGAGCACTTCAGAATATGCATTGTGTTACCATGGACATTTGGTTCAATCACAGAGGACTCTTAGCATTCGAGGCTATGTGGATTTTGATTGGGTAGGGGACATTGACAGTAGAAGATACACCAGTGGATATATCTTCATGATGAGTGGTGGTGCAGTGAGTTGGAAGAGTAAGCAGTAAGCTGTAGTCGCTTTGTCCACTATAGAGGCAGAATACATGGCAGCAACACACACCTATAAAGAAGCAATCTGGTTAAGGAATTTGTGTTCTAACATTGGTTTTGATGTAGGGAAAATAACAATTTATTGTGACAGTCAGAGTGCTATTTGTTTGGAAAAAATCCTACTTTCCATGCCAGGACAAAACATATAGCTGTACAGTATCATTTTTTATGAGATATGGTGGAGGATGGAAAGGTCTCTTTAGAAAAAGTGGATACTCTATAGAATGTTGTAGATGCATTGACGAAGCCAGTGAGCACAAACAAGTTTAAGTGGTGTGCCAATTCGATGGGCCTTAGTTCCCATGAATTTTAGTAGTTTTTTCATGCTCTGGAGGTGTCTATGTGATCTTCGTCAAGTGGGAGATTGTTGGAATAGTGTGCCTCAATCTCATAGGCTGAAACCTCTGAAAGAGAAAAGTTGGTGTGACATCCTTATTGTCTGGCTGACTAGTATTTGTGCAACCTTGTGGAATGCTTAGGTCGCTGAGACCTCATTGCTATCTTACCAACTAGAGTTGTCACTATGAAATTTCTTGTCGTTGTGATCTCTCTCCGCCCGGTAAGAACTCTCGTTGACTGTGGTTCATAGTGGTTGTCGAGGAAAGATATGAACATTCGGTATGAAGTCTTACTGACAAGATATGTCACACTGAATGGGTATACACATGAAGTCATCTATGTAACATGTGACTTCAGTAAGAACTCTTGGCAATAGATGGTCTTTCCGACAGTGTTACGCTCAGAGTCATCGGAGTAACATGAAGGCTTCGGTGAGAACTCTTAGCGATGGAGGTTTGTCTCACTGATGGTGTAGTTTGTTGTTAGTATGATCTCTTGGCGATAGTGATAGTCTCATCGATGGGAATGTTGATGTCTATGTGACTTTTGAACATTGCTATGATCTCTCACCAATAGCGAGTCTTGTCGAATAGTGCTACATGTGGTGCTTATTGGTATGACATCTTAGCAATATGGCTTGTCTCACCGACTGCTTTGCTTGATGGATATCGATATGACTTAAAAATCTATGAGACTCTTGGCGATAGGAAAACTCTTGCCAATAGAGCTTCACAATATGGATTTACCTTCGGTGTAACCTCTTGCCAAAGGTGATGTCTCTTGGTGATAACGATAATCAGGTCTTGTGGCATCGAGGAGACATGGTTAGTGTCTCACCGACATACAAATACTATTTGAATGTTTTGACCAATTAGAAGACTATTCTACGTGGTGTGTCTTCGACCAATCAGAGGAGTAGAATGGGAACCGCTAGTAGTTGGACTGTTGCAGTCATTTCTATGAGGAAGTTCAACAGACCAGGGTCGAGATGGATATACTTAGGAATTGGAGATGATATTCAGTTGGACGATCAATGGGATGAACAATCAGGTGAATAGTTGAATAGTTCAAAGGGTGGTCAGTGTGAATTCAATTCTGAAAGCATTGTAACTTGAATGTTCTGTACAAGGTTGATCATTGTGTATACTACTATAAATTGACATAAAAAAGATAAGTTTGATCTCTGTATGTAATTTCCATTACTATAATACAAAGGGGATTTTCTTGGTGTGGTCGATTTTTCTCCCGTAAGGGTTTTCCCATGTAAATCTAGTGTTCATCTGTGTATGTTATTTTCTTTTTTTCTGTTATTTCTTTCAAGTGTATCTTAATTGGACTGTAATTGAAAATTTAAAGTCACCTCTACATTCTTCCCTAAGGTTTTGACATTAGGAGAGTTAGTTCCCCACCTTAGCTTTCCTTACAAATTTATGGTAAAAACAAGATCACAACACAAGAGAATCATGGAGAAAACCAAAGGACCTCATCTACCACCAGTGATCCCAATTCTCAAGAATTTGATCCAAGAGGTCATGTTACCCCATCACAACAACCCTTGTCTCCATCAAGACCATATGAGGTAGAAGATGCCACAAACAACCCTTTTGGACTTACTAAGGAAAAAATCATGGAGTAAAAACAAGAACATCAAGCCTTAGAAAACATAGCTCCAATTTCCACATCTTTTTTTGTGCAACCCTTGAAACAAGGCTTAACACAATCTATGATTCAACCAACTCCATCCCTTGTGCCAAGTCAACCCTTAACATCTAGTCTTGCAACTAGGCTAGGAGCCAACCTTGGTCTCACTTCATGTCTAGGAACAAACATAACTATGGGTATTCACAACATGACCATTCTATTAAACACCAACCTTTCCCAAAAAAAAAAGCTGGACACCAACATCTAGAAAAACACTTACATTCCATGATGCCACAACAACCTCAATATTTTGAGTACAACCATTTTTATCCATCACCACAAATGCCCCAAGTGTGCCTAATGTTATGCAAGGTAAAGTAGACCAAGTGCCTCAAGTAGGAAAACAAGGGCAAGTTAACACCCTCACGCAAGGGTAACCCTTAGCAAGTGGTTCCAACAACCCCATCGACACATCAAAACAAGTGGTTACCCAAGCTACTCAAGGAAATCCACCATCCACATCAAACCCATCCATCATCAACCCACATCAAAACAACCCCTTGATCACAAATCCTGTCAACCAAGGTAATACCTTGTCTACATCTCAAACAAAAGGGAATCTCCAATACATCGGTCAAGGGAAAACTTTCAATTAGTGGACTCAAGGTCCTAATGTGCCCTTAACATCACAGTACTTAACAACACCATCATCATCTTTGCCATTTGTCCCCCTAGTCATGCAAAATCAAATGGGGCCTCAAACTTACATTCATCCATCACAATCTACTATCTTTTAAGGAATGTTAAACCAAGGGAATCTGCAACTCACACAAAAAATCAACACCCAAAACCCATCATAGATTTCCCAACAACCAACTCATCCTACATTGGAAGCACATGCCCTAGCTTTACAACAAGCACAACAGGCTTATTAGCAAGCAATCCAACAACACCATCAACAAGCAGCCTTAGCATCACAAAAAAGATAGCAACAACAACAACAAGCAAATTTAGTATCTTAACAATAGCAACAAACCCAACAATAAGAAGAAACCTTAATATCACAATAATAAAAACAAGCCCAATAAGTAGCCTTAGTAGCACAACAACAACAACAAGCCCAATATCAAGCCCTAGTGTCCCAACAACAACAACAAGCACACCAAAGAGCCGTAGTAGAACAACAAGCCACTGTAGTAGCCTAACAACAACAAAAATCCCAACAAAAAGCTCAACAGTATGCCCAACAACAATAATTTCTTGCACAACAACAACAACAAGGTTTGTACTATAACCCTTAACCAAACATAGCCAAAATAAACACATTAGGAACATATATGTCTCCACCATCATCACCTTATCCTACACCACCATACACACCGTACAACACCGCATCATATCAAAATCCCATGTACAATCCATCCTCCATCCCACAATATGCAACATGTGTTCCTCCACCAAACCCACAAGATGATATGGCATCACAACTCACGGCATTAACAAAAGAAATGTAGGATCTCTGAATGGGAAAGATGAAGAAGCCCCATACACAACAAAACCTATTTCCTTATCCATTCAATCAAAACATAGCAATGGTACCTTTTCCCACCAAATTTGAGAAATACAAAGGGAGAGGAAGTCATATGGACCATATCAAAGAGTTTAATGTCATGTGTATGGAGGTCACCTATAATGATTCCTACTTAATGCACCTCTTCCCATGAAGTTTAATAGGTCCTACCATGGATTGGTTCTCACAATCGCCCCTAGGCATCAAAATCTTCCAAGAAATTATTGATAGATTCATTGATCACTTCTCCTTCAACCTTGACATGGATGTGAGCTTAGAAGAGTTACACAGTCAAGCAGAACAAAGGAGAATCATTCACTGACTTCCTACAAAGGTGGAGGAAAAAAGCTAGTAAGAGCAAGTGGACTATTCTCGATGAGAAACAAGTGGGGATCATCATAGTAGATATCAATCCATATCTATCCTTCCACTTAAAAATGCAATGCATTACCTCTTAAAATTAGCTTTTTCCTAGATCCCTTAACATTGAGAGAGCCCTAATCTCATAGGGAAACACAAGTGTATAAAGACAACCACACATCCACTAGTTCTAATGAAAAATCCTTCTTTTGGGACAAGAACAAGAATGCTACTAGTGATGGTGTTGTTGATGCAAAGGTGGTATTAACTGCTCCTAGTAAAGAAAACACCCATACCATGAATACACAACAACCATACACGTCACCATCGAACAAACAAACAAAAATCAACGCTGCAAACACTCAACATGGACCACAAAGAAAAAATAGTGCTCCCAAGTGACAATTCACTACCTTAGGGGAACCTATGGAGGATGTGCTAAAGTAGTTGATACAGTCTAACCTTGTCACACTCCCAGATTTCTCAAACTATTAAGAGCCACAAGTCAAACCTCGTAGCTATAGAGAACATTTTTATGAATTTCACCAATACAAAGGTCATAACACAAAAAAAAATTAGGCTCAAGCATCTAATAGAAGATCTTATTGAACAAGGAGACATTGATGTCGATAAAACATCTAGGAATGAAAATCTAAAAATTTACACAAACCCTATGCCTAATCATACAAAAGAAAGAGATTCAGGAAAGGAATCAACCTCACAAAACGTAAACAATACTCATGATACCATGGTGGGACACATTTAATTATCACAATATGAGGAATTAGACATGCATCAAGATACTATTTTAAAACAAATTCCAAACCCATCAACAATGTTTAACAGTTATTTTATACCGTAATGAAATCAAGTGGATATCAGATTGTGATATCTCTCCCGCATATGACTCAATGATTAGGAATGTTGAAGAAGTCCCAAATGAGCCAAAAAATCCTTTGTTGCATCCATACCTACCGATTGTTGTGAAGAGTCTTTTACTGATGATCTATCATCCACCCAATGATCATGTCAAGAGGAGGCTCTTGAGAATAATGAAAGTTACTCTGAATTGAGTGATGATCAAGAACCCCTATGCCCAAAATTTCATCAAGAGCTGAGAGATATATTCCAAACCATTTCAAACTCCAAATATGTCCCCAATATCACCCCTAAGATGTTTCTTTCTAACAGATATATAGAAGTTCTTCATCCAGGACAAGAGTCTCCCACTCTTGGTATTCCTACACAAGAGCAAGCAAAAGTCGAGATTCTTGATTCTTATAGTATGTGCATCATCGAACTCTTTTGATCCTTATGATGAAAATAATGTCAATGCTAAAACTAGTTGTATCATGAGTTGGCATTCACCCATCATCTCAAACACAAACTAGGACCAACATAAAAAGAAGAAATCCTATCTAAGGAAAAGATCATCAAAGAAAATAATGTAGTAAAGCAAAAAGGACATGCCAAGTACAAATGGATATCTAAACAAAATAAAGAAAATCATCCCTCCAAAACTCCACTATTCAAAAAAACTATTAGGAAAAATCAAAAAGGGAAGTGTATCCATCAAAAGAGTCCTCAAATACAAAAGAAGGCTTCTCAATCAAGGAACAAAGTATATTCCTTCCCAAGTTTTGAGAGTCAAATGTTCCAAACCATCAACCAATACATCTCATATTCCTTCATGTGTATCACCATCCACTCCATTTATGATATCCAATTCTCACATTGACCATGTGTTGGCAACTACCCTTCATCATAAGGATTTTGAAGGCACTTTATTGTGATGTGCACACATAGACAAGGTTAATTCCAATACCAACAAGACAAATCAGAGTTCTTCAAAGTTGCATTCAAGTGCTCGCATCTTAGAAAAGCAACTTCTTCAAGTAGGGTATCATTGGCATGTTATGATAGTGGTCTCTACATCATTACCACCAGGTGGTTCAACATGAGGGTAAAACTTCCAAAAAATCAAAAAAATCAAAAATCAAGAAAATAGTAAAAATACAAAATTATCCTATAGTGAAAACCACTTTATGATGCTATGATGACATGAACTATAATCAAATTCAAATGTCTCCATCCTCACCATCATCGGTGGGTGCCAAAATCGCCGATAACCGTGGTGATGCCGTATGCGTTTGAACGCCAGACATTATCAGATGTTGGTCATGTCATGGGTATCGTATCTTCCAGGAAATGTCTCCGAAAGTCACGAAGATCGTAAAGGCCTTGTCCGAAGATCTACAAAGTTAGAATCTTTTTGTGCGGCTAAAATCCAAAAACATTCAGAAAATTGTAAAGTCAAAAATCCAAAACATCCAAAACACATCAAAATCCCTAAAAAATTTAAAACATCAAAAATCTAAAAATGGTACCCTTGTCAAACTATGTTGTATTTGAGCTTGAACATAGGCAAGGCCATCATTGATGTTCCCACAAGACACCCTAGGTGATTCCTTTAGGAGTCTACCATAGTAAACTAACATTCTATCAACTGTTAATGTTTCATCTTCAATAAGTCGAGTCAATCAAACTATGTGGTCTCTGCGTGTATAATGTAGGCAAGGCTCATCTTTAATCAGCCCCCGAGACCCCTAGGATAGGTCTTTTAGGTTAGGTTCTTGGTCAAAACTTATAAAATCCCTAAAAATTAAATTATCAATAAACCTTAAACATTTGTAAAATCTCAAAAAATCCCTAAACATTCAAATATCAAAAAAGCCTTAAAAATTTGAATATCTTGAAAAACACAAAAAACATTTGGAAAACTTAGAAAATCCTAAACATTTAAATATCTTGAAAATCCCTAAACATTCAAATATAAAAAAACCCCTAAACATCAGATAACAGAAAATCCGAAAACATTTGAAAATCAGAAAAACACAAAAACATTTGAAAACATAGGAAAACACCAAAACATTTGGAAATCTCAGAAAATCCCAAAACAGTTGAAAATCATAAAAACACCAAAACATTGGAAAAAATTTAAAAGACCTAAACAATATCAAATATCTTAGAGAGAACCCTAAACAACATCAAATAACCGAAAACCAAAACATCCACATAAACTTTCAAAAAGGTAAAAAACAACCTCAAAAACATTTACGGAATACCAAAAACATTGAATTTTTTTAGAAAAATCCCAAAACCATCCATCCCATTTTTCTTTCACCTGTAATAAACTTCGCCCATAATAAATCATTCGTCACCCTACACCTTTGACAAAAAAAATAGAATGTAAGTATCAAAATTCTTAAAGTGAGAACCTAAGTATCAAAATCTAAAGTCTAGATCATAGGTAAACGAGTCAATGAAGTTTGTATCAACAACTTATCAAACAACTCATCCTAATCAAAAAATTTGATTGACATTTCCTAGGATGAATCCTTCTAGTGATGGGCATCAGTATCAAAAATCACCTTAGCTATATTAAACTGGCAAGAGATATGGATAACACTGACTGTTTGTCTCTGATCTTTTCTTATGATTTATCTTAATGACCCATTCCAAGGACCTCTCAATGATGTCTATCAAAATATTTTAGAGAGAAAGGAATGGGGCATCATTCATTATCTTTCATTTTTTGTGCTTGTGGGTATTTATTTAAAATAATATTGGCACATACTTACTTAGTTGTGTGTAGGAAAGTTGTTTGGAGTACATTGTTGACTATTGCATATGCTTTGGTATGATATATTCTAAAGCTTCTAACTTACATTCCAACGAGGTTTTCGTATGTCAAGGTGTGAACAGGAACTATCCTATCTGTTTACAAATTCAAAGTCCATTATACTAGATACAATGCCATCCTGGTTATCAGTACCTTGATGCATTGTGTCTATGTGTTATATAAAAAATAAAGAATGATAGAAAATACCAATCCCAAGATATGAGAAAATCATCATCATCATGCATCTCTCATTACCATCTCTAATAAAGTCTCGATGGATCATGGACTTGTTGGAATTTTTGAATCAATCTCAAAATCAATGGTCAATTCATTCTTCTTATTAATGTTATTCTTCTATCTTTACTAACAATTATATCAAAGTATCGAATATGTGTGATATATCAAAATATACATGTGGCTACTCATAGACAATGAATGTCTATACATCTTGAAATCTGTCTACATCAATATCTGAGCTAGCACACAAACAATCCTTCTTCCACTGTGGCACAATGGGGAATCTATATCATCTTCAACTCAACAATCTAAAAAGTTGCAGCTCTTTGATTCAAAAGCAACCTAAAATCTCAAGCATCTCAAGCTTAAGTCTGATTTTCACCTATCGTGAGCCCGATCATAACACTTTATTCCACGATCAATTTCTTGAGGCGGAAACTAACCATCTTTCAATCATATTGATATCAAATAATCTAATAGACTTTTTCCTAGCCTTGCTAGCAAATCTTGATCAAATTATCAAATCAATAATCATTGGGATATATATTTATGTACCAATCCTCATGTTATTCAACACAATCCTTACATTGTTGTGAATCCTCAATAGTGTTATCAATCAATCAATCAAATCAATCAACTTTAGCTTGGCTATCAACATCTCAAATAGATCATTGATATTCATTTCAACTTCAAAATCAACATCGAAATCAACATGAGTCTTTGAACCAATGCAACAAGTACATTGCTTCAAAGAGGGGAAAAATGTAGACACCTAAAAATGTCTCGATGGATCACATTGGCTAACTAACATCATTTCGTCCTAAAACTCATTCTCTTTTTGCTTAATTGATTAAATTATCCTAGCTATTTAACTAATTGTGTCATTTTAATCTATCAATTTAATTGACCTAATTAGGTTAATTCATCCCCTTTCATGCTAACATTTCATCCTATTAAATTAAATAAATCAAATTATTTAATTTAATCCCTAAAGTCCTCTTATTTTATTAGATAACCCTAAGTTATTTAATTAAATATCATATCACTTCCCCTTTCCATTAAATAAATTAATTATTTAATGAATATCATAATTCCCCTAATTTTCAAAATTGAAACTTTATTTAATTACCAAATTACTAATAAATCTAATCCCCTCACTTGCAAAGGAATATTCCAAGAGAATATTCCTCTTTTGTACATTAAAATTTGGTTTTAATTAATTAAATGTCTATTTCCCTCACCCATGAGAATTTCCTAAAGAATATTCTCTTTCTTCACTCATTTGAAAAAAAGGAATATTCTTCCTTATAACAAACTCACAACACTTTATGTGCAAGTTAACTTACAAGACTTCTTGTGCAAGTTTTGAAAGTGTGTTTGTTTGGATGAATGTGAGCCCTTGATTAAATATCATCTTGCATCCTCAACCATTGATGGGAATCCATGATCCATGCCTCCATCTTCTTTCCTTTTTGACCACTGATTAGCTTTTTCAATCTTAGCCCTTCATTTTTTATTTACTTTCCTATAAATAAACAACTATTTAGAGACAAGTGGATCCATCTTTTAACAAAAAACTTATGTTGTTAAAATCATTTGCACTTGCACTCACATTTAAAATAATTTTAGCTTTATTTACTTGCATATTAGCTTAGCTTCCATTAATGGCTTCCATGATATCATAGATGCATACATTTAGCTTATTTGTTAATTAAGATTTTAATCTTTTGAAGATTGCATACATTTAGAGTAGATTTGCATACACCCATGTCAATCAACTTAGCATAAATCATGTTAAAATAGCTTGCATCATGTTGATTTATATTTAAATCATGTTTTCACACACATCTATCAATAGTTTCACCAGTTTTCTTCAATAAAACTGATTGAAACAAGCTCATTATCCAAGGGATTGGGAAAGGGTCACCATTCCAAATCAATGCGACACCACTCTCCCAAAAGGATAATTTTCAAAACTTATATTAGAGTTTTGTGAAGATTTCATGATTTAGAATGTTAGTTTTAATGGCTTCTTTGTCTTTTTTTGTAGTGAATGATCCTATTGAGACTGATGCTTAGTGGGTTAAATATGCCTCAAATTCATATGGATTGGGTGTAGTTAACCTTCACTATGTCATTAGTCACAACCACATATTGAATGAAAGCATTTAAAATTGTTTCCTTATCCTCTTCATTAACCTCATCAAACAACTTAGTAGTAGCTAGAAAATCCTCAGATTCTCTAATATTATTTACTAAAGATTCCATCTTTAGGGGTAAGTTTTCTCTTACCAGAGGAGAGTAGGGCATGTCCTACATAGGTTTTGATGTGTCTTCTTCACCCTTCTTCTCATGCACATGAATTGTGAAATCACTCTTTTCTTCTTCTGTCTCTTCTTCATCAAATGATATTTCAACATTGTCTAGCTCTAGTTTCTCCTTCTTCATTGTTGGTGGAAGCACTGCTTCTTCTATTCCTTTTCATCTAACTTTCCTCTTTGAAGCCAAGGTCAATCTCTTCTTGTACAACATCTCTCAAGTTAATTTTTCTATTTTCCTTTTTCTTTATTCTTTTTTTGGGGGTTACAGATGGTGCAACATGGAGTACATTTCTCTTCTTAGAAGATCTAGTGTTGGGTCCAGAGGAAGCAGTTACATTAATTGTTGTTGTGGTGTTGTGCTCTACCTTCTTTCCTTTTACTACTGTAGCTGCACCAGGTGTTTTAAGTAATGCAAAGGTATTGGTGGAAGATGCTCTTCCTAATCATCTAGGCTCATAGGGAAATTCAAATGATCTAGCCGGGTGTGTGTAGGATCATGATGGGCCAAAAAGTGGTGATATGATGGGTATGTGTAGGGTATGTGGCTGGCGACTTTTTCTTTACCCAAAATTGATGAAATGAAAAAGGGATTTTAAAGGAGATTCTCAGATTTCCACCAATATAAATTATGCTTTACTTTGAATTTAATAAATAATTATTATTCATTTTCAATTTGAATTATGACTAAAGTCCTGATTGATAGGTTGATTGAAAAATAATTATTGCTTTCAAATGGTAGATCCCAATTTTTGAATCCGAAACATGCATCACATTCTATGCTTTGCATACTATAGGATTTTAAAAAAATGAATTTCATGAAGTTTTGACCAAGTTAAGGTAGTCAAACATATGAGTTTTTATATTTTTTAAAATTTGTAATAAAAAATTCATAATTAATTATTTACTTGGAGAAAAATTACAAAAAAATATGCATCACATCAGGACATGATTCCTCTACTTATATCTAAAATCTTATAAAAAATTATTATCATTTTATTGTGGTTAGGGTGGTCAGACAGACACCTACTTCTTATTTTTTTCCCTGAAATTTAAGTACTACTACATTAAAATTTCAAATTTTCACCAAATAGATTTTTTTCTTAAATAAACCTAGTAGTTTAGAAACTACATTCAATTTTCTACAAATTCTATTCTTACATATTTTTGAAATAATATAGATAACTTATTCAAATTTTTACGTCAAGTTACCTAACTCTGATTTTTTTGAATTTTTCGCCACTCAAGGGCCTATTTTTTCCATGATGATCCTACACATACCCAACCCTCTTCTCTTCTGCAACTTCCCTTAGCCTTTCAACATCATCCTTATAAAGTGAATGCATTTTGAAAAATTCCTCAACATTTTTATTTACCCTTTTAGTCCTTTGAGGTGCTGAAGTTTCCAAATGCACTTCAGGAAACGTCTCTTCATATATACCATGTTGGGGTAGATTGGGATCCTTATGGCTATTTAACAGTATTTCAATGAGGCCCTCAACTACTTTCTCATCAATATCATATCCTAGAGGCTCTATCCATAGAGTTATAGGTTCTCCTACCTCTATAATGTACTCATCAATGGACACCAAGAAAGTTCTCTTTTGCATATTTCTTTACTAAGATCCTTGGAACTCTCTCTTTCATACATATTATTTTGAAAATATGGAAAAAATGTAGTTAGAGCATCACCCTATGCTTTGAAGTCTCCAATTCTATGTAAATGTTCAAATATTTGATGTGCCTCCGATCTGTTTGTATTCCATATAATATTTTTCTTTCTAGGTGGCTCCCTTAGAAAGTAAAGTAACAAACATACTACAAATGTACCAAACTTGCATGGATATTTTTTTGTCTTAGTCTAGCTTAAGTTATCCATAAGTTGTTGCTAGAGAAACTCACACAAATCATAGTCTCTTCCATTTACCACAATGTCATGTGCAACATAAATTGCAGTTTTAGACACTATATTTCCTCTGTTGTTGAAGTAGATTTTCTGACCTATCATGATTGCAACATACCTCATAGCAGTGTTTGTAATGGGTTTGGTTTTCAGTGTTCTCCCATCATATGTGGAACCAGTTAGTATCATAACCACATCATTTTTCATAGCCTTTAGCACTAGTATAGGTCTAGTCTCACTGAGATTAGTCACAACTTTAATCACTTCCTTGGTAATTACTCTAGGCACACTTGTCCATACAAATTTATCATGCACTCTGCTAAGTTTTATCCCTATAAACTTTGCATACATTCCACTGCAAAAATATGGGAACCAATTCCATACATCTAGCTTCTTCCGTACAAGATCTTCATATTCTAGCTTCACCGAGGAATTATCTCCAAATAGCTCCTTTAGCCATATTTTGTGAGTTCTTGGTGATCAAATTCTTCTAATTTCCCATGAATGTATGTTCTAGCATCCTCAGTGGGTAAGACATTATTTGGAATTTGTGAAAACACACCCATGGGGTCCATTTCATAAACCTTCCATGAATACCTTTTGAATTTTAATTGGGGTCTCTTAGAAGTCTTAACCATAGTGGGAGTGGCCATTTTTACCTAAATTCTCTTGTATATGCTTATGGAAATTACTTATAATTAAACCAACAAAGTATCGATAGCTATAAATACCTTCTTCACACTTTGACGAAAACAAGGGTTTGATGCCAAAATCTTGGAATCACCTTCAAATCATTTCAACTCGCTATGTTTTCTCCCAATGTGTAAGAGTGATTTAACTTGACTTGAATTTTCACTTTATACCTTACCAATTTGTCCTAATTTTGTATATAATGCATTCCACCCACAAAAAGTTGATAAACACTTTATGAATACACTATAAGCCCTAAAATGCTCTGCAAATTTCCAAATTTGTGTCTTTTCTGCCAAAAACATTTTCGACAACTTCAGAATGACATTTCACATCACATATCTTTGTGTCACTACTTGAAACCTCTTATATCAAGGGTTTACTATATTTCTCTACAATTTCTCCCCCTAAATCCACTATTGGGTTTACTTTTAGAAGAAATATCTACACCAAATGTAGGTACAAATGCATTTGATTTGTCCTTATTGTTAGGTTCTTCCTTTTTCTTCCAAATTTTCTCCCTTTCCTCTTAGAATTTAGTAGGATCCACTTTATTCACAGGTTTATTTATTTGTTCTAGATTATATTTCTTCCCATTTTTACTTTTGTAGAATCTTGAAATATGTCCTAGTTTATTGCAAGTGTAGCATACAACATTTTTCTAATAAGAATGATTTGCATTCAAACTTGATCTACATTGGTTAGCTTTATGTCCAAATGCATAACATGTGTAGCAATAACCCTGAAAAGATTGAATCATTCTACCAGTATTGAATCTATTCATCATTATTTGACTTCTACACTCAATAGTTCTATGTCCAAACCTTTTACAAGAAAAACAATGTCCAAAAAGGAATCCAACATTTCGATTCATTCTATGTCTACATTATGTTGCTCTATGACAAAATTTATTGCATGAAAAACAAATACCATTGAAAGATGGGTACCTTTGAGCATTAGGTTGTCTCCATAGGAGTTCTTTCAGTATTGGCTCTTTAATTCTTGATCTGTCTACCATTTCCATGAGTCTTCCTTTGATTGTCAACCTTGTTAGGAGTTTGATTTTCTTTTGAGCTTTGTCCTTGTTCAAGTCCTAAACCACCTTTATCCTTAGAACATTTCTGAAACACAGTCAACTCATCAAGCATTGTAGTACATGTTTTGAATTTTTACTCATGAGCCCTTGATTTCTCCAAGTCAGACCTTAGGGTTACTATTTCTTGTTCATGCTTTGTACATTCATCAACCTTGCTATAAATTTCAGCTTTTTGATCTAGTCCTCAATTATTTTCTTTTCTTCCACTTGCACCTTTATTTCGGTGATTTCTTCATTTTATTTCTTCAACTAATCATTGACTTCTCTATGCCTTTCTTTGAATTTCTTGATTTTTTCTCTCAGTTTCTTGATGCACTCATTTGATTCTTTTAAGTTCTCCCTCAAAGTTTCTTTCTCATTTTCAATTCTATCTATATCTTCAAGAGAAAAATGGAGTTTTTTAGTTGTAGAGATCTCTTTTGGAGGAACAGGACACCTTTTGTCAGCCATGTGTCCAAACTTCAAGATCTTCCTTAAGCTGTTAAACTTTTCCAAAGGAACCAAACTTTGATACTAATTGTTGACCACATAGAATACTGAGAGGGGGGGTGAATTAGTATTCTACTAAACCATTTAATTGCTAGCCATTCAATAATTAAAGCATATCTAACTCTAACTGTTAACAAAGACATTAAAGGAATCATAACACCACATGACACATGAACACCAATATTTTTGTGTAAAACAAAAAATGGGAAAAATCACGGTGAGGATTAGCTGGCAATATATTATAACTGGTCATAAGATATTACAGGGGCACACTACCAATACACACTATCCTTGAAAGGATACCAACCTGAAATGATTACAAAAAGGAGTGTGGCTCACTATCAAAAGGATGAATTGATGGAATACACCTTCTATGTTATGAGTTCAGTTCCAATTAAGCTCTGGAATACAAAATCTTGCACCGGTTTAGAGGTTCACAACAACTATCTAAAACTTTACACAATATCACATTGTTGTGCATCACTTCTTATTACTTGTCGCATATCACACACCTATGCATGTCTATATATCTTCAATACAAAAATGTTTCATATATATATATGCTATTACATCTACATACATCAATTAGGTCAGCCTAATTGGGTGTATACACAATCGATTCAAAATACTTGTCGTCTCAGACCAAAAATTATTTCATGCTCAAAAAAAATGTGCAATACATAAATTAGGTTGGCTTGAACCAAAGAAATATCTATTTAACATCCACAAAGCATATCTTTACACCACTTATCCATGTCATTTTTATCAAACTCCTGTCATTTTTATCTTTCAACCATTCAACCAAAATCGCTAAAAAATTATCCATAGATGCAATTAATAGTACTAAATAACATATTAAAACCACACAGGTCAATATTTTTATATGAAAAATTCCAAACCAGATTATCATATTAGAGTAATAGAAGCACTGTTTATCAAATTGATGAAAAATTTCACAAAACAATGTTGGAATCAATGGCAACATGTCAGAGGGATTCTTCTTCATTCTTCCAATAGTGAACTCCCAATCAAGGTGACCTTGAGCACGTGAAGGGAGAAGTGAGCTTGCAAGATTGAAGATACAATCATTGTCACAACAACAAGAGTAAAATACAACAGAGTAACACTTTAGAGCTTCAACAATGGTGGAGAATGTTGTGAAAATGCTCAAGAAGTTTGTAGAAATGTGGAGATTCGTAGAAGTTGAAGTGAATGAGTGAAAGAGAAATTTCAAGGCAAAATGGAGGGAAGGGAACCATTTGAAGTCGGTCAAGAGGCACAGGAATGTTACACTGCATCTCTCTCTTAAGGGAGATAGACCCTAGGAGAGTTGAACAAAATGTGTTGCAAATCCATAGATCGACGGATGGTGAAGAAAATACTTTGTAGGTCCTTAGAGCTACAAAGTTGAACAAAGAGATCCCACATGATAGAAGTGCTTCACAAGTCCTTAGACTTACAAAGGGGTTTCCCCCCAGGTGCTTGGTCTTGAAGGAAGCCAGATGTGTGAGAGGCTCCGCAAAGTCTGATGGAGCATTATAGGTACTTGATCCTACAAGGTCGATTGAAAAGTAGCTTCACAGGCACACCTTCAAAGCAACATGTTAATCCACAAACAAAACATGTTAGAAATCAACAAGAAGTCATGCAAGAAAGCAAGCAGATAGTCACGTGGACAATCAACAATTGAACGAAGAGATCTCAAAGGGATCCCTCGAGAACCCTTGAAAAGAAGAGTGGTCCACTCAAGGGATGCTTAGTTCGATTCAAGCGAAATAACATTTTTGAAACGAGATAAAAAATTTCACCAACGATTCTAGAATCATGGATTCCTTCTAAAAGAATCATTTCATCAAGGAATTTGAAAAAAAGGAATGTTCCCTGACAAGGGAGACTAGATTTTGTCTTACAAATTTGTGATGAAAGAAAAATTCATCTTGGGATCTTTGTTGAAGAATGCAATTTTTAAAAAATGGAGATTTTCAAGAAGGGATTCATTGGCCACTGAATGCACCTTTTGAAAATTGAAGCAGTATGATAGGCCCCCCTTAGGATGGTGTGTGCTAAACACAAAGGCGTGTGTCATCCTAAGGAGAGAAAAGCAAGAATGAAGGTGATGTTGTGGCTCACATAACATAACGAGATGTAACCATGGTAATGTTGTCGCACACACGAGGGACAACACATGAGCACCACAACATCGCAAAGAAAACAAAGAAGAGTGAAAGTGATTAGGTGAAAAATAGGGTAGACCCAAATGCATGAACAAGAGGATCTACCACTAAGATTTTTTTCACACTAAATCACCAAGAAAAATTTAATTATGAGAGCCAAAAGATGCAAATAACAATAAAAAATGCTACCTAATTGTTATAGCAACTATGGGGGAAATTTTTAGAGCATAAAAAGCTGTGTACTTGGCCAAAAAAAAGCTGTTTTTTAGCTACAAAGGACTCATTCGCCTTCAGTGGTGAATGAGGAATTTTAGGGTTTCAGAAAACTAACTCCAAGGTCTTGTTCCTTGATTTCTGCACTCTCAAATTCCTTATTATCAAGTTATGGAAGTATGTAAGCAATTTTGTAGAGCTCTTTTCGAGATCTTGCACTTTGAATGACAAATTTTGTGAATCTGTAACTTTGAATTTTTTTCTCTAAATCTTGCTCAACTTGATCTTCAACCTGTAAATCTACAATCACACACTTAAGGGATTTTTTTTTTTGTTTTTTAGTGAATTGGGGGTATTCCTCAATCAAATCCCTTGTAGGTAATTAAACCAAATGATGAAATGAAGCATGCAATATGAAATATGTAATTGATGTCACCTTGGAGGATGTATTGTGAAATAAATCTACAAAATAACATGTAGTGCCCATGAAGAATGTTGATCTTGGATCCTTGAATGTGATTTGAACAATGGTTGCAAGTAGATCTTAGATGCTACATCCAATTCTTTAGCTCAACAACATGAATGCATGCATCAAACCCTTGACATGATGATATGATCTTGAATTGCTGCAATAAACTCTTGAAATCTTCTTTGAAATTCCTTGAAAATTCTCTAATGCTTGATCACTTGAATGCTTGAATGCTTAGAATGAATTTATAGCTCTTGTTAGGAGAAAAAATGTGAATTAAGCCCTTATTGATACTAAATTAGGAGATTAACCTCAAAATTAAAAGAATTAAGGTTGGCACAAGATTTGGAAAGAAACATTATTAAATTCCCACCAAAATTAAATTAAAAAGGGGGGTCTCATTAAGGGAGGACCCATTTGCCATCTTAGGAAAATGGGTCTTGGCTCAGTTTACTAGGACCTAACCTTGGGGGATTGAAAGAGGGATAAAAATCCATTCCAGATCAACTGAAAAAGGGGGATCCTATTAAGGGAGGACCCATTCTCCATCAAGGGAAAATGGGTCCTGGCTCAACTTACCAGGACCAAACTTTTCCCAATGAAATATTTTGTTAATTAAATTATAAGTGTTGGGATAGATCTTTGGGAGGTGTCAAAGTTAAGGCCTAAATTTGAATTAAAAGGGGTTGATTAATCTAACTACTCTCAATTAATTAATGACCACCTATATAAATGTGAAAGTTCTTTATAACACTTTACAACACTTAAACAAGGTACAAAAATTATGTACATTTTATTCAGAAAGGGGCCCATTAGGCTTAATTAAGAAAATTCATCTTAGAAAAGTGTGAAAGTGTGTTACAACACTTTACAACACCACTCCAAGACATCATTAGTTCAGTTTTAATATCAATTTTCAAACAAAGTAAGGAAAATGGCTTACTTTTTTTGTTACTATAGAAAGATAAAAATAAAAGGATAAGCAAAGACACAATGAACAAGAGACAGGGGGATCTAATATTTTGGGGTCAGATCTACTCATAAATATAGATAGATAGATGTAGTAGTATAAATATGAACTATCATCAATCCTGTACTATATTAGACAAAGTGAAGAAGGGCACGTGAAAAAAATATAAAAATAAAAATTTGGGTCAACATGGAAGGGAGGCCTAAATGCCCCCAACACTTTGCATCATCCCCAATTGTGAAAAGTGAATACATGACAAAGAGAAGAATGATGAGACAAATAGAGGAAGTTTTATGACACAAAAAAACTCATGTATCCAAGCACCTACAAGGGTGAAAATGATCATCCAGGAACATATAAAACAAGCATGGGGGAACACAACACACACACACAAAATCTAATCTATAGATAAAGAAGAGGTGCCCACTAGTCCTCATCAACCAAGAGGTCATCATTATCCTAGTCTAGATCATCATGAGAGGAGGGTAGATGAGCTTGAAAGGGTGGAATATCAAGGGGGCTACCCTCTAAACCTCTTGCAACAAGAGCCAAGGAAGAAGGTGACCCCTCGAGGTCTTCTCCACTACGTTCCTATGAGATGAATGTTAGCGATCTCATAAAGATCATTGGATAGGGCCAGGATGTCATCTATAGAGTTGAACATGCACTTCATATAATTACCATGCATCAACTCATTGGGTGATGGAGGGGGTGCCCAAGATCCACTACTAGGCTCACTAGAAGACTCGAGAGAAATGACAAACTATAGGGATGTCAGGGCTACCCCCATAATTAGGATGGCACAAGCCGACACAAGAACATCCTTTGAAGAAGGCTAGCCCTTCTTCTGACCCTCATTTCTAGTAGGTTCATCCCCCATCTTTCATTTAATTGGAGGATGTGAGATCCCCATGGATGAAGCATAGGGCAAGGAGGAAGAGGAGAAAACTGCAACAGACACCACTGAGGTGTTCGACATATCCATGGGTTTAAAAAAGGGTGGGATGTCTAGAAAGGAAATCAAAAGGGGAGGCTCAACCAAATGAGTGATGAATACCTGTACCATCTTCAGGTGAGGATCATTCATGCTCAATGGGGGAGCCGAAAGCAAGATTGAGGCTGAGGGAACTAAAGCAGAAAGAGCAGAAGAGTAGGACACAACATAAGACATTGAAGCAGGGGCTACTCGTTCCCTTCCTTCTTCTACAAGGTGGCCTACTTAGTAGATAAATCCTTCCTCTGATGCTTGTGCTCATGCACAAGGTGGTTTCTATGGCTTCGGGATATAGAGTTTGCAGCTTGAGAAGGGACAAAAGACTCATGTTTAGCCATCAAAGTATCCATCACAATCATTTTCGGTGGAGAGAGTGACTCCTATAAAAGAACAAGAGGAAGAGATAGAGAAGATGATGCAACAACAGTGGGAGGAGCAGGCTCGAGCGCCTCAGTAGCGGGCCTCTTCCCATTTGGTACGTTAGACATAGGAGTAGTAGGAGGTCATGAAGGTTGAGACATAGAAGATGCTCCATGAGGACCCTTCCCCTTACCATACAAAATGGGTCGAGGCACCATGGGTAAGATAAGATGTTCAAATGCCAGATGCTTGAGCTTTCACCAAGTGGGCACCATCAGACTCCCTAGCAAGTGAATAGGAGCAAAATTCGATGGTGTCATAGTAGGGTGAGAGGAAGTAGCAAGTGGGGTGATAAAGGAGGTAGAAGAGCCCTAGGTTGACTTCTCCTCTTCCATTTTTCAAGCGGTCGAGGCAGCCTCACATTCTACCTTTATGCAAGCTTCTATGCGAAATGGCATAGAGAGGAGGGTATCTCAACTTTGGAGTTATTCCTCCACTCTTGTATTTCACATAAGTTTTATAGAATAGGTTCATCCTAGGAGGGAGCAAACCAACATCAGCAGGCCATAAGTGATCAAGTGAGTAGCCCCCACACACAATCATCTGTTTGTAACTGGTGTTGTGGAATACATGCATAGAACCCTCATGGGAAAACTACAAGCACTTATGAATTACCAAGGGAATTGCATTCATGGAAAATAGCTAAGGAATGCCTAGTTTCACTCTAAATAGTTTAGGCCCTGGGATGATGTCAAAGAGTGCATTGATAGTTTTAGGCCTAACCAGGACTAACAATGTGATACAACTAATGGGAGGGATGGAAAGCCCATCATGTGTACGTATAGTGCTTCTAGACTCATCATATCCATCCTTATGATAAAATTTTATCAACATGATTTCCTTTGTAATGAAATTCACCCAACATGTAGGGTCAACAAGAACACCAATTATGATATTCCCATTGATATGTGTGGGGATGTACAAAGGGGATGGTTCTCTATTAGAGTTCATTGGAAAATCCTGAAAGGTAAATGTTATAGTAGGATATTCATTCATAGGTTGTGCAAATGGGATGGGTAGATGTAAGAAGGAAGCCATTTTTGTGTACACTAGATAGAACTTTCACAGGATCCCCCAAGGGTTTCACAATTAGATGGTGAACCACTCAAGTTTTCTCTTGTAATGCTTAGGAAACCTCCCAGCTATGCCACTATGGGTCGTAGGTTGGATTGCAAGGCTAGGCACCCTATAACACTCACACCCACAACACTCCTAGAATATGAGGGAAGGGTCTTTCAACACTACCAAACATAACTAGAATGGTTCATGTCAGGTTCACCAAAATGTAGAGGGGGACTAAACACTTAGGACCCTGAGTCACAAGACGGTCTAGAATGACTAGCTTCCCTGATCTACCTCATGCTAGGGATTTTTTAAAGAGAGTTTAATGTTTTGAAGGGTGAAAAGGAAGGGTGATTGATCTGCCACTATCCTTCTACAAACCTGAGAGGTTTAGGAACCAAATGAGATAATTCTTGAGCTAAAACTAAGATTGTGATAACTCTTTTCTAGAGGACCCCATTGTAGAAGATAGATGATATTGTGAATTGTTGGCATCCCAATTAGGCACTGGCATCTGTACGAGCTAAGAGTATGGAATATAATTAAAACTTAAAGGAAATTAACTACAACCTGGTAAATAAAGGTTTATGTAATGACAAAAAGTGTACAAGAGCTAAAATGTTGAGAAAGCAAGAAAACTTTTTTAACTTGAAAGGAGAAGTTGGCAAGAGTAAAAATGTGGTGTAGATATAACTTACAAATGGTCTAGCCTCTCGGAAGCTCCACACAAATGCAAAACCTACAGAAAAATAAATAGGGAAAAACATTGGGGCTGTTTCGAGGCTTGCCGCAGTCAAACCCTTGTATTAGTGTTCCCACCTCCATGGACAACCAAAATAGCCACATGATAGAAAATGTGATAAATAAAGTAATGGAAGAAAGTGCTACTAAGCAAGAGAAACAATGCTATTCTACGAAATCCAATGACAATGCTGAAATAAATGGATATCACATCCCAAATAAGGTTCCCTCGAGCAAGTGAAGGGAGATGCGAGCTCACAAGCTTGAAGATACAATCATCATCACAACAACGAGATTAAAATCCAATAGAGTAATGCTTTAGAGATTCAAAAATGATGGAGAATGTTATGAAAATTCTCAAGAAGTGTGTAGAGATTCATTGAAGTTGAACTGAATGAGTGAAAGAGAAATTTCAAGGTGAAATGGAGGGAAAGAAGCCATTTGAAGTCGTTCTAGAGGCATAGGAACGTTACGATGTGTCACCAATGGTGAGTGTAACACCCTTACAAATTCCAAAGGTGGGAATCCTATCAGGACAATAGCACTTAGCACAAATGACTACACCTTGCGCTAGTCTCCCTAACAAAAATTTCCCCACGGATGCTAAAAAATCCAAGTGGGTGGGAAGTGAATTGATGAAGTGGAAATGCATTGTTAGATTTAATTTTTCTAGGGTGAGGGGATGCAAATGGGGAATTTATAAGGGGTGAAAATTCACTCCGTTACAGTATGTATGTATGTATGCTTGCATGTATTTATGTATGTATGTATGTATGTACGTATGTATGTATGTATGTATGTATCAATGTATCAATGTATGTATATGTATATATGTATCAGCATATGTATGTAAGATTGTATGTATGCTTGTATGTATGCTTGTATGTATATATGTCTGCTTATATGTATGTGTGTATGTATTTAGAGGGAGGGAGAATTTTTAGAGAGAGAGAGAGGTAGTGAGAGACTTGAGAGAGGGAGAGGGGGTGTGAGGGAGAGACTTGCGAGAGAGGGAGTGGGAGAGATGGGGTTGGAGTGAGAGGGACATATGTAGGTAGGGTGGGAGGCATATAGGGAGAGAGATAGATGGGCGGAGGAGGGTGGGAGAGAGAGACCTAAGAGAGAGGGAGGGAGAGAGAGAGGAGAGGGGAAGAGAGATAGAGGGAGTGAGAGAGAGAGAAGGGGAGAGAGATAGAGGGAGTGAGAGAGAGAGAAAGAGACTTGACAGATGGAGAGGCTTGAGAGAGAGGGAGTAGGAGAGAGGGGGTTGGAGTGAGAGGGATTTATCTAGGTAGGGTGGGAGGGATAGAGAGAGGGGGGAAAAGAGAGAGAGAGGGGGAAGAGAGAGAGTTACCTAAGTAGGGTACTAAAGGGAGAGACTTGAGAGAAAGGGGAGTTGGAGGGAGAGACTTGAGAGATAGGGAGAGAGAGGGAGTGTGGAGAGAGAGGGAATGTGGGAGAGAGAGAGGAGAGAGAGGGAGTGGGGAGAGAGAGACACACACACACACAGAGAGAGAGAGGAGCATCAGCTATGTAGTAGGGTACCAAAGGAAGAGACCCGGGAGAGAAAGGGGAGCAGAAGGAGAGACTTGAGAGATAGGGAGAGAGAGGAGGGAGAGAGAGGGAGGGGAGAGAGGGAGGAGAGAGAGGGAGGAGAGAGAGAGAGAGAGAGAGAGAGAGAGTGAGAGAGAGAGAGAGAGAGAGAGAGAGAGAGAGAGAGAGAGAGAGAGAGAGAGAGAGAGAGAGAGAGAG
The DNA here is from genome assembly GCA_007258455.2 of Sequoia sempervirens. Classification (NCBI taxonomy): domain Eukaryota; kingdom Viridiplantae; phylum Streptophyta; class Pinopsida; order Cupressales; family Cupressaceae; genus Sequoia; species Sequoia sempervirens. The sequence goes on along the minus strand of VDFB02105785.1, from coordinate 565,057,602 downwards.
AGAGGCAGAGAGAGAGAGAGAGAGAGAGAGAGAGAGAGAGAGAGAGTTATCTAGTTATGTGGTAGGGTACCTTAGGAGATCCTAAGAGATAGAGACATAGAGTGAGAGGGAGAGATTTGAGAGAGAGGGAGAGAGGGAGAGAGAGGGAGAGGGGGAGTGGGAGAGAGAGGGAGTGGGAGAGATAGAGGTATGGGAGAGATATAGAGGAAGAGTAAGAGAGAGAGGTATCTAGATAAGATACCAGGAGGGAGAGACCAGAGAGAGGGGGTGGAGCAGAGACCTGAGGAGATAGGGAAAGAGAGGGAGTGTGTAGAGATAGGGAGGGAGAGAGAGGGAGTGGGAGAGAGAGTGGGGAGGAGAGAGAGGGAGGGGGAGATAGAGGTGTGAGGAGAGAGAGAGATTAGGGTTTAGGGGTTTATGGCTGAGGGATTATGGCTTGCTGCATAGTGTCCAGAGTTGAGGGTTTAGGGATAGGGTTTATGATAAGTGAGAGACCTGATGGATAAGGAGGGATGGATGGATAATGAGTAGATAGAGAGAGTTACCTATGAAAGGATAGAGGGAGAACCTGAGAGAGAGAGGGGGTGGGAGGGAGAGACCTACGAGATAGGGATAGAGAGGGAGTATGAGAGAGAGGGATTGGGAGAGAAAGGGAGTGAGAGAGAGGGAGCAGGAGAGTGGGAGTGAGAGAGAGGGAGTGGGAGAGAGTGGGAGAGAGATAGAGGTAGTGAGAGAGAGAGAATGTGACTTGAGAGAGGGAGATACCTGGTGGGTAGAGAGAGAGAGTTATCTAGTTATGTAGGTAGGGGTCCTTAGGGAGAGACCTAAGAGGGAGAGGAGGTGGGAGGGAGAGACTTGAGAGAGAGGGAGAGAGAGGGTGATAGATAGAGGGAGTGAGAGAGAGACACCATCTATCACACCTCAAGTTGAGAGTACATCATCACTCACATGTGAGGAAGGAGGTACACCATCATTCCCATCTCAACCTCATGGTACACCATCTATTCCATCCTGATCGAAGGTATGCCATCTAGCCCATCTCATTTAAATATTGATGAAATTCCTAATGTTAAGATGAATTTACCTTTGAGAATACCACCTAGAATTTTGGATAGAAAGCCAAAGTTTTTGATTAATATTGATGAGAATATTTTGCATCCAATGGAAGGTAAGATTCTAGAATGAACTTGTAGAAGATATGCTCATAAGATTTGGAGAGTTTTCTTTGAAAATTTAAATGATACCGCAAGATGCCAACTATTTGTTGAAATGATATTAAGTATAAAGTATAGGCCCATCATGAAGATTCTCGGGTTGAGAACATTGGATGCTTCAAGTGAAAAAACTATTGTGAAGAAAATATTGGATGCATATTAGAGTGTGGGTAAGACCTCATGCTCAAAAGATAGTAATGTCACATGATGTGTCATTACATCAAAAATAGTAGCTAATCAAATGAGGAAAGCTCATCTAATTAGAAAGACGAGTCAAGAATAGAGAATTAATAGAAAAAAATTATCAAGAGCCATTCAAAGGCGCCAAAGAATTGAGGAAACCAATTCCAATGAATTATGGGAATTCTTATTGAGACTACCATGAAAAGATAAACCAATTGTTGAAGCATTGAGATCACTAAATGAATACTTTTGGAAGAATAACACAAAGGTATCCATGAATCAAATGGATGTGGTAAGAATGAGAATCGGTAGTTGAAACCATCAACCACATCCAAAGCATTTTTTGGATACAATTCAAACATAGTTTTTTCATAAATTTCTAGATGAGTAACCTCAAATTAAAATTTTTCAAAGATATTTTGAAATACTAAAGCATTTTTATGTCAAGATAAATCACACACACACTACTTGTTTTTATAGATTACATATTGAATTTTCTAACTATTTTAATGTTTATTGTTCTATATGTTTATATTTGCATACTAACAATGTTTTGTAGGATTGTGGCATGCATGACCCACCAACATCTTTAAGATATTTCTTATCAAAATATGTATTTGAAAGAGAGGAAGGTCAAATATTCTACAGGTAGTGAGAATTGTAAGAAAAAAATGCCTAAAAGAAATGGGGTCTCATGGTGATGTACATCACCAGGAGACCTCATTTCTTTGAGGTATTTTTTCAAATAGCTCACTACCTTGTCATTGCTACCACATTGACAAGGTAGTAAACATTGTAAAAAAAAATGCCTCAAAGAAATGGGGTCTCATGGTGATGTACATCACCATGAGATCCCATTTCTTAGAGTCATTTTTTAAAATAGTTCACTACCTTCTATTCAATATTTCCAACAATATTCCTTCTAACACCACTTATAGATAGGTGACATTTCTATTACTTAATTGGTTGTGAGTTCATTATTTGAATCAATAGAAGTTGGTCCACTTGATCAAGTAGTCAATTTTCAATAATTAATTTTTTATTCATCACCTCATTCTATCATTCATCCTATTGATTTTGGCATACCTTTGTGAGAATGAATATTTTTACTCAATGATCAACCACTAGCAATACATCCTTTAAAAAATTAGTTCGATTGATCTCTTTGATGGAAGCCCTCAAAACAATACTCGGTTCCATTTTACAATTGTGTAAAATTTGGCTTGGACCCTCGTTTTTGACTTAGGGTCATGTCCTCATCACTGTGTTAGGGTCTTTATCTTGTTAAAACCCTTCAAAATTGGCCTACAAGCTCTAAAAAACCTTTGGTCATTATATTGTTACATTGACCTATTTTCCCAGTATCCAGTTGTTTAAGATATCACTTACACCATCGAATTCATTGCTTTCACCAGCCTGCATAGTTTAGGATTGCTGGTCACCTTGATCATTTTTCATTGTTTAAAATTTTTCTATGGTTGGGCTTGATTTTCCTTTTCATGACTTAAGTCTTAAATCCTCATTCCAAAGGGTCAAATTCTCGTTGGCCTAGAGATGGCCCCCTTTTATGTTAACTTTTGCGGCATGTGTAGAATTAGGATTTCATTTTGGCTATTTGATCATCAGGGGTTGATCACCGCCATTCCTCATGCGTCCATGCTGATTTATTTCTTCTTATTTTCTTCACAAAGGCTGACGAGCTTCAACCACGTGTCTGGTGTGTTGGTGGGCCTGGTCTCCTTCTTGAACATAGTGAGAAGAGGTTTTTCGCATTACCCTAGCCTTCTAGTTTTCAGCTTCACTTTTATATTTTGCAAAAGTGATAGGGGTAAAGTAAGGTCAGTAAGGAAAATGGGAAATGCGCTACTAGGTGGCGACACTTTTTTCCTTTATTGCTTTTCTTTTTGGAGGAGCACCAAAGAAACATGTTGGGACAACAAATATTCACATCAAAAACATTCTTTGGAAAGCATAAGTTCCTGACTGAGTGGCGTGTCACCTCCCTATAAAAGGAGGACTATATCTTTTAAGGGTTGGAAAAACTTTCTGGTTTCTCTTTGTTTGTCTCGAGATGAAAGCTTTCAATAAGTGCTATAAGGTGATGTGATTAATTCAGAAGAAGTAATTATTGAAATGTCATTTTTAAGATTGAATCCGATATTGCTTTCTCTCTTCAAAATATCTTGAAGACATTAATGTAGTAGCTAGAAAGTTAATGCAAAAATATTTTGCAGCCTAACCAAGGGCTTATAAATCAAATTGAGAGCTATCAGGTATCAACATCTAACAACATTTACTTCTGGGCAAGGTGGTATTTCTCTCTTTAAACGACTATAAAAGGAAGGTGATGTTACCAGAAAGAGAGATTTTTTTAGAAAAGGATTTTTCTAGGAGGAAACTATTTTCTTCGAAAAGAGGAATTGTTTTTCCTTTTTAATTTTCCTAAAGTTTATGAACTATATTTTAGAAGGAAATAATAGAAATACTTTATTCTGGAAAATTATATCTATTAAGGTTTAAACTATTGTGAGATTGGCATCCGACCTCTATTTCAAAGTTTATTTTTAATTAAAACACAAACTATTAAGGGGAATTTTTGAGACTATGGATGAACGACCTTTTTCAAGTTTTCTTTCTTCATATTATCATTTTGAATGAAACACCGTGTCTTGCAAGCTATATTTTGATAGTTTAAATAGCATATTTCTATGTTGTATGCTTGTACTATGAAGTAGCATTTTGAGAAAAATCAGACTATGTAATTGAACTTTTCCGCTATCTTTGAAATTTTTATTTTCCTGTGCTATGTTGTATTAGGAGACAAAGTTCCCATAATTTCTGAAATATCATTCTTTTACTCTAAGGACTTTTTATGTTAGATCGAACCTTAATGAACACTACCTGCGGAAAGATTTGAAAGTCTGCACTGTGCTTGAAGTTAGCCTTTGTTGTTCGTTCTCTTTCCAACATTGAGGGGTTGTGGCATTCTATGTCCTTTATATCAATCATAGGAATGATTTGAGTTTGAAATTTTGTAGAAGCTTTGGTGTATCGCCTTTCATGTTTTATATTTACATTTTTTTTTCTCCCTTATCTCAAAACCCCAAAAGAAAAGTTGAATTTCTATAAAAAACTCAGAGGTATTCAGTGAGACACAATTTGTCCCCCACTCGTTGAATTTCCCATAAGACTGTCAAAGAGGTGCAAGCTTTGATGATCAACAATTCTTTTTCTGGCACGCCCGGTGGGACCAAATTTTTTCCAAAACACCTATTTAGAAGTCAGAAATATTTCTTAAATCAGGCTAAGGAAGGAAACTAGATATTTCATGCTCAAAGTCCAAACAAGAGCATCCTTGAGAGATCATTTCCAATACTCCTAGTTACCTTCCTCAAATCCTAGAAGGAGAAGAACCACAGGTTTTGTATCACCTGTAAGGAGTAATAGAGCAAGAAGTCAAATCCCCTTATCAAGAGCCTTATCTACTCTACGCAGAGGTTTAAATTTCTAGATAAGATTGCCTGTATACCCAATTCATAGTAATATTTTCTTGATAGCTCAAGTACCTCCTCTTGCTCCTAGAAACTTTGTAACATGGGACAATGGTAGTCTATTACAACCACCTATGCCCCCAGATATATGGCATACTATACCTGCCAATTCCCTCAAGGCTATCCTAATTTTTTTTGAAGAATACTTTGAAACCCCTTCCGAACACCTTCAAGATATAGCAGAGGAAAATGTTTCTCTAAGGTTGTTAACCACATCTTTTAAATGAAAGGCCCAAGATTGGTATCGATCTTTGGTCTTAGGTTCTATCATCTCATGGGACTAGCTCATAGAATTCTTGTTTGAATGTTTTTCAGAGAAAGGGGATCACTCCTCACTATTACATCAGTTAATTACCATTAAAAGGGCTCCCAAAGAAGCCATGAGTGACTTCAACACTAGGTTTGACAAAACCTGGCAGAGGATTCCCTTAACTACTCATCCCCTAGCTGCTATGGTGTTCATGTTTTATCTAAAGGAGCCCTATCAATCCGGACATCGCAGTTATGATAACTTCTATGGGCATAGATACCTTTCTCAACACTTACGAAGTGGCAGTATGAGTAGAAAATGGTCTGATTGACGCTAGGAAACTCCTACCCTGACCTCCTATGCCTATGTTCACGGAACCCCTTAGAACAATACAAGGAGCCTATTCAAATACATCCCTTGTGTAGAGCAATGCTTCAGACACGCCCCATTCTATGTACGTATATCCTTCCACACAAAGCAATGTGTCGAGCTCAAGTTTAGTCATGACCAAAATTAATAACATGAAGAACCTCACAAAAAAATTTTCTAATGAATTGGTCATCCTCAAATGGTAGCAGGCAACACCAATGAAGGTGAATGCTCAGACCTATGGCAGAAGAAATCTCCCTTATCAACAAAACTCATACCAAGGTTTCTCCTGAGGAGGAAGCCAATAGACGACATCCACAAACCAGATAGTTTTGTTCACTATGACACTTCAAACAGTAAAAGGAAGTCAAAGCAAAGAATTGATCCTACGCCCGAACAATTTTGTGGAAGAAGATGATGCATGGTGCCTCACCTACAATGATGATCATTTCTCATAGAATTTCCCAAAGGAAAATATGCAAAAATGGATGGTGGAACAAAAAAGCAAGGGTCCACCTTTGAAAATGAATGAATGTGGTTCATCCAAAATGGAAAATGTTTCATGTCCAGTGCAATCGCAGGGGATCCCCTCAGAACAAGAAGTGGATGTGGGGCCCGACCAAGCATTATTCTCATGGTTGGAAGGAGAAGATGTAGTGTATGCAAATGAAGCTCAAACAATTGGCGTTTCGCCAATACAGTCTGATTATAACATGAGATCTAAAAGAAGGCTCACAGGGGAATATGTGCAACAAATCTTGCCATTTACACAACCACAACAACTGTTTCCCCCAAAGAGGCAAGGTTCACCACCCATTGCCCGACCTTCTCTATAGCAACAAAAGGTACCATCAACAGAAATGGAGGTGAATAAAGCACCAACCCTAGTCTTGATAGAGCACCCTTTTCCAAAAAAAAAGAGATACTACCATTTAAGCCAAAGGCCCAAGCATTTGGGACACTTACCGTAGTGGAGTAATTGAAGAAGGCACCTACCAATGTATCATTATGGGACGTCATATCAATTCTTGAGTAGAAAACCCTACTTCAAGAAGCATTAAAGGTGGAAGGGAAAAGGTTGTAGGTGAGCGTGACTTACTTGAACAATCAGAGCGAAAATTATAGGTTTACACTTCCCCCTTAGACTATGAAAGCAACAACTTATACAAATAATGCGAGCAACGTTAAGGAAAAAGAGGTAAGCAGAACAAAGCCCACATCTTTCATTTCAACACTTATAATAGGAGATAAATTGTTGCGTAATAATATGATTGATTCGGGAGCAAGCGCAATTGTTATGCCAAAGCAAGTGGTGGATTCCTTAAAACTTAAGTATGAACCCTTGAAAGAGGAATCATGCAGTTAGATGGGAAAAGGGTCCTGACCATTGGTCAGATAAAGGATTTTTCTTTGACTCTTTTCTCTTGCCCAAGCAAAACAATCACCCAGGAAGTGGTAGTAATAGATATTCTGCCAGTTTTTGGGATGTGTTTATCAAGGGATTTCACCGCCAAATTTGGTGGATATTTGGCACTCGATTGGTCCCATTTGATTTTGAGGACCAAGAAAGGAGCAAAGATGAAGATTCTTTCGGAGCCATTGCATCCCAAACATATTGCAGACAATGCGTTCCTATGCTTTGAAGCCACGCACATGGCTATATATCAATGGGAGAAGTATTGTGTTGAAATGCTCGAAGATGAAGAGGATACAAGTGAGCGAACTCCTAAAGAAGAAGTTTTCTTAACTAGTTCATTGAGTCTGATCCCTTTGAAAACTTCCATGCAACTGGGCTTGACACTTATGTAATTTTTGACAACAATCAATTTTTTTTGAAACTAGTAAGAGACCACGAGAAATCTAATGACCCGTCAGAATAATCGGTTATGGAATCTTTTCTTTGACGGTGCCAAGTGTAAGGCCAACACCAATGTGGGTGTCCTCTCTCTCCAATGGGATTTGAAATGCTCAGAGCTTACCACTTCACGTTCTCATGTTCTAAGAATGATGTTGAATATTAGGCCATAGTTCACGGCCTAAACCTCACAAAAAGAATGGGTATAAAGAGAATACAAGTTTTTGGAGATTTAGAGCTAATGGTGAGTCAGGTACATGGTCAAGCAGTAGCAAAGAATACCTGAATGAGGTCATGAAAACATCAAGTCTGGGACCTGATTGAGAGTTTCAAAGCCTTTAACATATGATTTATTCCCCGATCATAAAATAGTATAGCTGACCAAATGGCATCAGTCGGGTCGCAATTTAAACCAATTTCCAACTCAACTAAGTAGAATGCTATTCAAGTCATCGTCTGAACCTCAATTATAGACCATGATGAGAATTGGCAAGTCTTCGATGATGATACCCAGATAGCTACTTTCATACAAAAGGGAGAAATGATGCCTTATAGTCCAACCTTAGAAACAAAATTCTCTAAAGGGAAGGTCATCCAATTAAAAGGGAATAAGCTTATGAGAGGATTAATTTCCCTCGATATCCTTTTTGACTATGAAGATGTAAGAAATGACAAATGAAGGTTCATGGTAGATGAAAAGGATTACAAAGAACCTGATGTTGGAAATGGCAGAAGGTTGAAAGTTGGAAAAGAGGTTTCGACTAAAGATAAAGAAAGACTAAGGCATTTGTGTTATGAATATGATGGGGTTATGGCTTGGACTTATGATGACATTAGAGGTTACAACCCTGGTATAATCCAACATACCATCGACCTGGAGGATAGGGCTAAACCTGTCCGATAGAAGAAAAGACTTGTGAATCCAAAGATTGAAGCATTAATGGCACAAGAGCTTACCAAGCTAGTTGAGTCCAAGAAAATATATCCAATAAAACATTCCACCTGGGTGTCAAACTTGGTACCTATCTAGAAGAAGAACAGTGATATCAGACTCTGCATCGATTTTTGGAATCTAAATAAAGCATCACTTAAAGACCATTACCCTTTGCCTTCAATGGAGCAAATGTTACAAACAGTAGCTAGGTTTGAAATGTTCTCACTACTAGATGGTTTTTTGGGGTATAACTAGGTATATGTGAAGGAAAATGACCAATACAAAACACCATTTACCACTAACTGGGGAACGTTTGCATATGCTAAAAATCCATTTGGCTTATCAAATGTTGGTGTGACTTTTCAGTGATCAATGGATATCGCCTTCAAGGGTTTAATTAACTTGATCATTCTAATATATCTAGATGACTTAATAGTATTTTTAAAATCAAGAAATGATCACTTTGATCATCTAGAGAAGATTTTCCAGAAATGTCAACAGTTCAGGATTTCTCTGAATCCCAAAAAATGTGTTTTTTGGGTGCCTCAAGGTAAGTTACTTGGCTTTATAGTCTCAAAAGAGTGAATAGTGATAGATCCTGAGAGGGTTAGGTCCATAATGGAATTACCTCTACCAGTGAACCAAAAGGGACTCCAATCATTCCTGGGAAAGATCAATTTTATCAGCAGGTTTATTTCTAACTTTGTTGGTATTGTAAGGCCTATTTCACTAATGCTAAAAAAGAATCTACCTTTCAAATGGACCTCAGAGGGGAAAGAGGCCTTCGAGCAAATAAAGATAGCAATTTACACTTCTTCGGTTTTGACCAATCTAGATTTTTCCAAGGATTTCTTACTCTATGTGTATAGTGATCAAGATAGTATAGATTTGGTACTTACTCAAAAGAGTGATCAAAATGAAGGAGAAAATCCTATTGCATTCTATTCTAGGACTTTGAAAGGGTATGAGATGAGGTACAATTTTGTGGAAAAACAAGCTTTTTCTATAGTTAAAAGTTTGAAGAAATTCAGACACTTGGTGTCAACCAATAAAATAACCATCCTTGTAGCACATCCTAGTGTGCAGGAGTACATAACAAACGGCGAGATCATTGAAAAAAGAGAAAAATGGATCACTAAGATTCTAGAGTATAATGTAGATATCTGACCAACTAAGCTGGACTAAGGAAGAGTTCTATGTGAATATATGGCATAGGAAGCAAGCCCCATGAAAGAAAGGGAAACTTTCCAAGTATACTCAAATCAGTTTGAGTCCGATGAATCTTGGGTTGTTGATCGAATTTGACACATGAAAATAGGATATTACCCAACCAGTCTACCATCTAATAAAAGGAGTTACTATTAGATACAAGGTGCAAGGTATGTACTAATCAAAGATGTACTTTTTAAAAGAAATTATGATGGTGTGTTACTCTGGTGCCTTGACACCCTACAGACAAAGAGGGTTCTTAATGAATTTCACTATAGTCCTAAGGGTGGGCATTTTTCCACCAAGACCACCACTTTGAAAATAATGAGGGAAGGATATTATTGGCCCTCTATGTTCACAAAAGCACATCATCTAGTACAAAATTTTACTCAATGCCAATTTTTTGTTGGAAAAAGAAGGAATGTCGCTCAACCCCTGAGCCCAATTGTGATAGAGGAACCCTTTGCCCAGTGGGGCCTATATTTTATTGGTATGATAAATCCTATTTCCAGTGTTGGACATAAGTGGATCCTCACAACAACTGATTACTTCACGAGGTGGGCAGAAGTTGTATCCCTAAAAAATGCGACAGAAGGAGAAATTGTTAATTTTCTCAAAGAATTGGTGACCAGGTTTGGGTCGCCCAAAACCATCATATTCGACAAATCCCAAGCTTTTATCGAGTTAGGGATGTCAAACTTTGCTATCTGGCATGGAATTTTCCTTAAAAATTCATCAAATTACTATCCCCAAGGGAATGGGTTAGTAGAATCTACCAACAAAAACCTAATTAGGTTAATTAAACGCATTGGGCTAGAACAACAAAGAGACTAGCACAAGCATCTATGGGTAGCTTTGTGGGCAGAATGAATTACCCCCAAGCAGATTCTGAAAACTTCACCCTATGAGTTGGCATACGAAAAGGAGGTATTAATGCCCATTTCTATAGAGATCCCTGCTCTACAACTATTGAAAGCATTAGGAGTTGAAGAAAATGGAGGAATGGAGGTGTGACTAGCAGAACTCCTCAAACTAGAAGAAGATAGAGAAAAATCCCATGGAGCCATGATCTACCACCAACAAATGGTCAAGTGATGGTTTGAAAAAAAGGCCTCTAGTCCCAAATTCAAGGAAGGGAGCTTAGTTTTAAAATATGATGAGCATACTACAAAACTGAGACAACACGCAAAATTTGAAGCACTGTGGAAAGGACCTTTTCGAATCAGCACATGTAAAGAAAAGAATGCTTACGAACTTGAAAATATGGAAGGTAACGCTTTAGGTATACCGATGAATGGTATTTATCTGGAGATTTACCATTAAAATGCATAATTTTTCAAAGCTTTAAATAGCTATGTATCACATGTAAAGTTTTGTAATTATTTCAAAGTTTTAAATAAGCCTAGGATAATAGGAAATAAGTAGTTCTACATATATGTAAGCCCAAGCCCAGATTTAAACATGAAACTTTCTTGAACAAGCCCAAAAGGGTTTACAAAGAAAAAGATAAGCAAGGAAGGAGTAACATGAAAAAGTAGTCCAGAGGTGCTCTCAGCCATCACCTAGGAATGAGGAAAGACTCACTATCAAGTTGTTTTTCTTTCTCTTATTCTCTCTAACCATTTGCAAAAGGATGACCAAAGAACAAGATGGATGCAGAAACAGGCCCAAGGCCTACTCATTGCTACTCTACACTAGGAAGTTGAAGTGTTTCCTCTAGCTAGTCTTGTAATCTGCTCCATTCCATACTCACAAAGTAAGAAAACACCCACTGGCTAAGAAGAGTGTCGATGTGTCACCACGTCCATAGTGCAAAAATCAGAAAGAAAGGGTAGCTAGGACACGTATATGCTAAAATCTACATGCCTCCAAAGTTCCATGGTGCTCAGGATGTCGATGCTGGGTATAGCTAATTGCACTATTTCTCCAAGCCCTTCCATCAGTGAGGTGTGAAACATCTCTTGGAATAACTAGGTATGTGCAGGATCATGATGGGCCAAAAAGTGGCAATATGATGGGTATGTGGCTGATGACTTATTTTTTACCCAAAATTGATGAAACGAAAAGGGTTTTTAAAAGAGATCCTCAACTTTCCACCAATATAAATTATTCTTTACTTTGAATTTAATAAGTAATTATTATTCATTTTCTATTCAAATTATGACTAAAGTCTTAACTGATAGACTGATTGAAAAACATCTATAGCTTTTAAACGATATCACATTTTTTGAATCCAGAACATGCGTCACATTCTATGCTTCACATACTATAGGATTAAAAAATAAAAAAAGAATTTCATGAAATTTTGACCAAGTTAAGGTGGTCAGACATACAAGTTTTTTATATTTTTTAAAAGTTGTAATAAAAAATTCATAATTAATTGTTTACTATGAAAAAAATTACAAAAAAATATGCATCACATTAGGACATGAGTCCTCTACTTATATCTAAAATCTTATAAAAAAATATTATCATTTTATTGTGCTTAGGGTGGTTAGACAGACACCTACTTATTTTTTCCCTAAAATTTAAGTACTACTGCATTAAAATTTCAAATTTTCACCAAATAGTTTTTTTTTAAAACAAATCTAGTAGTTTAGAAACTATATTCAATTTTCTACAAATTCTTTTCTTACATATTTTTGAAATAATATAGATAACTTATTCAAATTTTTTTGTCAAGTTGCCTAACTCTATTTTTTCTGAATTTTTTGCCACTTAAGGGCCTGTTTTTCCATGATGATCATGTACATACCCAGCTCAATTATCATGGACTTGGCCACACCTAGGTCTAGCAATGAAGCCGCAAAGCGAAAAAGCACATTGCAGTTGTTCTAAAGCTAGTTCTCATTGGCAATGAAGTTGGTACCCACTACCCATTTGAACACAGTCATGATAAATGGGTCACATTTCTTGATCAACCATTTGATTTGGTCACCAGTAATTTCTCTTGTGAAGCTATATTGTAGCCTCTGTGGAAGGAGCTGAATAGGGGTCCCCAAGCCAACAAACATTTTGGTGAGGTGATGAATTCTGCCAGAATGGAAAGAAATTAGATGGGAGGCCAACTAAGTTAGAGAGTTTTATGTTTGAATAAGTGTTGCATAAGGTGGTGTGACTATATATAGAAAAATTTGACCAATGAAAATGATCAATGAAATATCTGTTTTTGGCCGGACGATGATGAAATTTTTTGAGGTAGAACGAACCAGAGTAGATAAATCATACAGAGGATCCCGTGGAATGTCTTAAGAAATAAATTGGGATGTTGGGAGTAAATGCTCTAGTGTGCCGATTATTGACATGTGTCCATCACCATCATCAGTGCCAACTATTTAAAAGAAAGATCTCTAACAAATTAATGGTTATGGTTTTCAAGGGTACTTTGCACCACTTCAGCATGTTTATTATGATGAGAAGCATGCTTCTTGAGGAAATATTTCTTTTCAATCAAGAGGCGATGAAAGGAATGTACTAATTCCATCTTCACAATATTTTTGGCATTCCCAAGGGATACAAATTTTTAATCCACATGTATCATCTTGGTGGCATCATTTAATAAGCTCAGCAGCTATAGCTCAGCCTTGAGTGCATGTACCAACAAAAGCATTAATTATGCTCAAGTATATTTTTCTTTCCAAAAAAAGATTCCATGATCATTATCCCTAAGAGATCCTCTGCAACTCTTGATACAATCATGGAAGAATCCTCAACTTCTAGAAGACAGGCCACAATTTCAAGCCAATGACCTGGTTATGCCAATATTTTTGGGTGAAAGTCTTTCACCAATGCTCCAACTATAGAGGAATGACCTTTTGAGTATTGTAAGAAGGTTCCTATAGATAAGCCTATGAAAAGAGAAGTGGTACAAGAAATCACCAACAATGTTTTTGATCCTAAGCTGTCAGTCAATCCTAAAAGCCTTAGGGAATGCACGTTTCAAAGGAAGGAAAAGTATGGGACATCCAATAGCTTTTTGTTTTGGTTACAGGATTGTGGTTTGCCACAATTCATGTTTCCCACCATACATCCATGCCCTGATTTGGTCGATGCATGTGCCAGGAAATTTGATGAGGTAACAAGGGTTATCCAAAGTGGCAGGGTTAGAGTTACCATATCTACTCAAGCCATACAAGATATGTTGTGTATCCCTATAGTCTAGGATTGAGAGTTGTTCAACAAAGAAAAAATGAATCTTTTTGGGGAAGAAAGGGCTAGAAGAACAAGCTTTTATGAAGAAGAAACAAGGGAACGACTAGATAGGGGCCATGTTCATTTCCCTCTGTCATATGATATTTTCAAAGGGACACTCAGGCAATATTTTCAATGCTGGCCTGGGTATTTGGCCTCAACAATGACACCTAGGTTCTTCATTTTTAGTTAAGCCTGGCTTCTGACCAAAAAAGAGAAAAAATCCATAAGCATTACAATTTTGCAGAGGTGATAGTCAGGAACATGTTGGACCAGCTAAAAAATATAGGACTAATTCTAAATTTAGGTACCCTTCCTTCTTGGCTCATTTAATTTTGCATAAGAATTTTGAATATTTTGGTAAAAATGTGTTGGTGTCTAGGTTGGATGAGAGGAACTGCCTCTAGCTAGTTTCTATATGGACCCATCTACATTCTAAAACAGTGGATTATTATGGGTTTGCAGATTACTTTTTGAGGCCCATAATCCAAGAGTTGTTGCTTCGCCCTACGGGACATTTTTCTCCTAAGGTTTTACAATGGATGAGGATCTCGCAAACTCAATAGATTACTTCCTGGGTGCAGATTTCACATTTATTAGGTTTCATGGTTTTCCCAATGAGTCTTTTTAAATCCCCGGGTTTGTAACAAATAGGGTTTTCGTGCTAGAAGCATGCCACAAATTGATTGTTGTTGACAAAATCTACAGTGCAGGAAGGAACAAAAAAAAAAATATTTGCTTCCTCTCAATATTGCTAACAGTCAGGTCTCGCACACAAAGCGATTTTGTGAAGAACTCAAGTATCTATTGGTAGTTTTGGGCATGGTCCTCATTTGCGATAAGTGGGACTATAATCCAAGAGGAATTTATAGTGTAAATAATGACGAGCAGGAATAATTTGAGAGAAGGAAGAACGTGACTCAAGAAAGTGCACAGGTATATGTTCACTTGAAGTACATTCCTTTCAAGCGACCAGAATGGCTAAGATTCTATACGTCAAAGGTCTGATATGATAGGAACCTTCCAATAAATAAATTCCTTGACACGCAACTGAAGAAGAGGGGATGGTTAGAAAGAGAGAAGGCATATTTCTAAAGATTCTGACAAGAGTTACATTGTCCCAACCTCTTTATCAGACAATTCCCATAGGATGAAGAATTTGAATTTCTTTATGATAAGGAGGTTAGTTCCAACAACAGTAATCCAGAAACTAGCCATGAAATCGATGAAGAACAAGTTCCGCAGTGGAACCACCAACCTTGAGGAATCAATGGTCAGAATATTTGAGGCAAAAGGATTCACAGGCCCTGTCTACCTCCAGTGCCCAGAATAAGGGAAAGAAACCCCGACGGCCCACAAGAGCACCATCCATTACAATTGCTAAGGGTCAATTTTTGAAGGAATAAGTGGTAAGAAGAACAGAGCATGTTGGTTCTGGTTTAGAGAAAAGAAGGCAACTAGAAGGGCCAAACGTATCCAGAGTGCTAGCCCGAGGAGAAGAAGAAGTGGAGTCCACTCTCCAAGATACATTGACCACCGTGGTTCAGGTAAGCCTTACTCCTCTTCCTATTGCTACCTCTTTGTTTACCCCCCTTCCTCCTCTTTTGGGAAAGAATCTTCCATCCATGGACCATGATTTAATAATCCTAAATACACCTTTCCCTGATCAAAATGAAATCCTTGAGATTACCTTGTGCTCCGAGCAAGCAACATCTATTTCAGCTACTACTGACTCTTTATTCACCCTATCAATGGCCCCTTTTGAAAGAGCTGAAGCATTAGTACTAACCCCCACACCCAATCCGACAACTTCCAAGCAAACACCTGTCCACCCACCAATGTCTCTATTTACCTCCACCAGCAAATCTCCCGCTCAGTCCCAGCTGGGTGTTCCACCCTTTTCTATGAGAACACTCCCTTTCACCTCTCCCCATACCCATACATCTGAAATCTCCTCCTTTGTTACCCTCATGGTGCCCCTATTGTAGCACAAAACATTGATGTTCCTCAAAATCTCAGAGATCATTTCAATGTAGTGAAGATGGCCCAATGAAATGCTAAACAAAGGTGCCTTATGAAAAATGTTGAGTTACTTACTGCTAAGAAGAATGAGGCTTGTTACAATGAGGAACGTAATTCTCTTTTTATTAGTACCATGACCCTGCTTGTGGCTAAGCCTAAAGGTAAAATGCAACTAGAGGATTATGACATCTGGACAACAAGCCTAGATCTAACTGAAATGTGCCTATGCAACAAAGTGGTCTTAGCTAAGACCATCCAACAAGTGGTATACTCAGACTATGAAAAGATGGGTAGAAGGTTAAAAAAGAGAGACAGAACTGGTAAATGTAAGGGAAATAGTTGGCAGATTACAAACAGAGCTCAAAGCTAAGGACATCGAGTTGGCCCACGTAATGCAAGTTCAGAGTAAACAAGGAAAAGACTCAAAATTGCTTGAAGAAGTGCAAAGCCAGCAGGTTTGGCTACATGTGAAAATTGAAAGGTTAAAAGCTGATCTCACCATCCAGCATTAGATCAATGTGGGATATAAAAGTACGCAAGAAAATTTACAAAAAGAGCTGGGTAATGTCCGATCTCAGTTTTTCGATGGTATTTAGAAGGCACAGGAGGACATAGAAAAGATGAAACTTGAAAAACAAGTTGTGTCTACAATATAGGCCTGTTATTTAGACAAATGAAGCGTAAGCTCCAAACTGGTAGATGCTCTCAAGAAAAAGGGTCAAAAGGAAGAAAATGCAAAGGTAGAGGAGAATTAGCTCAATCAAGAGTTGGTTGTTGCTTGAGAAATTGGGTCCCTCCCACTACTGAAAAGACTAGTATCCTCGCACTGGGAGAAAATTGTAGCTGTAGTTCTTGTTCTTAGGCCTTTTTTTCAATTCTTGAAGGATGTCCAGGAAATAAATGAGAAGATCAGCTCAACGGTCAATCATGTCTAACAAAAATGTGACTCTTGGGTGGCAGAGTCACAAAGTTTCATTTCTAGGCTTTGTGTGGCTTCCGATGAAGATTTAAAGGATGCTAGAATTGCTGATAGAAGAACTGCCTATATCAAGGCTAGTAAAATTGTCAACTCCCAGAAAATTGCTAAGAAGTGTAAAGATTGCAAGTTAGTATTTACAAGGAGAGTTGAAGAGATTAAAAAGGATTTTAATGTTTTGGTCAACTACAAATCACCCCCCTTGTTTTCCCTAGATGGGAATGTGTAAACTATGGAGAAAATTATAGAGGCTGTCAAATATAAGGACTGGACTGCGACTAAGCTTCCAAGTTCAAGTATGGTGCATACAGCTGATGAGGTTGAATGCAATATTTTTTGCCTTTCTCGCCTTTATCATTACCTTGGAGTGGTTACTGCTAGATGGGGGTTCATGTATTTCAAAGAGGTTTTCCAACTTGATCAAGCTTACAGGATCATTTGTAGTATGTCTTTACCCACTGAGGAAGAATGGTAGGCATAAGAGTCCACCTTCTTCAAAATTTAGGAATTTCCAAAGATTTGGGTTCATACCTCCACTAGTGAAGGCCCTTGTGAGTCACCAAAACTATGAAGAGGTTTTTCACATTACCCTAGCCTTCTAGTTTTTGGCTTCACTTTTATATTGTGCAAAAGTGATAGGGGTAAAGTAAGGTCGGTAAGGAAAATGGGTAATGCACTATGGGGTGGCGGCACATTTTTCCTTTATCATTTTTCTTTTTAGAGGAGCGCCCAAGACATGTGTCGGGATGGTGGAGATTCACTGCAAAAACATTCTTCAGAAAGAATAAGTTCCTGACCGAGTGACGTGTCACCTCCATATCAAAGGAGGATGATATCTTTTAAGCATTGGGAAAACTTTTTGGTTTCTCTTTGTTTGTCTCGAGATGGAAGCTTTCAGTTAGTGCTACAAGGTGATGTGATTAAGTCAGAAGAAGTAATTGCTGAAATTTCATTTTTAAGATTGAATCTGATATTGCTCTCTCTTCAAAATATCTTGAAGGCATTAATGCAATAGCTAAAAAGTTAATGCAAAGATATTTTGCGGCCTAACCAAGGGCTTATAAATCAGATTGTGAGCTATCAGGTATCAACATCTGGCAACATTTACTTCTAGGCAAGTGTTTCTCTCTTTAAACGGATATAAAAGGAAGGCGTGTTACCAGAAAGAGATTTTTTTAGAAAAGGATTTTTCAAGGAGGAAATTTTTTTCTTCGAAAAGAGGAATTGTTTTTCCTTTTTAATTTTCTTAAAGTTTATGAACTATATTTCAGAAGAAAATAATAGAAATATTTTATTCTAGAAAATTATATCTATTAAGGTTTAAACTATTGTTAGATTGGCATTCAACCTCTATTTCAAAGTTAGTTTTAATTAAAGCAAGAACTATTAAGGGGAATTTTTGAGACTGTGCATGAATGGACTTTTTCAAGTCTTCTTTCTTCATATTATTATTTTGAATGAAACAATATTCTTGCAAGATATATTCTGATTGTTTAAATAGTAGATTTCTATGTTGTATGCTTGTACTGTGAAGTAGCATTTTGAGAAAAATTGGACTATGTCATTGGAATTCTCCGCTATCTTTGAAATTTTTATTTTCCTGTGCTATGCTATATTATGAGACAAAGTTCCCATAATTTTTGAAATATCATTCTTTTACTCTAAGGAATTTTTATGTTTGATCAGACCTCAATGAACATTGCCTGTGGAAAGATTTGAAAGTCTACAATGTGCTTGAAGTTAGCCTTTGTTATTTGTTCTCTTTCCAACAATGAGGGGTTGTGGCGTTCTGTGTCCTTTATATCAATCATAGGTATGATTTGAGTTTAAAAAATTTTAGAAGCTTTAGCGTATTTCCTTTCATGTTTTATATTTACATTTCTTTTTCTCCCTTATCTCAAAACCCCAAAATGAGGAGCCGAATTTCTATAAAAAGCCCATAGGTATTTAGTGAGATGCAATTTGTCCCCTACTCACTGAATTTCCGATAAGACTATCGAAGAGGTGCAGGCTTTGATGATCAATAGATAGCTAGCACCATTCAAAGAAGATCAACGGTTGCAGATTTGAGACATGGCCACATCTTGACCACTCCCTATGTGTCTGTGTTGGTTTATTTCATATTATTTTAAATACATAGGCTAGCAGTCGATGGCCACATATCGTACTTGGTTGTGGGACTAGTGTATCTACAAGGCTAGAGGACATAGTTTGAAGAAGATCAATGACAGACATCACAACACATGTTCTCATTAGGACTGTTCCCTGTGTGCCTGTCCGTCTAAAGCATTAAAGAAAGATAGTTACACAGACTAGTAGGCTGAGTGAAACTTGTCACATTTGTGGGACCCATGAAGCTTTGAATATGGTGATTGCTTCATAAACAAGGAGATCAACAGTCGATGACAGGTGAGGTGGGTCAATCCTAATTGCTCCTTGCCATCCCATGAGGGCCCCACCTGTGTCGTATATTTTGAAGTAGGCAAGTGCCATGTGGACATTCTAAAAGGCTCCAATCGAAGATTGCTAAAATTGGCCAAGAGGGTACTATTTCCAGACAATACCATTTTTAAGTTTATTCTTTGAGGCATATGCTTGGGAGTTTGGCCATCAGTTCTAACAGTTACTGATACGTTTGTGGTTGAAATATGTGTATAGAGTGGATCTATATCTACTTAGGGATTTTTTGATTAGGAAAAGGAATTAAAAGAACAATTAAAACTCGGTCATAATTAGTTGCACTAGTAATCTATCTGTTGATTTATTTATTTAGAAACATGATCAACGGTTGAGATTAAAAATGATCAAAGCAGACTGTTGTCATCTCGCACGCTCAAGATTTATTTGAGTATTAATGGTTGGAACACTTGCATTCCTCGATATAATGAGGACCGATGGCCATATTTTTCATTCAAAAATTTCTTTTACACACTAACAATTGAGTTTGAGTCTGAGAGAAGAATTAGCAAATATTTTCTGGTTCTTATCACTGAGAAGATGAGTAAGTTTGGAGATTCTATTATGCTAGTCCGAAGGTCTAGGATATTGAGTCTTCTCGAGTCTAAGGAGAACATTCTCGAGGATGAAATTGAGACACAGGGAGCTCTTGATACACCAAAGAGTATAAGGGGATGTAGGAAATATAAGAAGTATGGTGTTAGGAGTAACTACCGCCTAAGGAGTTGAACTCTTTCAGAAGAGATGGTCAAGTTCAAAGGGAAAAGCTGGTGGAAAATGAAAAGAAGGAAAAGAAAAACTGAAAATATCGTAAGGCTCATATGGGAGGATGTAATTCTCCCAGTGAGATTTCTGATAGCCCTTCAGACAGTGAGGGTGACATTGATCTAGAGTGTGACCATCATCCACTTTCCCTAGTACCTTCTGAAGATTTTGATGATGAGGCGGTGACAGTTCCTCTAGTTCCACCACGAACAAGATGTGGGCAAGTATCCTGAAAGGATGCTGACTCAGAGTGATGACTTTGCCTCATTTTTGTTTTAGATGACACCATATCCCTTTTTAAGGATTTTCCTATTCAACATTCATGTGATTTCTTGTTTCTAGTGCTGATGTGGAATTTTTTTAGGTTGGTGTGTTGGAGAAGTGCCAAATTTTCTAACCTTGGTGGCATGTATTTTTTTCTAGATGACATACAAGTTAATGCTAGAGCTGCAAGTGGAGAATATTTTTTGGTTAGAAAGGATGAGGATTTGATGTTGCTACAGTAAGAAACTTTGTCTTTTAAGGAGTCGGCATGTCTTCATGCAAGGGATGTGGAATTTGGTCTTTTACACTTCCATTTTCCACAATGAGTACATATAACTAATTGAGGATGTCTCAAATTCTGGTGCAAATCATTTTCAAATGAAATGAAATGTAAATGTAATTGAGCCTGATGCTTGTTGCTCCCTTATTCTATAAAAGGGATTTCAAGTCTCATTCCAAAGGGTCATATTTTTAAGTATTAATAGGTTTTTAGGTGAAAGCTAAGTTTAGAAAAGGCACTTTGTAAAGAATATGATGAATACAATAGTAGATTGTCTTGGGTATGAGTCTTGTATGTAATAGCCTTAAATTAGATCTATAGAGGCTATTGACATCAAAACAAATACTATCCTATGTATCTTTCTCACAACTTATAAATGAAAATACTAATGGTGTTATCATTTATCTTTAATTGTTCCATTGAATATATGATTATGTTTTAGCTTTAACTCAAAGAGTTGATTAAAATGCTTAAGGAGGGTTATAGATTTTGTAACGAATTGCATAGGATTTGTAAGGAGTAATTTTTTTTAGGCATTGTGAGTTTTCATAAATGCAAAGCACTATGGAAATAGTCCACCTATCTCTGAATTAAGTAGCTTACATATATTACCGGTTCTTATATATTTGACTCTGTTGCTCCAATTGATGAAACACTTGTCTATTTGTTAGAAAATATTGCATTTAATCGAGTAAATAGCATACATGGCCATAGACTTAAAATAAGAACAACATTCATTTAAAATATTTTAAAGTATAGTATGGGTTTGAGCTACCCCTGTTTCCTAGCAAATAGGTAATCATCTTCTTCAAGTTCTGCCAAACCTTCATTGAAGTACATTATTTGCAATATGTAGGAATAAATTTGCATATAAATGTGTTATCAATTGGATACACCTCACATAAACACAATATAGAACGCCCACCGAGGTCCCACAGAGCCTAAAGTGTAGGAGTAAAAACCTCAAAATCCTTTACTCGTTTTGGCCACTAGCATTGTAGATTATTCATTATAGGAGCTGACTACTCTTTAGAGAACTCTAAGGTTTTACTGGATAAATCACCAATATAAATGGTGACTCTATTGGGGAAAATGCAGAGAATATTCTAATAGAAGATCACCTAGCCTTAAGAGTCAAGAGTTTGGTGACTTTGGACATTTGGTTCAGATAGTAAGAACTTTTTAGACCTAGAAGTGATTCTATTGTTGTGATGTCACATAATTTATGTGTGACTCTACTGTGGGAAAAGACCCATAATGAAATTCATTCTTAAAAAGACCATGTTGCTTGAAGTTCAGTCATCTGTGAAGAGAGGTGGCGACTCTGTCTAAAGAACCTATTGAATATGTTAAGAGAATTTTAGATCTAAAATATTTCCAATTAGGAAGAATAATCTACAATAGCTGCAATATATCCAGGTATTCTTCATATTTTGGTTTTCAAGAAGCATACATTCTACATATGAAGATCACATTTGAAAGTCATGAAAAATTTGGTTCCCTATTAAGTGAATAAACACTAAGAGAAGGAATGGTAGTGATTTTTTTTGTATACTTCTATATTACTAGATTGAAAAATCTACTATGAGGAGAAGTATAAATTATTCTTGGAGAAATTAATTCAGAAGATCTTAAGCAAATCAAGATAGAAAACTACACTATAAAAGCTTAAGATTATGTGGTAAAATAACTTGGATGTACCCTTTGTAATTACAATGTTGATATGAAAAGCTTGTAAGGGTATAAGAAAGTATATCCTCAATATATACACCTTTATATGGTTCCTAGTGCAACCATGGTTTGTAAACAACTCCAGTCAAGTTCTAAGAGAATTTTTAACTCTAAAAGATATAAAGCTATTAATTTCATTGGAATTAATGATTACCCAAATGTTATTCCATCTAAAATCGGGGAATATTTACCAAAATTCAATGGCACAAAGAATGAAGCAACAAATAAGCATTTTCAAGAATTTAACAACTTAATGGATGACTATGAGATAGATAATGAGGATGTGGTTATGAAGTTATTTTTTCAATATTTGAAAGGAGATGTAAGGGACTTGTTCTCTAATATACCAACCTGCTCTGTTTATTCTTGGAGTGAATTCAAAGCAATGTTCCTAGAGCAATATGGTGAAAGAGTCAATTCTAGTTCTATGCTCAATAAATTTATGAACATTGCTAAAGAACAGGATGAGCTAATCCCAACATTTAACCAGAAATTTACTAAAACATTGAGGGATATTCCTGAAGGTATGGTACTAAGTGATGCAGTATGTTTGGTTGTTTTTTTGGGAGCCTTTGATAATGAGATGAGCTATTTCCTAAGATATAAGGATCTTAAAACCTTGTATAAGGCATATGGGGTAGCCATGAACATTGAAAACAACTTGAAATATTGAATGCAAAGGAGTTATCTATCTACAAGTGTTTACTACCCTGAGACACTAACTATTGACAAGAGGTGTATGTTAAAATGTAAACATGAGTGTGAAAGCACCTACAACCCTATTGTTTCAGCTTACACATCATTCCATAATATTGATCACATAGAGTCCCAAACATATCTTCAAGAAGTTGCATGCATTTGTAATCCTATAGCCCCTATTCAAGATCTCTCTTACATAAGAAGACATGAAGGAGAATCATTATATAATTTTTATGCAAGATTTATGGATACTCTATCTTCAATTCCTGAATGCCACAAACCTGAAATATGTAGCATGCATTGATTTATTTTATGAATCTTATGAACCAGGATTGAGTTCTCTACCAAAGGAGTTGAAGCCAGCTAGGCTTGACCAAGTGTGTGAATACATTTCATGTTTTGAAAATATTAGAGATGATCATAAAAAGAATATTATGTTTCCAATTTGCAATGGTAATGATTTTTCTACTCCATATGAGTTAAGTAATTAGATATCACATAAAGAAGAAGAGAGTAGAGTGAAGATTGAAAATGTACACCTTAGTGAAGTGAAATGTGTGGTTTCAATTCTTTTGAAGACTCCAATATTTTTGGTCCTATGGAAGATATAACATTGTGCAATCAATTTGAATATTTTGAACATAGTTACAGTGTTGATAAGTCTCCTTGATGCAATAATAATGATGATGTCATTGAGGATGATCACTCCTCTGATAGTTAGGGTTTTCCTCATATGAAAAAGATTGAATTCTTTGCTACAAATGAGAAATATGATAGTGGAAAAACATGTTTTCCTGAGAAGGAACAACTCTCTTCCTATGAAGAATTTTTAGAGTATGAGTTAGAGATGTTACTTGAAAAAGATGTAAATGAAGTTGGAAATCTATTTGTATGCTCTTCTAGTGATTTTTGTGATTCTAAAAATAATGATGACTTGAAGGATTTAGATCTTCATAATGACGAGGTTGAGGTTTTTATATCAAAAATGAATATAAGGGAAAACCCCTTATTTGATGAGCCTCCATCTTCACTAGAGATAAGGAATGATGATCCTTATTGGTGTAGAGCTAATCCAATTTTTGCTGAGAATTATGATGATGCACTTGAAACATGGTTAGAATGTGGCCTTGAGAAAACAAAGCAACACATGGATAAGCTTCTGGAGGATGTTACATATGACTGTTTCACATTTGATACAAATGTTGTAGATAAGGATGAGTATCCTGATGATAATTACTTAGAAGAATATGAATAATTTCAATTCTCAATTCAATTGGGAGATGTTTTAGTGGAGCGTGACAATAAAATACAGAGCAAAGAATGTTATTTTCAATATAAAGATATGTCATGTGATGATGGAAATTTTCAGTGTTTTCCTGATAGTACAATACAAAATGACCAAGATTACATTAGTGATAATATACTCAGAAAATTTGAGAGAAGAGCTAGTGACAATGTTTATAAACAAGCAGTCTCCAAGGGTATCTACATAGTCCTGCTTGTAAGAAGAAGGATATACATGTTGCAATGGTATGGAAAAGGTAAATGTCGGTTGAAGGAAATAAGTTCTTTCAATAGATTGGTTTTTGACAGGGGCAAGAATCAGCCCTAATTTTCAGTGGCCTGGTGCCACCAGGAAAAAATTGAAGCCTAGTTAGATTGTAGAGTGCATACTCAAAATTTGCACCTCGGGAGAAGGATTTAGATAGAGTGGAGATTAAATCTCCCTTTTTAGGTCTTGTTGTCCCTCTTAAAAATTGTACATATTTTTTTTTGTTTTTCTTTTTCATTTTTTTTTCTGGTCTATTTCATCCATGAATCTGGGATCTATCCATGCCTACGAGAGGAATGTGTCCCCAACAGGAGCCACTGATGGAGCCCCTCAAAAAAATCTCAGTTCCATTTTACAATTGTGCAAAATTTGGCTTGGACCCTCATTTCTGACTTAGGGTTGTATCCTCATCACTGTGTTAGGGTCTTTATGTTGTTAAAACCCTTCAAAATTGGCCTACAAGCTCTGAAAAACCCTTGGTCATTATATTATTGCATTGACCTATTTTCCCAGTATTCGGTTGCTTAAAATATCACTTATGCCATCAAAGTCGTTGCTTTCACCAGCCCCTAGAGTTTAGGATTTTCTGTCATCTTGATCATTTTTCATTGTTTAAATTTTTTCTACGGTTGGGCTTGATTTTACTTTTATTGACTTAAGTCTTAAATCCTCATTCCTAAGGGTCAAATTCCCGTTGGCCTAGTGTACCGTAGAAAAAAGGAAACTTGCTTGTTTTTGGGTTAATTGATGATAAATTCGACTTAATGAGGCCTTGATTTGGTGTTGTGAAGTGTTTTTCACATCCACACTAGGTCTTGGACCCTTTCAAATGCATTTAATGATGTCTTGTGAAGGTGTTGTGAAGTGTTGTAAAACATTTCTACACTTTTCTAGACTCTTCTTATTATAATTAATCCAAAAATCACCTTTTTACCCTTTATCAAGTCCTATTTTAAAGTGTTGTAAAGTCTTGTAACAAGATTTCACGCTTTTCATTTTTCAGGTTGTTGCATAATGTAATAAAAAAATTACCTTATTTCACATCTGAAAATTACATTTAAACATTTCACTTTAAGTCATTGCATTGCACTTTATTTAATTTCTTATGTTAGTATGTGTTCTCTTCAAGCATTGCATATTTCTAGAATATCAAGTTGCTTATATGATTCTATTTTTCATGGAAATAATCCAGGACAACAAAGTAAAAAAATTGATAAGCAGGTTGCATACCCTCCTAGTACCTATTAGATTTGTACGAATATCATAACACAAGAGGATACAAGTGTAGATAAATTAACGAAGGTATTTTGGTGAAAGTAGCTACAAGCATTAAGGATCTTGATTGTCCCTCTCCTCTTCATCCTTTGGAAGACATTAGAAAAAAAAAGGATGAAATCATAGAAACATTCTTGAATATCACCTTACCTAATCTCCATAACCATGACAATCAACATTGTTCTTCTCCTAATACCCCTCCTCAATGTAAAGAGGATAGGTTAGTGTTAGAAGACATCCCTATTAAGAATCGTGAAACCCTTGATCCTCCCTTCCCTCATGCTCCTACCATTTGGGACAATATATTTTACAACCACAGTGGTCCTTCTCTTGATGCCTCCCCCACTTGTGATGAAGCTACTTTACAAACCTCAAACTTGGATGAACATATTACAAGCTCTCCTAGAAGAGTAGATAATATGGAACAAGAGAATGAGACCTTAAAGACAATGGAAACTCAACTAACACCTCCTAATCATCCCCCTCTTGCTAATTCCATCATTGATCACTCCCCTATCGGTGATGAAGTTATTGTGGAAGAACCGAGCCTTAATTTTCAAGAACATGTGGTTCATTATTTTCCTAAAAACTCTCCTTCTAGGGAGGATATCATGATACAAGACACAAATAACATTGATAATAATATTATGCACTTAAAAGAAGATTAAAAACTTATGTTAGAATCTCATTCGCAAAGGGATGTTAATATTATTCAACCTCAACTCATCCTTTACCCACCGTAACATACACCTTCACCTCCATCTAAACCCAAGTTTACTCTTTAGCCACCTCAGAATAATGTATCACAGCAGCTGATTCATAATACCATTGCTCAGACATATAACACTAGAAATAATTTGTAACCACAAAAACCCACACCAACACCCTTACCTTTGCCAAATACCATTTTTCCTAGAGATCCTTGATTAAATTCACCCATTCAGGAGTACAATTTTTTTGAACAACTAAAGAATACTCCTACTAAGATATCCTTATGGGATCTTATTCAAGCATCCCCTCACTATCACAACATGATCAAAAGAGCCATTGTGGTGTTGGTTTCATAGTGGACTATTCTAAAAATCATCGTCTGTGGTTCCCTAGTTTTTTTTATAGTAGACTATTGTAAAAATCATTGGCTTTGGCTCCGTTTTATGGCAGATTTGAGGGTTTTAAAACTGTCGTTCTGCGCAATCTGTAGGTCATTCTACTTGGGTTTTTTGTATAAATGGTTTATTTATTGTTTATGTTAAAACTATTTTTGTTTGGAATCTGTAAGTTGCTTTCCATGGATGTCTGGCGTTATGGTTTTATATGGATGGAGAAATTGCAGTTAAATCTTTTTTGTTTCGTGAAAAAATATGGTTAGGTTTTGTATTTTTTTCATTCCTGGTTTATTTTTTGTAGTTCTCTTTGTGCATCTTTGGCCTTATACCCATTACCATAGGAGCAACTGTAGCTAAATCTTGTTTCGTTCATCAAAAAATATGGTTAGGGTTAGTAATTTTATTGCACTCCATTTATTGTTTTAGTTTTATGTGTTTATCTTTGTCGTTAGATGGATTAACATAGGAGAAATTGGAGATTAACATAGGAGAGATTGCATATATATAGATATGCAATTTTTTGTTATTTTTTTGAAGTTTCTGACGGGATTTCCGTCAGCCGAGCCATGAATAGGATTTGTCGTGTAATAGCTCTTTTACAATTTCTCATGAAAGAAAGAAGATTTAACTACAATTCCTGCACCCACAAAGAGTGGTAATCTCTTTGAAGTCTCCAAAATGGGTATAACATCAAAGATAGAAACATATAACAAGAAGGAATTAACAATAAATTAATCATCTATGCAAAACACCGATGTAAAAAAGAGTATAACCCCACAAACTTCATTGAAAATTCAAACTGCATCACCTCGCACTAAATATTATAGAGAAATAGAAAAATTGTAAAAGAGGTATTAGAATAACACTAATGTAACTTGGATTCTCAATTAAGTCTATAAATATATATATATATATACATGTATGTATGCATATATATATATATACATGTATGTATGCATATATATATATATACATGTATATATGCATAAATATATGTATGCATGTTTTACTAATAGCTCTGTTACAATTTCCCCATTTCTCTATAATACTAAATGCTAGATAATGCAACTCCTTTTATACAATTACTCTATTTGTTAGCAGACTACAAATATCATGGGCACCAAAGTGAAATCAAAACCATGGCAGCTCAATCAATGTGCAAATGTATATATGCAAACACAAGAATAATATATGTGTGTATCTATATATATATATATATTATACATATATACATGCATATATTGTAAATTCGAGCTCCATTATTTGGCATTAAATATTATAGACAAATAGGAAAATTGTAAAAGAACTATAAGGAAAACACTAGAGAATGACATACATCTGATTCTTAAGTATCATCCTAATAGCTCTTACAACTGTTACATAGACTGCTTGTCTTTCACCAATATGTTGCATGATATTCTTTTTCCCACTTCCACCTTTCACATAATGTGCATATTTTTTGGTAGGCCCTTGCTTGGCATGCAAGTGATTTTATCTTTGTCCATCTTTGGCCTTATCCCTATTACCATAGGAGAAATTGTAGTTGAATCTTGTTTCTTTCCTCAAAAAATATGGTTAGGGTTAGTATTTTTATTGGCCTCCATTTATTATTTTAGTTATCTATGTGCATCTTTTTCGTTAGATGCACTAAGATAGGACCAATTGCATATTAACATAGGAGTGATTGCATAAAAATGTATATGTAGAGGGTTGGTATGAAATGATGAACATGTTCAAGATAAAATTAGTTTCGTCGCTGATAAGTCTTATTGTTTCTAATATCTATTTTATCTGTTCAATTTATTTGTTTGAAGTTTTAGGTGGGTTCTCCGCCGGCTTAACCGTGAACAATATTTTTTGTGCAATAGCTATTTTACAAATTCTCTATTTGTCTACAAAATTTAGTGCCAAGCAATGTACCTCAAATTTCTAATTAACCCTGTGGCATTATAGGTAGTATGTACATATTATTGCTACTGGGTATGTGCAGGATCATCATGGAAAAAATAGGCCCTTAAGTGGCAAAAAATTTAGAAAAATCAGAGTTAGGAAACTTGACATAAAAATTTGAATAAGTTATCTATATTATTTCAAAAATATGTAAGAATAGAATTTATAGAAAATTGAATGTAGTTTCTAAACTACTAGGTTTTTTTTTTTTTAAATCTATTTGTTAAAAATCTAAAATTTCAATGCAGTAGTACTTAAATTTCAGGGAAAAACTAAGAAGTAGGTGTCTGTCTGACCACCCTAACCATAATAAAATGATAATATTTTTATATAAGACTTTAGATATAAGTAGAGGACTCATGTCCTGATGTGATGCATATTTTTTTGTAATTTTTTTCTAAGTATATAATTAATTATGAATCTTTTATTACAACTTTTAAAAAATATAAAAACTTGTATGTCTAACCACCTTAACTTGGTCAAAACTTCATGAAATTCATTGTTTTTTTAATCCTATAGTATGTGAAGCATAGAATGTGACACAAGTTTCGAATTCAAAAAATGTGATATCATTTGAAAGCTATAGATGTTTTTCAATCAGCCTATCAATTAGGACTCTAGTTGTAATTCAAATAGAAAATAAATAATAATTATTTATTAAATTCAAAGTAAAGAATAATTTATATTGGTGGAAAGCTGAGAATCTCCTTTAAAAACCCTTTTTGTTTCATCAATTTTGAGTAAAAAGAAAAGTCATCAGCCACATACCCTACAAAAACCCATCATATCACCACTTTTTGGCCCATCATGATCCTGCACATACCCTACTCATTGGCTTTACAAGTTCTATTTAATATGGGTTTGGTACCAAATAATGTAGCTTGAATTTTGAATTGACAAACCAACTCTTACACAACCTACTTGTCTTGTACGAATATGTTTAGTGTTGGTTTCCAATCATTTGTGATTTACCTATGACTTTTAAGTGTTTTTTTAATAGTTGTTTTACAATTTCCCTATTTTGTCTATAATATTTAGTGGCAAATAATGTAGCTTGAATTTTCAATTGAGAAACCAGTTGTTACATAGAAATTGTTGTTACAACTTGTCTAGATAGTGATAGAATTACAAGTAGAGATGTTTATAGCTAATTATTTTCATCATAAGGTCTAATACCTTTTATACAATTCTCTATTTGTCTTCAATATTTACCAGCAAAGGATGTAGCTTGAATCTTGTATCAATATGTTTCAAATTTTGTTATATGTGTATAAGTTTAAAGAAATGGGAAAGGTCTTTTTTATATAAAAAGATTTAGGATCACATCATATAATTATTGTCATAACCTAAAGAAAGTAGGTATTATCATAAAGAACCAACTTTATATAGTTGATTTAGCAAGCTAAAAAGATAGCTCTATGAGCGTGGAGAAATGTAGTCAGCATAATAGAATATGTTGTGTAATTGTAGCAGCCAATGTATGACGGTTAAATCGAAACAGATCAGGAAGAAAGAATATAATGAAACATATTGATATAACACACTCAGTAAAGATGTATGGTTTACAAGCAAGGCCTTTAATAATAGCAATAGGATTTATTGTAGACTTAGAGTTGTCCTTCAACATGTATAGGTCTTTTGTTGGAATTTGTAGCAAACTAGTGGCAGCTTCATCAAAAGCAATACACCAAAAGCTGGTTGAATGGTTACATATATACATACATATATTCTAAATTTGAGCTCCATTATTTGGCAATAGATATTATAGAGAAATAACCAAATTGTAAAAAAAATATTAGGAAAACACTCAAGAACCACAAAAAATGAGAGAATATTGAAACCTAATATGAAATAGAGCTTTGAAATAGGACGAAAGAATATCATAAAATATTCTCACAACACAAGCAATCTATGTAATAGTTGGTTGAATGGTCTTAAAGCTTTAACTGCAAAAGATAGCGATGGTTGCATTCCTTGATTTCCATCTAGAAATGGTCACAAAACCAAACATTAGCACAGGGGCAATAGACCTGGGATATTTTTTGCAAGGAGATTCAAGCAAATTAGGGAAAAAATAATATCATGAAACATATTCATACAGGATTTGAGCTATGTTCTTTGTTAATAAATATTGAAGACAAACAGAGAAATTTTATAAGAGGTGTTAGAATAAGAACTATTTGCTGCAAGTTATTTTACATGGGTGTTTTGCATAAATGTTTTCTCTATAATATTTAATGCCAAGCAATGTAGCTCAAATTCATAATTAAGTCTGTGGCATTATACACATTTTGTGCAGATTGTTACATCATATAGTTGTTGTCATATCCTAAAGAAAATAAGTATCATCATAAAGAGTTGGGCTCACATAATTGAGTTGGCAAGTTGAAAAGATATTTCTATAAGTGTGGAGGAAAAAATAGTTTGGTGGCTTTTAAGTGTTATTCTAATAGTTTTTTTATCTTTTCAACTTTATATCTTTAGTTGATAGGCTATTTGTTTGAAGCTTCTATTTATTAAGAAGACAACATTTAATCATGCAATATGTGTAACATATTCATAATGCCAGAATGGCTCTTCTGATAATGTAACTAAATCAATATATTTTCTTGCATATTTTGTAGTATACTTTCCCCCACTGCAACATTGAATATTGTATTTACTTCCTGCTATGCCATTGTACTACAATTGGTGTATATATATATTGAATTTTCTATTTCGTATTTAAAAATATACATATACGTAGACA
Organism: Sequoia sempervirens; assembly: GCA_007258455.2. NCBI lineage: Eukaryota > Viridiplantae > Streptophyta > Pinopsida > Cupressales > Cupressaceae > Sequoia > Sequoia sempervirens. Next base: position 565,026,020 of record VDFB02105785.1, on the reverse strand, counting down.
TATTTATCCATATATACAAACCAGGACCCCTGTGGCTCATTTGAAAATGCAAGTAAACATCCAAACTCGATTTTCCCTCAGTTGACTGATTGAGAAGGCTTCAAATTCAAACCTTTAGTTGCCTATAATAATGCCAAACTTCAGATTAGACAATATTCTATAAGCAACCAAAAAGGTTTGAATTTGTAGCCTTCCCAACCACTTGATTGAGTGGAAAATCAATTTGGATATTTATTGCCTTCATAAATTTCAAGTGCAGGAGTTAGATAGTGAGAAACAAATATGATATACACATCTACTTAGATATATTAGTATGTATATAAATAGATATATAGATATGTACATATGGATATATATATCTGCTTATATGTGTGTTTATAAACATGCAGAGAAAGGGGAAATTCAATGCATATATGTACTTAATTATTTCTACATATATATACATGTGCATATATTCTACATTCACGCTCCATTATTTGGCATTAAATATTATACACAAATAGGAAAATTGTAAAAGAACTATTAGGAAAACACTAAAGCATGACATATGTCTAATTCTTGAGTAGCATCCTAATAGCTCTTACAACTGTTACATATATTGCTTGTGTTGTACCAATATATTACATGATATTCTTTTTCCCTCATTTGTTTGAAGCTCCCTATAACAAATTGTTAATTGTCATTGTTTTTTTTTTGTAAAGTAGGAAAATATATTGATTAAGTTACATTGTCAAAAGAGTCATTGCGGTGTTCCTTGCATATTACACTATTGTAAAAATCATCGCCCTCAGGTCTCTTCTATAATAGAATTGAGGTTTCCCAAACTATTGTGTTGTAGAACCTATAGGTCATTTTGCATGGGTATTTTGCATAAATGTTTTGTCCATAATATTGAATACCAAACAATGTAGCTCAAATTTCCAATTAAGCTTGTGATGTTATACACATATTGGATAGATTATTGCATCATATCATTGTTACCATAATATAGAAAAAATAAAAAACTGCATAAATACCCATATATAGAAATAATAAAAAATTGCATGGATACACATATAAGCGGCCTCAAAGATAGAGAGATACATATAGGGGTACATGCATTTTCATTTTTCATTTTTATTCTTGTTATTATATCTCGTGTTGTTCAAGGACAGTATTAAAAGTGGAATGGTTATAGATTGATATTTCTAAGTTGTCTACCAATTACCATTGGGATGTTGCATTACATTAATCTTTTATTTTTATTGTGAAATAGAGCTGTCAGTTAGTGAAATCAAATTGCAACATTTTTTCCATGCGAATAATTTCCCAGAACTATGTTTACGGAAATAGGCTTTGTGGATGGGTTTGCAAAACCCCCCAATATTGATTTGTTGGCAACACCCATTAGTTCCATTGTGGAGTCTGGCTCTAAGGGCATGCTCCACCGGCCTTCAGATCCTGATTTCGTAAGTATAATTTTCCTTTTTGTTATACCTATTGCAAATTTGGCATTATTATTTCTAGTTTTCTTGGCTTCAAGGTGTATATATACATGGGTCATCTTGACAAAGCATATCTTGACAAAGCATATAGATGTGGAAGTAGATATGCATTCCTATTTTCCAGCATATAAAAGCATCCCTTTCATGTATATGTATATTTGTATGTATATGTATGTATATATTTGTATATGTATATGTATATGTATGTATATGTGTATATATGTCTATGCACATATATATATACATATATATATGTATATATATATGTATGTATATATGTATATGTATATGTATATGTATATGTATATGTATATGTATATCTATGTATATGTATGTATATGTATATGTATATGTATATGTATATGTATATGTATATGCATATGTGTATGTCTATGTATATGCAAAAAAAAACTACAATATGATAGATCAGATATGAAGACAACAAATTTTTCCCATTTTCTATGAAATCAACAACAATGACTCTTTTGACAATACAACTTAATCAAAGTATAGTTTCTCACACTACAAAATTCAATATTTCATTTACTTCATCCGCCCACATTTACTTTGTATGCTCCCATTGTGCAGCAACGTCAAAATGCATTAAGCCTCACGCAAGAAAACACTTACCATCTAGCTCCCATGTACCGAGGTTGCCAACTCCTATATGTGTCTGTATGCATATGTATGTATGTATATGTATGTATATGTATATATATGCATATGTATGTGTGTGTATATGCATATGTATATGCATATGTGTATGTATATGTATATGTATATGTATATGTATGTGTATGTGTATATATAAATGTATATGTATGTATATGTATATGTAAAGTTGAGAAGGATGCAAAGAAAAGACTACAATATCATTGATCAGATATGAAGACAACAGATTTTCCCCAAATTGTCATTGTGTCATGTGTGCATAGATACATGCCTACAAAATTCCTTATATATAGTTGGCTTCAATAAACATAACTTTCTATTGGTTGTGTGTAACCAATATTGCATTGTTCTAAACATGAGATATGGGAATAGTGAAATAGTGGAAGTGGTTAACACAAAAAACTACAAAATCATTGTGTATATATTTTAATATATTCTAATGCTCAAACTATGCTATTACTTTTCTTATCATTCATAGATATAGATTTATATACACATGGATACACATATATATTGTGTTATATGTTTATGTGTAATTGCTACTTTAAATATATCTATGGTTATAAATGTATATTCATATATCCTAATGTGATTGAACTTGTATGTATACTCGAAGGATGTATGAGTACATTCAAGTTGCATAGTCCAATCAATTATTGAATTTCAAAAGGGTAAAAATAGCAACGAAACTATTTGTACTATAGGCGGCATAAAGAGGAAATATCCATGAAGCACCGCAAAAAATACTTGCAGCAAAGGATAACTACAACAACCACACCTGCATGTCAGACTGCTAACAATCCTCCCTTGTAGCACCCATTTGCAATGGCAGATGCCACCCCTTATATACAATCTCAGAGAAAATCCCCTATTGCACCAACATAGCAACAACACCTCAAAGAAATATTCAACAATAGCTATCTTGTTGTGGTAAAGTGGTTTCGATATCGTATAGATGCACTTTTCAGCCATTTTGTTTGCCAAATATGTAGGGAAAGCTACATAGGGATACACACTCGAATGTTAGGGTCAGGAGCCACATGTGTAAGGTGTTATTCTAAAAAAGGTACCCATCAGTTTAGCTCTACAAATGGCATGGACCCAGGACCACAACCATTGTTACTGACAAGGTTAACACAAGTTGAAGAAATGCTTATTGCTAGGGTGGCTCCAGTTTTACATGTGTCCCACGCTAGAGGAGAACAATTTAAATATAGTGGTCACACAATAAGCCTACCTCAAGATCTCTCGAGCATAACAAAACTTTTCCCGTGTCGATTGCAAGACCTTGAGGTCGTGATCATCCGCTGAACCACCATTGAAGGTAGGAATTACGATTATTATGTTAATAAACATCATGTCATGGATGCATTTAAATAAAAAATTCAATATGACAAATACTACAATGATGTTGAGATTGATGTTGAGGCTCTTAATATGTTACCTAATGTTATTGTTGATGTGTCCAATTTCTTGCATACAATAGACCAAGTTTCTGATGAAGAGTTAATGCCATCAACTAGCTCAACAAATTTTGGTCAAGAAGAAAATGGCCATTCAAACTTTTCATCATTTATTCCTTCCTTACCAAATGTTAGGTGAGAGATGAAAGCAATCAAACATGTCTTACAAATTAAAAAAAAGAAGAGAAAAATATATTGTCTTGGCCTAACATTAGCTCTTCTCCTATTAATGAATACAACACTGAAGTTTTATTTTCAATGGCCTTTCCAACATTGTTCCCCACTGAAGTTTTATATTCATGCAACACTTGCATGAATATGCCTTCAACCTAATGAGATATTTTGACCATAGATTTGGAAAACATGTTAGGTTTAGATATTTTCTCTACAACTTGATAATGAGACATTGCAACCAACAAACTTTTTCCGTCTTTATTCAAGTGGATCTAGAGGACAAAATTCCCAGGTCATTGTCTGTTTTGCAGCAATAGCTTCAAGCTGCTCCTGATCGCCATATAGCTAAGCAGTTGATGTTTTTTGGCGCATCATTACATGGGACTTTCTCTTTTTGGAACTCTTGTCGGTCCCAGCTAACTGCTATGATCGAACAGCTTGGCATACCTACCCTTTTTTTCACTTTGAGTTGTGCAGACACAAAATGGGTTGACCTACAAAATGTTTTCTCTTTTGTAGCCCGTTTAACAATGGATCCTTAAACAAAGACACTAATAGATAGTGTTTTTCAAAATCCACATATAACATCTTCATATTTGTATCATAGATTCTCAATTTTCCTTGAGGAGGTGATCGGAAAGCTTTTGCATGTAAAAGATTATTGGTATAGATATGAATGGTAGCATTGTGGCTCTACACATGTGCATGGTTTTTTATGGCTTCTAGAAGCTCCCGACATGGACACTCTTGATTGGTCCAATGACCACGATGTTACCATGGCAAGGAAATTTTTTGATAGATATGTTTCAGCTTGGAATCCACATTGCCTTGCACAAAGATTTCTTAGAATGTATCATTGTTCTAAAGAAAACTCGTGCTTGCTTACCATGAGATAGATCCTTTTCAATGATCCAATCACATATTATAAAGAGTTGCTAAACATAGTTCAAAGACACACAAAATGCTTCAAACATACTTGTTTAAGGAGAGAAGGAGAGCAATTACAATGTCGGTATAAAGCACCTTGGCAGCAGCAGCTTACCTCTACATTGACATCTGATGTTGAGTCTAACAAATCCTACAAGCCAACAATAAATGATGATTGCCTAAATATTCATAGCCCAGACATGCTTTCAATTTGGTGTGCCAATGTTGATTGCTAGCTAGATGTTTCTAGGAAAATTATTTTGAATTATATTTCTAAATATGCAAATAAATCTGAGAAAAAATCAAAAAATTATCTTGGTATGTTGAAAAGTATTGCAAATACAAATATAGTTGAGGATGGAGCACTGGTTGCATATCAAAAATTCATGATGAATATTCTTGTGGAGTGTGACATCTCTACATAGGAGATATGCCATATGTTACGAAAATTTCCTCTTCTCACTTCAAGTTGAATTTTCTTTCTTTTGAATGTTGGCAAAAAGACATGGTTTCGTATAAACAAATATGATACTGATGAAGAGCTGCCAACAAATTATATTCACTGTTATATGGAAAGGCCTCCAGAGCTAGGTGGTGTATCCTTAATTGACTCAGTCTACCTATATACACACTCATAGAAGCACAAAAAGGATAAATGGAAACCGAGGCACTAGCCTATAGTTGTCCTTTTCTACTCGTTGTTCAAGACTGTTCCCATTGAAGATATTTGAGACAATTTGTTGAACTGAACTTATGTTATACAAACTTTTTCGTAAGATACAAATAAATATAGGTCTTCTCAAAGAAGAGATAATACAAAATTGGAAAGTTTTAAAAATAGTTGGTTATCATCCAAGTTGGCATGTTAATAGACTTCCAGTTGCATCCACAATTGAAGAAGAAAATGATAGTGATACTGATGATTTGAACCACCGACCTTCTATGCATGAATATGAATGGGAAGTTTTCTCTCGGCTTGATGCTACTACTAACTTTAGTATAAATTAGCTTCATCTATTGGGTAGGCGGGATTTTGATATGAACCATCCATGGAATACAAACCATATACCTGAACAACTTCATAATATTGCTTTGTAGTTCATCACATCAACCAAGGTACATCGTGAGCAAGCTATGGTACAATTTTTGTCTTTAGATATGTTAGTCCATCAACTTTCACCAAAACAACAATTGGCTCTTCAAATAATCCAATCCAATTGCATGCAGCAACCTTCACCCAAAGCCCCTTTCCACATGATCATTCAAGGCACAGCTGGCACTGGAAAATCCTTTTTGATAAATTGTATTCGACAACAAATAAACACCTCTTTTGTTGGATCCAACAGTTGCTTGCTCATATTGGCTCCTACAAGTGTTGTTTTGTACAACATATGTGCCTCCACAATCCATACAACACTTCAGATTCCCATAAAGGATATGAATACTTTGCAAGGGAAACAATTGAAAATATTCCAAAAACAATTTTAGTATATTCAATACATTTTGATAGATGAAATGAGTTTTCTAGGCCCAAAGTTGTTGTTGAAAATAGATAGTCGGTTGTGCCAAGCATTCCCAGATAAGCAAAGGGAGCCATTTGGTAGTGTTTCTATGATCCTTGTTGGTGATCTTTCTCAGTTTCCACCTATAATGGATACCCCTATTTATGCTTCACACTCATCAGTTGTAGACTTGTGGCACACTTTCACAGTCTCGATAACATTGGACACTATTTTCTACCAAAAAGGAGATAGCCCTTCACAGTAAAAGTTTTGGGGAATCCTTCTCCATATAAGAAATGGTGAGGCTCTCCACGATGACTAGGAAGAGCTTATGAAACAAACAAATAAAATTCTCTCAGCCACAAAAATAGAATAATTTGATGTTGCTACACATTTGTTTGCCACAAATGACTTGGTCGTATTCCACAACAAAAAAATGATCAAACAGTTAAATCTAACCATAGCCATTAGCATTGCTTGAGTAGCACAACAACAAACATCTGATCATGGAGATGATGACCAACTTCTCCCAAAATTGCTACTTTGTGTTGGTGAACAAGTAATTATGCTAATAACCAATTTGTGGATTCAAGCTGGCCTAGTGAATGGATCCCTTGGTGTTGTTATAGCTATTGTGTACAATGCACATTGTGAACTGCCAAACCTGCCTGACTATGTTGTTGTTCGCTTCCAAAATTACATTGGTCCACCATGGGACCCAAAAAATCCAAGATACATCCCCATTCTAGCTATAACTTGAGGTATTTGAACACAAATTCCACTCACTATGGCATGGGGAATCACAATACATTAAGTACAAGGCTTAACATTGGATAGAGCAACAATAAACATAGGCAACAAAGAGAGGCAAGAGTTGACTTTTACATCTATTTCTCGTGTTAAATCAATTGAAAGACTCTGTATTGATCCAACTTTCTCATTTGAGAGATACTCCAAGCTTAGCAACAACAAATACACTGCTTAGTGTCATAGTGATGAGACATGTCTGGAACAACTGCATCCCTTTCCAAATGCTTCCACTCTCTACCCATAGTCTGGCTTTAAAAAAAGGCTCCAAGATAATTGTTTTTGCATCTACCTTAACCTGTGTGCCATCATCTTTTCAAGCATTTCTAAGTTGAATTTTTTTAAAATGCCAAGCAATAATTTGTGCAAAATGGTTATAATCCCAAAGATGCACAAAGATACTATGCATCGATAACTAGAGGTTACAACTTGTACAGGCCAATGGAATGTTTTGAACATTCTATTCTATTAATCTGTTGACTTCTCATTGTAAGATTTTGTTGTGTGATACTTTCAGTATATGGCATTCAAAACAATACACTCTTCTATATATTCAATTTTCCTATCTTTGTTTAAGTGTTTTAAAATTCCATGATATCAATTGTTTATCAACATACCTACAATTCTCTTTCAAATAATTTTAACGGTGTAAACATACAGTTGTATTTGTTACAAATTGATACATATGTAGGTACAAACAACTTCAACTATCAAAGATGCACAAAGATTGGGACCAACAATAACTAGAAGCTGACATTTCTATGTCAATAATGTGTTTACAACATTGTAGTATATTAAACTATATATGCACATAATTTAGATGCATTCTCAAAAAAAGTTGTCTTCCATTTGACTAATAAGATTAAAATCCTGCAACCATATTGTGTTTTCTATTCTCACTGCCTATATGTATGTTGAGTTTTCACATTTTCACTCTGTGCTTTGTTCCCACAAATTTTAATGTCTTCCTGTTATCTTTTCTATTAGCTTTATTTGATTCAAATAGCTGCAAATGTTTGTCTACAAAATTATTTTTTCATCATTTCACTGTTTCACTATTCCTATATATTACATTGACAAATCTTGTCTACATTGCTTTTCTTTTCTGTGATATATGATAAAATTCCATGCTATTTACCATGGTTTTCTCAGGCATGTTCACAACGATCATGGAGTTTATTGGCTATGTGACTTGGTGATCATATCTGACAAGGGAGCAAACCCTTGACACAGAAAATGATACAAACAACTAGAGAAATTTTATTCTTATCGAGAATGGAACTTCTTACATGCAGAGGATCACAAATCCTCAAGCTCTGCAATACATGCAAATTACAGAAATTATAGAAGTTATAGGAAATTACAGAAGAACCACTTTTCGTAGCATGCAAACTCTTTCCCCCAAAAAGTTACTCAAAAATTAGAAATAAGCCCATAAATAGACCCATTTCGGTTTGGAACCAAAAACAACCTTCGAGATAAGATTTTTGGCGGTTTGGCGCCAAAATTACAATTAGAAATTCAAGTTTAAATTCACAGTCAAAAATTAGCACATTTCTAAAATATGCACCAACTTCCGAAAGCCATAACTTTTAATCTGACCGTTGGATCTTCAATGATAATACCTTTTTGGAAAGCTCTCGAGAAGATGATGTTCTACAAAGTAGGGCCTATGGCATCTACTTTGGTTTTTCCACAAATTTTCAGACCCATCCGGGACCGTTTAGTGCCTCAAACTGAGCTCAGAAGGTTATTCAAGGCAAAAAGCAGAAACTGGAACTTGAATAGCTTTCAGAACGTGAATGATCTTGACCTAATTCTTTCACCAAACTGTGTATTTTTCCATCCTAAACCTTCCCATAAATTTTTGTCTTCCCACACTTTCAAATTCAAACCTGCTAAAAATAGCAGTTGAGCGGAAAAAGCAGAAAAGTAGTTTTGAAAGTTGGAAACTCTTATTTGACGAAAAGGGTATCTAGAAATGCAAAAACATCTACAAAAAGCAAACAACAAGAACATAAATGGAAAACATCTTTTTGGGTGATGCAAGATTGCCCTCACACCACTGGATGCTCCTACATTAGTATCTCGTTTAATGAACACATAATGGTAGGTGCTCGCTCATGTGACAATTGATACATCGTGGCAATGTTGCACAATAATGTGGAAATGAGTGCATGTAATATTCATTGTTCTAATATAAGGATGTCAATTTTTTTTCTTCCATTGTGAAATGATACACTGTGGTGTTTGTTTCATAGTAGACTACTCAAAGAAACTACCATCCACCTCCCTTAGGTGCTAGTTTGGAGAGCTCCACAGCTATCCCGCTCTTCATTCTACGTCATTTTCACTCCTATTCTTGCAGTAAGTCATTGGGCAATGTGTTTTCCCCATTCCGTACTTATCTAATTTCATACATCTATTTTGATATAATAAAATAAAATTTTGCTTTACAGTAATATCATGTTGGTCTCAATACAAAGATAGATCGATAAGTAGAAATGTAGCCCATGTGTTGGACAATGATAGGTAACTGCAAACTACTACATGGATTGCTTGTTTTGTATTAATATGTTTCATGATATTCTCTTTCTCTTATCTCTTTGAAGCTCCCTGTATTTTGGATTAATATGTTTCATGATATTATCTTTCTTTTATCTCTTAAAACCCACATTAAACATATTAATACAAGATAAGCAATTTGTGTAAGAGTTAAGTTGTCAATTCAAAATTTGAGTTATGCTCTTTCACAGTCAACCTAGGTGAATAGAGAAATTGTAAGAGTTATTAGAATAACACTTCACAGCCAGAAAACTACTCTTTATCTCCAAAAAATTTATGCTTTCATATTAACCCTTTGCATATATATATATAATTTCACTGCTATCTTAATCTGCAATTTCTCCTATGTTAATGGCTATAACGCCAAAAGTGCACAGAGATACCTACAAACAATAAACAAAGGGCAGAAAAAATACTATCCTTCACCATATTTTTTAACAAAAGCAAGAACATTTAACTATAATTTCTCCATCCATACACAGGGAAAATCTCTTTAAACTCTCCAAAATGGGTAAAACATCAAAGATACAACCATATAACAAGGAATAATAATCAAACAGTGAAAGACATGAACAATAAATGAATCACTCTAACACATCTTATACAATTTCTCTAGTTGTCTTCAATATTTGTTACCAAAGAACATAGATTGAATCTTGTATTGATATATTCCATGATATTCCTTTTTCCTCATCTTTTTGAACTAGAGAGCAATCCACAAAGCTTCATTATGCATTTGGATAAATGATTAATTAATTGTTCATGTCTTCCACTCTCTGCTTATTTTTTCTTTTCATAGTAGGTCAGAGGGTTTATCCACTGATGTGCTATGAAACGTGCCAGAAAGTATATTGATTAAGTTGCAAATTGTTGAAAGAGCCACTGTGTTGTTAGTTTCATAGAAGACTATTTATTGTTCACATCTTTTGTTCTTTGGTTATTGTTCATTTCGTTCTCTAGTTGTATTGTCGATAGAGCCAAGTACAAAAGAACATCATGAAACATATTGATACAAGACATATAACATGTTCCGGCCAAGGGAAAAAAACAACAACAAAGATTCTATAATTTTAAAACTTAAAAACAATCCTTGTTACAAGAAAAATGGAATAATTTTTTATATGAAACTTCAAACAAATGAGTGGAAAAGAATATCATGACACTTATTGATACTCAAATAGATGAGGGAAAAATAATATTATGAACCATATTAACACAAGACAACCAACGATAGTGACTTGACTAGGTTTTTTTGTGTTGATGTGGGGCTTGGTAATTACATGGGTTAGTGGTGGTGGAGTTGGTGTCCTCGATATAAGGAACCTGAATGGTAAGTGCTTTCTCACGCGGGGGTTAATGCATTCCGCTATTGTTTTGTGATGGGGGCGAACAAAGTAAATGTGGGCGGCCGAAGTAAATAGAAAATTGAATATATATATATATATAATGATACTTATTTTCTTAATGCTAGGGCAACAATTATATCATGGAACAATCTCTGTAAAATGTGTTTGGTGGATTTTAAGTGTTATTGTAATAGTTTTTTGATCTGTTCAACTTTATATCTTTAGTTGATACGCTATTTGTTTGAAATTTTTATTTGTTAAGAACAGAGCATTTAATCGTGCAATGTGTAAGATATTCATAATTCCAAAATGGCTATTCTAACAATGCAACTAAATCAATATATTTTCTTGCATATTTTGGAGCACATATTCATAATGCTAGAATGGCTATTCTGACAATGCAACTGAATCAAAATATTTTCTCGCATATTTTGGAGTATATTTTCCTGCATTGCAACATTGAATACTCTATGCATCTTTGGTGTTATACACATTTTGTACAATTAGTCCCTTAGTATCCTTCTAATTGATTTAAGTTCAAATCCTTACAAAGAGGATGTTGTAGATTTTCAATGGCTACGTAATTTATTCTTCTATTTGCATATATACATTTGCACATTCATTGAGCTACCATGGTTTTGATTTTACTTTGGTTCCCACGTTCTTTGTAGTCTGCTAAACAATAGAGTAATTGTATACGAGGAGTTGCATTATCTGGCATTCAGTATTATAGAGAAATGGGGAAATTGTAACAAAACTATTAGTAAAACATACATACATATATTTATGCATATATACATATATATACGCATGTACATATATATATACAGACTTAATCAAGAATCCAAGCTAGGAAAACTACCCATGTAAAACAACTTACAGATTCTAGAGAACAACAGTTTTCAATCTCGCATAAAATGGTTTATGAACAGTCTGCTATCAAACTAGCGACCTTGGATAAACAGACCTAAGCAGTTAATTCCAACGACCTTCAAGCCCCACACATAACACAAACAGAAGGACCCTAGAAACCTCTTTTCTAAATGTTATCCCAAGTCAAATACTTATTCCAGGCCAACATCCAAACAAAGCAATTACATTTTGGCCAAGAAAGCTTGTTCCAGACCTTCTTCCACCATTGAATTTTAGGCCCAGCCAACCTATGAGACAATAACACACTATAACTAGAGGCTACAGTATAGGTCCCCTTAGGGTTGGGGGACCAGGAAAGCATGTCATCATCTTGAAGATAGCTACATCTTCGACTGGAGAGGATACTTTGCAACATAGCACAATCCTCCTACAAACCAACATCTGACCACTCATCCAGGGACTTCCATTTGGCCACCTCCATCTGACCACAAGAGGAAAAGGATTTAAAATCACTCACCCGCGACCAACTAGCCTCAAGAAATCTTTGGCAAAGATTCAACAAGTTGGGAAATTGAGAGGTGATGGGAGGAAAACCATCCCAAGAATCAGACCAGAACTGGGCCTTTGTCCCCTTCTTGCAGATCCAAAATAATCCATCCTTAATAAGTACAGCCCCTTTTTTGAGGGTACCCCATATCATAAAGCCCTTCCCCACAAGGGGGTACCTAGAAATATTAGGCTAAGGGATCCCTGGGAGATACTTCTAAGAAAGAACCCTGGCCCAACTCTTATCCTACTCATTACACCACCACTAGTATAGCTTTGCAGCCAAAGCCTCCCCAGTCAAATCCAACTACCTCAAACCAAGCCCACCATATTGTTTCAGACTACAAACAACATCCCATCTAACCAGACTCCATTTGGAGGACTCCAAGCAACCAACCCATAAAAATTGTCTCGCCACAGAATCTAGGTCCTTAAGAAAGCCCATAGGGGCAACCTGGAGCATGCACCTATAAATGGGCAGAGCCTACACCACTGACTTAATCAACTAGACATGACCAGCAAAGGATAACCATCGATGATTCCAGTGATTAAATTTTGCCCGAAATTTATCCAAAATAATCTGCCAAGACTCCCTAGGTAGTCTACTCACTGAGATAGGAATGCCAAGGTAAGTCAATGGGAGAGTCCCAATCTGAAATCTCAAAGTCTGGGTAATCCTCTACTGAATGGGGCCCGGAGTGTTGAAGAAGAAAATGGAAGACTTGCCCTCATTAATCTGTTGACTGGAGGCAACCAGGTAGACATCCAACACTCTTCGTAAATTAGAAGCCTCGCGCATTGTAGCCATCCCCATCAAAGTAGTATCATCCACAAATTGTAAGTGAGTCTGCGGAGGTAAGGTGCCACCCCTCCTCCAACCCTGAATGAGACCAGACTCCACATTCTGTTTAATCCATCTCCACAAACCTTTAGCCAAAATAATAAAAAAGGGGAAAGAGGGTCTCCCTGATGAAGCCCCCTAGAAGCACCAAATAACTCAGAGTGACTCCCATTAATAAGCACAGAGAAAGAGACTGAAGTAACACAACTCCAAACCCATTGAATCCAATCTTCAGCAAAACCAAAATCACCAAGAACCCACTGAAGGAAGGACCACTTGACTCTATCATAAGCCCTAGCCATGTCCAGTTTAATAAACATCAATTTTTCTTTAGAGCTGGCCATAGAATGGATGGCCTCAGTTGCAATAACAATCCCATCCAGAATTTTCCTACCAGCTACAAAACCACTTTGTTCCTCAGAGATTAGCTCTTCAAGCCCTTTTTTTAACCTTTCAGCAATAAGTTTAGAAATAATTTTATAAATTACATTTCATAAAGAAATGGGCCAAAATTGGCATAACCTATATGTCCCCTCACTCTTGGGGATAAGAGCCAGAAAAGTAGCATTTAGAGCCCTTAGCATCTGCTTATTTTTTTGAGATTCTTGAACCACTGCCAGGAGGTCAAGTTTGATGATATCCCAGAATTCTTGAAAAAACTCAATCGGGAAGTCATCAGGACTAGGCGCCTTCCCTTTCTTCATATTGAAAACAATCCCTTCAAGCTCTTCAAGCGAGATATCACTCATGAGTTGTTGATTCAAATCACCAGACACAAGAGAGGGGATACCAGAAAGAATCTGTGCTTCCTCAGGAGACCCCCCTTGCAAGTCCTCCCTAAAAAGAGATTCAAAATACTGCACCACCTCCCTTGAGATTTTTGGGAAGGAGGGAAGATGGTCTCCCCTGTCATTCACCAGACTAGAGATAGAATTACCATGTCACCTAGCTTTCACCGAATTGAAGAAGAAATCTATATTTTTATCCCCTTCCTGAAGCCACTCAATGCGAGCCTTTTGTTTCCAATACATTTCCTCTCGCAACTCCCATTCTTCAAGAGTTTTTAGAGCCCAAGCCTCATCTTGAAGCAACTCATTTGTCACCCCATCCTCCCTTAACCTCCTCGTAATACCATCCAAATCTTGCTGAGCCATCGTATTTGCATGGAAGACATTCCCAAAGTACTAACGATTCCACCATTTGAGCTCATATTTCACATATTGAAGTAACTTAGCAAAGGAATACATTGTCGTACCATAAGTTGGTCTACCTCTCTTCCACCAGTCAGTCACAAAGGCATTCAATGAAGGGTCCCACAACCACATGAGTTGGAACCTAAAAGAGGGCATATGAGGCACACGAGTTGAATCAATAGCAAGCTTAATAGGCCAATGGTCAGAACCTCTCCAATCCAAGATTTCAGAGTAAGACAACCACATCCCACCAACCCAATAACAGGAAACAAAAAATCGATCTAATCTTTCTGCAATGCAGAAATCACCAACCTGATGATTGTTCCAAGTGAACTGCCCATTGTTGGGTTTGATATCAACAAGATTCAAGGTATTGATATTGTCCTGAAGCAATAGCGCAGAGGGCTCCAACCTTTCAATACCACCTCGCTTCTCAGTCAACTCACAAATAGCATTGAAATCTCTAGCCAAAATCCATGGATGAAAGGTGTCATGCTACGGATAAGCCTGATATGGGACCACAGACCTTGTTTACCCCAAAAATCCATAGGAGAATAAATATTCGAAAAGAGAATGACTTCCCTTGTCTCAAAATTGGTAGCAATCATAGACATAGAGGATTTAGAAGAAATCCACCAAAGAGGCCGTATTCTCTGTGGATTCCATAAACATGCTAGACCCCCAGAAGCTCCATGAGCTTTGATGCACTGACACTCCCTACTCCTCCACAACTTAGGTTCTAGACCTTGCATATTCTCAACAGATAACTTAGTCTCCTACATAAAGAAGACATCAGGACCTTGACTTCTAACTAAATCATGAACCACTTTTTTTCTAGGGCCGTTGTTCAAGCCCCGTACATTCCATGACAAAAAAATCATTTCAAGGGGCTTGAGAAAAGAGAACCCAGAGTCTTTACTGACCCTGACTCCACCAAATTCTCACCTGCCAGTTTAATCTTTTCCACATTCTTTTTTCTGCCAAGTTTAGCAAATTTCTTTGCCCCTCCCTTCTTAATATCCTTCTGCATGATGCCAATTTGGGGGGAGGCTTGGTCTTCTTAGTCAATTCTGAACCAGTGTTCTGCCCAGGAAGAGAAGAATCCTCCCCTACTATTGTAACAATGGCTGAGGGTGCCTATATCTCTGAAACCACCATCTATCGATCAACTTCCATGAGAAAACAATCATCCCTTTGTGCATCCAAAGAAGAATCAAGAACAAGATCCTCTTGAGCTAAGCCCTCAAGCCCATGACCTAGGTTGATCAAACCCAGGTTCACCTCCTGTTGGCTAAGCTCATCCAAAACCTCAAATCTATTAAAGGTACCTTCATCTTTCCTTTCTTTAAAAGGCCTCTTTTGACCCCTATTTCAATTTTGAGCCTTGATCGGGGAAAAACCATCAGATGCACCTACCTCATCAGGAGAAATGCTCTTCCCCTTATATGTTTCAGGAAGATTGCTAGTAGGTTGTGAAGGTTGGGAATCCATGGGCTTATACCTTGGACATCTCCGTTGCAAATGGCCATATTCTCGACAAAGCCAACAACGAAAAGGAAGAGTTTCATAGTCCAAATGCTGCACCCAAGAATAAGAGAATGCACACATATCTGTTACATTGGGCAAAGGCCTACTTAGATCAATCTCAATGCAAATGCATGCAAAAGTCATTACCTTTTTACCCAAAGTCTACAATGAGGTCCTAACTGGTTTTCCAAGCACCGAGGCCAAAAGGTGCAGCACATCCTCTCGACAGCATTCCATCGGGAACCTTAGTAAATGAACCCACACTGGGACAAGATTCAGAAGCTCCTCTGTGGGGTTAAAACCTACATGCCATGGCTTCATAAACAAGCCTACCTTATTATGAAAATAAGGGTCTCCCTCAAATACCCTATTGTGATTAGCAATGCAATTAAAAGTAACCATGAATTAATTGTTCTCCAACAACATTATCTCCATTTCCCCCTCTGGCTCCCATGTCCTCCGGGTCCAAACCTCCAAAAATTGCAAGGAAACCCTCATACCCAAAAACTTACAATATAAGGAGTGATTTGAATAATACTCGACATCTTCAGCAACATTTCAAACGGAACAACCAGTTTTGGCCTCTCCTTGCACCTCTCGAGACAACCGTTAATCTTCGTGATCCATGAGCCATTAAATAACCCCAAATCAACAATCACTGTATTCTAAGCGAATAGATTATTATCGAAGGTCTTCATCCCTTGACTTGAAATTTTTGAGCCTATCACTGCCCAAAAGTCCAAGTGAGGGCTCTTCACTAACATCTCTCCCTTTGAGTAGGCCATCATGCCCCGAACAAAAAAGACACAAACCCCAAAAATGGGTGGGGAAATCCTCCCCACACCCTTCCTCTTAGCACCACCCAACACCAAACCCCACACCTTCAATCTTCCCCACCCAAGTAGCAGAGAGAAGAAACAAAGACAGCAAGCATGCAAGGCCCCCAAGGTATAAAAATCCAAAACACAAGAGTCACCAATGAAGAAGACTTCCCACGTGAGACAAATTAGAGGACTCTGCAAAAAGAAAGGGCACAAACCCTCACCTAAACTAGATACTCGCACCACAGAGTTTCAGCCAAGAACAAGACTCAGCGAATAGAGCCACCACCGATCCTTACCCCTACAAACACCAAACGGCCCCCCTACGCATGCCTACAGAAAGGAAAATTGAATAGCTATATATTACATGCATTTTTAAATTACAAAATTATTAGAGTAGTTGTAGGAAACTAAATTTTTAAATTAAATCATATCAACCTATTGTTTGAAGAAATAGTAAGTACGTCTAAATTATTTAGCAACTAAGTGGTCATTACTTTGGGAAAATATATTAATTAATATCAATCTTGCTTTGAAAATAAACTAGTCGATTTGTAATAATAATTAGTATAATTAGTAAATGAATATTGTGCTTGGTAAAATTATTTATAGACCACTGGGAAATAATTGCATGCATTTTTCAAATTAAGAAATAGTTTGAGAGCACTAAATATTCTTGAAAGTAAGTAGTTGGTAGTGTTCAAAGATGTTTCAAAAAATACTAATTTTCTTGTGAATGTAAAATAAATTATTACTAGCTATTCATGAAAACAAGTTTGAACTTAATAATTTTTATAAATAAGTAGAAAATATAGTTTGCATGAGTGAACGTTATTAATTGTTTTTTGTGATTATTTGTTCAATTAGTTTTGGAAAATAATTTGGCAATGAAATGAATAATTTAGTAGTATTTAAAAACTATTTTGTCATTTGATGAACATGAATAAGTTTAACTTTTTGGCAATGAACATGAATAATTAAATAATTATAGAAAACCAATTACTCATATTAATTAAAATTAACTAATTGTTTGACAATATAGTAAGTAGTACTAAATATGTGTTTGTTAGTTTGCAAAAATGTTTTAAATAATAATACTAATTTTATTTAGAATTCAAATTAAATTATTACTAACTATTTAGGAAGAAGTGTTACAAGTTAATAATTTATGTTTTTATGTACAAATTTTAGTTTGCATGAATAGATTATTTTAATTAGTTTTATGATTTGACTAACATTAATGAGTTAAATTAATTGAAAATGGTGAGAAGTAAATTTCCTTTAGAAATATTATATTTTTTGTAACTTAAAATTTGACAAATATTAATCAATGAGAAATAGGCCATAAAAAATAAACTCTCTGGAAATATTAATCCACTTTATGCACAAGCAAAGGCAATCAGTGTGCTACGATTTCATGAATTAACTATGTAGCTAGTGCATGTGTACCCATTAGCCCTTCAACACATCTCGCATGGATGGTCGAAAAGACTTGGTCAAACTGTTGCATTTCCTTTAACGTGTGTACTTGTAGACATCCAAATTTGACCACTTCAATATGGTCAAAGTCGTATGCTTAACCATCCCTTTGCTCTTTTGAAATTATCCCCTTTGCCGATATTAATTAAATCAGTCATTTAATTAATATTGTGTGTCTTACATAAGGCTTTCTAAAGTATTTAATTCAACAAATACTTTTCCCCTATTTCCTCTCTAAATTAAATAAATGCACCACCTTATTTAATTTAGTCATATTACCTTTTGGTATTTTTAAATTTACTTCTTTAAAAATTCCCTATTTTCACTCTCATTGTCACATCCTCCAACTTTTGCAAGTTGGCCTCTAATCCCTCTTAGTCATAATTAATTTATGATTAAGAGGTGCACACCCCTAATCATCATTAGGGTCCCATCCTCCATAATTTCCCACTTGCCTCTAATAAAGTCCTTAATTGGTCTAATCAAATACTTGCACAACCTTAATCACCCAATTAGGTCATCTCTAATCCCCATATCATTTATGGAATTTGTCCTTAGTCAACTTCATTAAAAGCTTTCTCCTTTTGAACAAGGCATCTCCATTCCCCATGTGAATTTTTAATTCACATTTAATCCCCCAATGCATTTAATGAATTTTAAATTCCTTCTCTCATCCCCATGACGATATTTGAGGAATTTTTGATTCCCCACTTGTCCTCTCACCCACATGGGGACAAGTACCTCCTTTATGAGGAGATCTTGTCCCAATCCCAAGGTACTATGTACCCTCTCCATGTCATGTACTATCCCTCCACCTCATGTACACATCATCCTTTTTAAGCCCTATCACATGCCACATGTCAAGATGTGAGGGATTGTGAGTTCTCTACTCACCTTGGCCCTACATCTTGATCTTGGTGGCTCAATATTGACCATCCATTTCTCTAGAGATTTCCAAAATCTCTATAAATACCCCCTCTTTTCTCTCATTTTGGGGAGATCATGCATTGTAGCCAAACTCTTGCAAAAAATTTCTAGAATCCACACTTAGCCATTTTCATGCTTGCACCCACTTGCATCCATCTTCATATCACCATCTAGCTTGCATCTTGTCATCAAAGGAGCATACAACACTAAAGATCGAAGGGCTAACCAAAGGATCAATTCGACGCTAGGTAAAAAGTTCCATTTGTTATCTTTCTTTTGTGTTGAATCCAACTTAGGTTAATCTTGAGGTGTAGGTTGTTCTTAGTGGTATTTTGCATTACTTTGTTTGTTGCTTGTTTTCTACCACTTAAATTCGACCTATCACATTTTTGGCACACCTGGTTGGACCCACAAATGGGTCTCTTTCTTTTATGTTTTCTATTTTTTGACCTTTTGTAGGTACAGGTCATAGAGGGGCGGACCCGACCTAACAGACAGGAAGACCCGCCCTCCACAGGCGAACCTAACCCTCTCCAGGGGTGGACTTGCCCTCCCTTGATTGCAGAAAGTTTTTTTTTTTAAGTTTCACAGAGGGGCGGACCCGACCTAACCGACAGGCAGACCCGCCCTCCATAGGCCAACCTGACCCTCTCCAGGGGCGGACTTGCCCTCCCCAGACTCCAGAAATTATTTTTTGGAAATTTTTCATAGAGGAGCAGACCCAACCTAACGGACAGCTAGATTTTCCCTAGACAGCTAGATTTGCACTCACAGACAAGCGGATTTGCCCCAGATAGCTTTTTTGAAAAGGTAAAATTTTAGTTTTTTAGCAATTTTTTGGCTATTTTAAGGGTTTTTACCCCCTAATTAGGAACATAGTTTAATTAAAAGGTGTCAATCAACCTTTTATGTTATGTTTTTGGGTGAGCTACTTGACGTATCCAATCCCCTTGCACCATTTGGCGATCCTGGGTGACAAGAAATCATAGCTTGCCACGTCTTATGAGTCTACCCATTTTACTTTTCTTAGTGGGACCTGCTTGGGGATTTCATCACCCCAAGGGACGATTCCAACCACGCGTACCGGCGGGGTATATAAAGGGGGGAGAGCGAAAGTTGTACCTCAATCCAACCACGTTGTAATTGGCGAAGCATCGTAATGATGTGAAGAGTTGATCTGAGCCTTTCTAGGTTCCCAACTCACACTTGTAATGGGTTGGTGTTCACGGTTTGGGCCTCACGTACCAAGTGTATATCAAGGACTCCCTAGTAACCATGTTCATCCTAGATTAGAGGACTTTGTCAGCTATACCCCTCTACTAGACTTAGGCTTGTGTTGTCTGAATTTTCTTATTTGTGCAAAACTAGTGATTGTCTATATCGAGGACTTGCCCTAAAAACTAGTTCTTTGGAGCCTGATTTTGACCTAGATTCATTAGTTTTTGCTGCTTGGGTAGACTTTCCCTGATCCATGGGCAGAATTTCCCTAAAAATTGGTCCTTTCGAGCTTGTTTTTGACCCAGTTTCATTAGTTTTTTCTCCTTGGGTAGACTTTCCCTCATCCAAGGGCGGACTTGCCCTAAAAACTGGTCATTTGGAGCCTATTTTTGACCCAGTTTCATCTGTTTTTGCTCCTTAGGTGGACTTTCCCTCATCTAGGGGTAGATTTTCCCTAGAAACTAGTTCTTTGGAGCCTGATTTTGACCCAGATTCATTAGTTTCTGCTCCTTGGGCGGACTTTCCCTCATCCAAGGGTGGACTTGACCTTTTGACCAACCTGTTTTAGGCTATTTGTGACCTATTTTGATCAGTTTTTCTCCTTGGGCGGACCTGACCTATATAGGGGCATACCTGATCCTTGATTGATCAACTTTTCTATCCACTTCACCAGTTAGAACCATCGTTCTGCCATCTCGATCACTCATCTTCTCGTTTTGAACTTCTGTCCACTCATTTCAAGAATCCATTCATCATCCTAAACATTCATCTCCTCAACTCATACATCCATCCACCAATTCAGAACCTATGTTCTAGTTATCATTCTCATGTTTCGAACCATCGGTATCCCATTGAAACCTTGTTAGAGCGGTTATCTGAATTGACCTAGGTGTTCACCTCTAATCGTCACCCATCAAAACCAACTTCTTATCATCATCCATCCTAAGTCAATCGTCTCTATCGGCCCAATCAATCCACTTCCATCTCAAGTTGGATTTGGTGCCATTATCATACATCCCCCCTTTGTTCGATTGATCAACACCTAGCATTACCAAGGATCACCTAGGGTTTTAGATCCTAGTCATTATCATCCATCCTAATCAATCAATTCAAATCAGATCATTATATCATCCAATCCAGATCACCTCATTATCTAACAATCAACCTAGACTACTTCGGTCAAACTGAATCAATCTCATTGAGCCTCGATGGCTGATCAATCAGCCAATCAAACCAATCCTGTTGAGCCACGTCATTTTTGGCTAATCGATCACCAAATCAAATCAATCCTTTCATCGCCAAGTTCATCATAATCCATCATATCATCTTGCATTCCCATTCATACCTGGTCACAAACAAGGAGAATGGCTGAACAACAATCCCAACCAAACATCCCTCAAGATCTGAACAATGTAGCCAATGCCTCACAAGACCCCAATAATAGTGCGAACATCCCTCAGGATCCACATAATGGAACATCATCACAATCCAATATCGATGGTCAAAACACATCGCCCCCAGGAGATGAAAACATGGTCATTCAACTCGAGGTTACGTTTGACGAACACTTTAGTAACCCTGTCAATGTACAAATGACAGATCGCCTTCTTGAAAATCATGGTGAGGAAATCTTGGCTCACTTAATCGACAAGGGTGTTAAACTATTGTCAAGTACCGACCTATCCAAGTATGGCGGTTTCACACCTAATATACCCCAAGGTTCACACAATGTACCAGATAGTTCATACGTCCCCAATGTTCCTTCCATAGAAGGTTGGCATCAACCGGAATTCGGCAACGCCATTCTGTATCCCATTGGCAATCCCCCGCATCCCGCAATCTCAGTCATTGGGGCACCCCAAACTGTTGATCCCAATGATCCTTTTTCCTTTGGCATGCCACAAGATGTCCCACAACCACAACCACTAATGCTACCGACACCATCCCCTTCAAATACACCTACCATCAACACTAGGGGCAGCCCCTTCACTGCATTGCCCCCACCTTCTGGGG
Organism: Sequoia sempervirens; assembly: GCA_007258455.2. Taxonomy (NCBI): domain Eukaryota; kingdom Viridiplantae; phylum Streptophyta; class Pinopsida; order Cupressales; family Cupressaceae; genus Sequoia; species Sequoia sempervirens. The sequence continues at coordinate 565,003,642 of VDFB02105785.1, read as the reverse complement.
CCCTAAACCAACCGTCACCTTCATATGCATCCCCATAGCTGCCTCAATCTAATCTATCCCCTCCATAGGTTCCCTTCGATGCCCAACAACCTCCCTTGCAAAATCCCCCTACGTTATCTCAGCCGCCCCAACAACAACAACCGCTATTTTCTATGCAACAACCACCATATCAGCTATAAAGCAATCCATCCTGACCTCCCACTCAGACCATATCTCCTTTCCTCACATCCATACTACAACCATGAGCTCAAGCACAGTACAACATGGTGTCTCGGCCCACGCAACATATCATGTCACATCAACAATCCCCACAACATCCTTATTACCAACAACAGTCCTAGCAACAACCACCTTATGCGGCCTCCCAACAATCACAACAATTCCCCCATTATCAACAGGTCAATCTACAACATCACATCCAAGCTCCTCAGCAACCCACCTTACACTTGCATCAAACAAATCCATATTATACCTCACAACCACAACCCACATATCAACAAAATCCCCCTACATACCAACAAGGGATGTCGTCACTCCACCATCCAAACCCACATCTAAACAATCTGACACTCTTCCAGTAGGATCCTCTGTCATCCTACCATCTATATCCGTCCAACCAACCACTAGTCAACTCAGATTTGCTAGAAATTAAAGCCGCTCTAAAGGATCTTCAGGCAGGGACTGGAAAAAATTCGAGGACATATACCCATATCCATTCCATCCTTCCATCTCGTTGATCCCCTTCCCTAAACATTTTGAAATGCCAAAATTCGATAGATACCAGGGCAACAAGGATCCCAAGGTCCACTTACAAGAGTTTTACTCCCAGTGTCAAGAAGTTATGGACAATGACAATTATCTCTTGCAGCTCTTCCTGCAGAGTCTAACAGGCATTGCGCTAGATTGGTTCATGACCCTCGAAAGAGGATCCTTGAAATCTTTTGCAAACCTGTTTGAAAATTTTGTCTCCTACTTCTCCTTCAATTTGGAGGACACTAACACCTTAGATATCCTTAAAGAGAAACAACAGGAGGGGGAAACCTTTGCTAGCTATCTTCAAAGGTGGCATGCGTTAGCAAGTCGAATGAAAACCCCTCTAAGAGAGGACATGGTCACCCTCTTTGTGGAGAACTCTCATCCCGACATGACTCCTAACTTTAGGCTACACTATGTCACCACTTTCGTGGAGCTAGTTGAAAAGGGGCCTATCCTTGAACGTGCCCTTATTGCCAAAGGACACATCAAAATATTTAATCAGGATAAAGAAAGGTCATTCACTGACAAGCCACGTTTTTGGAACAAGAACAAGAATGCAGTAAATGATGGCGTCACTGATACTAAACATGTCCAAGTGGCTAATACATCCCAGAGACAACAACCATATGTACCTAACACCATCTTTGTACCATAGGGGGCACCTCATCCTCCTCAACATCAAATCAAAACAACCAGGGCAACGCTAAATGTTAGTATGCTCAATTATGAGAACCCCTGAGTATTGTCTTCAATAAATTGTTATAGATCAATTATCCAATCACATATCCTTTCACCAAGCCACTTGATGAATCCAAGCCCAAACCTGCATGGTTTAGGGAAAATGAATACTGCGAGTTCCATAAAATCAAAGGACACTCCATAAATAAGTGTCAGGGTCTGAAAAACTATGTCCAAGATCTCATTGATCGAGGTGATATCAAAGTTGACCCTAGTCAAGCTTCATCGTCCAATGCTCAATTGCAGATATATCAAAATGCCTTTCTGAACCATAATCAAGGCCCGAGCACCTCCAATAGTAATCCCCAAGACAACAGCACAAATAACGTCAACTATAAGAATGTACCCCTCAATTACGAGGGTATTATTCATTACATTGAGCAGGTAGAACCCCATGTATCCATGATACATGTTAAAGCCAAAGACCCTTAGTGTGCTATTACTACACGGCAGGCTCGTATCACAGTCCCTGCAGCCTCCACACCTACCCAATCAACTTCTATGAGCTCTCAGTACAACATCCTTGATCACTTAGGAAAGACCTCTACTCATATCTCCATTTTGGATTTGCTTAAGTCTTCCTTTGTACATCAAGAAATCCTCAACAAAGCCCTATAGGAAACCCATGTACCTAATGACATGGACCCCACACAATTCCAAGCTTTGGTAGGACACCTGGCTTTATCTTACCAACTCCACTTCAGCCAAAAGGACATGCCCAATATCGATGTCAATCATAATTGCCCCTTGCATATCGAAGTCATGGTTGCCCGCCATAAAATAAAAAGGGTCTTGGTAGATAATGGCTCTACCCTCAATTTGTGTACTCTGAAGTTCATAAAATAGGTGGGGTATACTCAAGTAGATTTAAGTAATTAGATCATCACAATCAAAGCCTATGATAATGTAGAAAGGAAATCAAAAGGAATTATCAGTCTTCCTATCCAAGTGGGACCGATGGTTCAATACACTACCTGTCATGTCCTTGATCTAGACTTACCATATAATCTCCTCCTTGGTTGCCCATGGCTCCATGCTATGGAAGCCATCCCCTCCACATACCATCAATGCCTCAAATTCCTGGTCAACAGACAAGAAGTCACCATCTATGCTGACCCCCAACCATTTGAATATTGCCGCGCTTTAGAAGTGTCCTTTCCCCATTTACATTATTGTCCCGGGGTCGAAATGGGAGCATCTCAGTCATCATCTACTAATCCATCCTCCACCACAACAACCACTCCATCTTCCACCACTGATCCTGCCATCATAAAAGTCCAGATCATTGACAAGGGGTGTGGTGAATACGAAATGCATACTGCTCTCAATGTAGCAACCATGCCGCTCTCACCACATGAGTATGGTCAACCTTCACACGCTACTCCAAAGGAAGAAAAGACTATCACATTCGGTGGTAAAAACATTCCTACCACCACTTTTAGGTCTCCTAGTATCAAGATAGATGCACCAGAAGAGGATATAAGTCAATGGGTATACCGAGAAGAACCCCAACCAGATTCCCCTGTAAAGGAATATTTTCAAGAAGCATACCCTTGGTCAGCTAAGTTTGCAGAAAAGTGTAACTACCAAGGTAGGGGCCTAGGTAAAGAAGAATAGGGGCAGTTGCAACCTATTGATACATCAAAGCTACTAAAGAATATAGGCATCGGATATGATAAAAAGCAAAAAGTCCCTACAACATCGTCTAATACCTCCAATAGTGTCATTATGGATAATGTCTCATTGGAAGAAATACCTGAGGAATCCATCATACATGCATATGATGACGTCAATCACACTAATCTATCATCCATGTTTGAATTCCTATATGTTTGTACCATTAGCCTATCCCTTCGCCACCCTGAGCTCATTGATTGGGACCTACGTGACAACACACCGGTCAATATTTCTGCAGATACATATTTCAACCTCATGGGATTGGGGGAAGATGAACACTCCAGTCGCAAAAATAAGAATAGCAAAAATAAAAAATAGTCATTTAGTGAAAACCTCCCCGAGGCACTTCCTAACCTTGGAAAAATAAAAAATAAAGGATGCATCTGATGGTGAAAACCTCAAAGAGGTGCCAGAAGATGGGGATGTTCATCTTCCCCTTGTAGGAACTCAGTTATCTGCCCGATCATCCATTTTAATCGAAGAAACTCAAGAAGTTAATCTGGGTACGGCTGAAAATCCTAAGATGACCTATGTAGCTAAATCATTCTCAGAGCAAGAGTATCCAGTCATCATGCAAATACTCCATGAGGGAATCATAAACTTTGCTTGGTCATATTCAGACATGCTAGGTTTAGACCCTGCCTTAGTGGTCCATCATCTAGACGTTCACCTAGATGCCAAACCTGTCAAACAAAAGCTCTGCAAGATGCATCCACAAGTGGCATTATTAGTCAAGAAGGAGTTGGAGAAGTTACTAGCTGCAGGTTTTATCAGACCAATTGACTACTCCGAGTGGATCTCCAATATAATACCAGTTGCCAAGACAAATGGAGACATTCAGATTTGTATAGACTTCAGGGATCTTAACAAGGCCTGCCCAAAAGACGACTTCCCTCTGCCTAACATTGAAATGTTGGTCAACCTCACAGTAGGACATGAGATGCTATCCCTTATGGATGGCTTCTCTAGTTATAATCAGATTCGAATTGCACCTAAGGACGAAGACAAGACTGCCTTCACAACACCTTGGGGTACTTTCTATTACAATGTTATGCCCTTTGGTCTCAAAAATGTAGGTACAACATATCAGAGGGAAATGATGGTCATCTTCCATGACCTTATCCATATCATCATGGAGGATTATTTCGACGACTTGTTAAGGAAATCCAGAACACGAGCAGAACATCCTACCATCCTGAAAAAGATCTTTGAACGGTTAGAGCATTACAAGTTGCGGCTAAATCCAAAAAAGTGTCTTCGGGGTTACGTTAGGAAAATTGTTGGGTTTTATAGTCTACCAAAGGGGTATTGAAGTTGATCCTGCCAAGGTGAAGGCTATTCTGGACATGCCACCCCCATGCAATCTGAAATAGTTAAGAAGCCTCCAAGGGAAGATGCAATCCATCTGTCGGTTCATAGCCCAGCTTGTAGATACTTTTTCAACCATTTACTCATCTCCTGAAGAAAGATTCCACCTTCCGATGGAACCAACAATGTCAAACAAGTTTCGATAAGATCAAAGAATACTTAGCCCATCCTCTGATCCTGATGCCACCTATTCCAGGGAAACCCCTCCTACTGTATATCTCTACCACTTCAGTCACGTTGAGGGCATTGTTGGCACAACATGATGAATCGTGGAAAAAGAGGTCAATCTACTACATCAGTCAGACATTGGTCGGCTATGAATTAAACTACTCCCCCATGGAAAAGGCTTGCCTCGCGCTAGTCTTCAACACACAGAAATTTCATCATTACATGCTCAACCATCCAGTCAAATTAATTGCTAAAATTTATCCACTGAAGTATTTGTTATCTAGAACCACTCTGATTGGCCACATGGCCAAATGGGTTATGGTCCTAAGCGAATTTGACATAGAGTATGTAGAGCGAAAAGCCATAAAAGGATAGGTCATAGCTGATCAATTGGCTGAGGCACCATTAGTAGATGCCTACCCTCTAGACACTGAATTCCTAGATGAAGAAGTCTACACAGTTACAGAAGCACCAACTTGGACACTATATTTTGATGGTTCATACACTCATAATGGATCAGGCGCAGGGATTTTATTAATTACCCCTCAAGGTGACTACATTCCAAAATCATTCAGTATATCATTTCCATGTACCAACAACATCGCAGAGTATGAGGCCCTCCTCACCAGCCTTCGCATTGCAAAACAGTGGCATATAACTCACTTGAAAGTCTTTGGTGATTCATTATTAGTCATCAAGCAATTTAATGATGAATTCCTCACAAAGGATGATAAGTTGTTACCCTATAAGCGCATGGTGGATGATTTCAAGAAATATTTCACCTTCATACAATTTGACCAAATTCCTTGGGTGCAGAATAAAGCAACAGATGCAATGGCCACTATCGGTTCCCTAAATGACATACCTAAAGACCGGACAGAATGTGAGTTCCTTGTCAAACAAATTTTAATCCCAGCATAGGATATTCCTGAGACTGATATGGTGTGCGATATTGTAGGTCTCGCCTCCCTCTGGTACCAGGACATATATACCTATCTCCATGATAATATCATACCCCCAGAACTTACACACAATCAATGCAAATCCTTCATTCATCACTCTTCCTGATACATCATTGTCGGTGATACGCTTTATCGTCGCGCGTATGATGGAATCCTCCTTAGGTGTCTAAGTGAGACCAAAGCCCGCACGACACTAATGGAGGTACATGGTGGTGTTTGTGGAGCCCACTCAAATGGTATGGCTCTAGCCAAAATAATTCTTTGAGCAAGATATTATTGGCCTACACTAGAACATGATGCTTGTGAATTTGTGAAGAAGTGTCTTCCATGCCAACAACATGCAGATTTGATTCACGCTCTAGCACAAAATCTTCACCCCCTCCTAGCACCGTGGCCCTTCTCTCAATGGGGTTTTGACTTAATTGGCAAGATTCACCCACCATCATTCAACGGCCATACATTCATAATCACTGCCACTGAATACTTCACTAAGTGGGTAGAAGCAATGCCGCTCTCACAAATCACCGGTATTTAGATCTCAAAGTTCATCCTTTACCATATTCTCTACAGATATGGTATCCCATCCACCATCCTTTCTGATAACGGAAAACCCTTCAAAAATCAAGCCATGAAACACCTTTGCGACACTTTTCATATCCATCATCGTTGGTCAATGCCTTATTACCCCCAGGGTAATGGTCAAGCATAAGCAACCAACAAGACCCTCATCTGCATCCTTAAAAAGGTGGTCAACAACACCAGTCAAGATTGGCACCTCCATATTCATCCCGCCCTCTAGGCATACCGCACTTCCATCCGCACCCCTATAGGGGCCACCCCCTATTCTTTAGTTTATGGCAGCGAATCCATCTTGCCAATTGAAGTTGAAATCCCATCACTGATAATTTCCCTAAAAAATCTTATCAGTGAGGAAGATGCTCGTGTTGCATGGCTTGCACAACTAGATTTAATTGATGAAAGGAGAATCAAAGCGTACGATCACCTACAAGAATACCAAAATCGCCTTAAGCGTCACTACAACAAGAAGGTTTTCCCTCGATAGTTTCAGGTAGGTGATCTTGTCCTCAAAGAGAATCAACGTACTCAGCAAGACCAAGACAAGAAAGGAAATTTGAGGCAAATTGGTTGGGGCCCTATATCATAGCCACTAAATATGGATCTAGGGCATATAGGTTGACTACTATTGAAAGGGATCCCCTCAAAGAACCCATCAACATCTTACATCTAAAACAATTCTACACCTAATTCTGCTTGGTAACCCCATCTATCAAAAAATCAAAAAAATCAAAATGCAAAAAATCCAAAAATAGTAAAGAGAAATAAGTTCGTCCTATGGTGAAAACCACCTTTTGGTGGCGCCTTGGATAAGTACGGGTGGTGAAAACATGGTAACATGCATCATCTATAGAGGGCTTAATCATTATCTACCTAGCATCCTAGTTGTTCTATGATTTCATCCGCACTATTGTCCTCATCCATCCCATCCTTGGCCGCTTGATATATTTTGTTTGAGCATTGGACAACCCGTCTAACCTATCCCCCCATCTTGAGCTTTTCAGTATCCCACACTAAGCTTATGTCATTCATCTCATCATCAGTCGATCTATGTCATCACATAGGTTCATCCATTGTGTTGACCTTCATCTAGATCTCATCCTATCACACCACCTATCGAACTATGTTGCCCCTGCGTTGTCACGTAGGCAAGGCTGATCATTTGATCTACCCCCGAATTATTCTGACCATCACACCTTGGTCATCCGTCATTCACCTTCATCATCTTCTTTTTTCTTTATCCATGGTATTTTCATGAACTATGAGGGCTCTGCACTTTCACGTAGGCAAGGCTAATCTCTGATCGGCCCCTGAGCCCCTAGGTCTATAGGATATGTCAGTTTGTGTCCTTGTCTGGCTCGTTATTCTCAATTAAACTCCCCTATTATCAAGAGATTTGGTTAATGAAAATATATGGTGTCAAACTGGGTCATTCTAGTTTAGTATCCATCATCGGTCTCAACAGGATGCATCCTTCCTAGCAAACCTCGTTAGTCCCATCCATCACCTTGATCCTATGGCAAAGGATGTTTTGATATTGATTGTGATCTTTTGATGTTTCAAATTTATTTGTCATTTGAACTCACTATCAACACTTGTCATGGTCACCTTGATCCATCATATCATGGTGTGCCTTGACAAGTCAACATAGGGGTTTATCTTGGTCTTTCCTTTGTTTGCTATCCTCTCGGTTGCCCCATGTGGTACCCACCAAGATCCCTGAGGTCTTGTGTTACATTGGGGCATCCTTGTGTGTTTGTGGTTATCCCAATACCTGGCCTGACCAGGGGCGTCACGACCTTGGGGTGTTGGGATAGCCCTTTTTGTTTGTTGTGTTTGTTTCATGCATTAGATGCCAACTCACCTTGGTCATATATATCAGGGTATCCGGTATCTTATGCTATAACAAAAAGTAGTGCTTCAAAGATGGAAACTCATATTAGGATTGCATTTCATCATCCGTTGCATTGCATTCACCCTATTATTTTGGTTGTGCAAATAATTTAGCCTGCCCTCTCCCATCCTTCTCAGGATACTAAAGGTTTTGATAGACAACAACTTCCATCCATTTTTCACAACCAATACATACCTATATCCCATTATCATGGTAGTTCTTATTGACACTTAGGACCATGTGTTACTTCCTTTCATCATTAATTCACTATAAATTACAAGAACATTATTGTATATTAGGTTCATTCTATTAACCACACCTTCATCGCTACCTGCATCGCAAAGTGTGAGACTCATAATACATCACACATTTATATATAACATCCATTGCATAATCATGGCATCTCAGATCCTCCATCCCATACATCTCATACATCACATCATCATTTAAGTTGTTTAGGATAATATAGATTTGTTATTCTAAGCATCTCATAAATCATCACATTTGCATAAATCACACATGTGCACAATCACAACATATTATCATCATAATATAGATCTGTTAGTCTAAGCATCTGTATAAATCATCCATTGCATAATCATAGTGTATCACATTATCAATCTCACCCATTTCACAGCATATCATCATTTAAGTTGTTTAGGATAATATAGATTTGTTATTCTAAGCATCTTATAAAATATTTGTTATAAAATATTCATACAGAATCCATCACACACATATACATACATGTCAATAGATCAACTAGTCATCCATACACATAGGTCATCATAGCTACAACATGTGCATACATAATATCACCAAGTGAATACTTGCACTAATAAAAACACCCATATTCCACAAGCATCATATATCCAATCATCCGCATAGGCGTGTAGTATCATAAACATGTGCATAAATAAACCAAAGTATCCATCTACATAAGCTGGAAATATCATATACATGTGCATACATAAATTGAATGATCCATCACAAAAGGAAACATACTGTATAGTGTCAATAAGGACTGTCCCATGTCATAGTCAAAATAATACAATGTATATCATATGTCCATCATACATCAAAATCTATCATATATCCATCACATATCCCTCATACATCATCAAATAAGGTATAAAATCTAGAGATATAGAGCATCTATGATCTTTGTCGATAAGTACTACACACTCCACCCTACATTTGTTAAAAAAACTGGCATCCTATCACCTGCCGAATGAGCTACCGACATCTGATCTCTGTGGTGAATCAGGTACTAATCTCCTACCTGGAGTGGCACCTGGTGAATCACTATAACCTCTAGTCCATGTCCCCAATGACTGAGATGGCGCTAGCATCTGTGGTGCCTGTCAAGTGTACTGGAACAACTACTGGGCCAGGTCTAGCACTGCATGGTAACAAGCAGCCATCCAAAATCTTACCTTACTTGCGGTCTCCTCTCGCTTGGCAACCTAAATTCGAGTGAAATTCTGATCCTGACGATATCTATCCTGATCTCTCGAGATCAATCTCCTCTCCTGCTCCCAAGCCTCCTGAGATAGTCATAACTGTGCCATCTCTACTTGAACCCGATCTCTCATCCCCTCGGCAACCACTACCCTAGCCACTGCATCATCCCTCTCCCCCTGTAATCCCTGGGTTTTTGTCCCCATCACAGTATTGCCCTACACTGACTTCCAGTGTGCCACTCCGGCGTCTCGCTCGCCCTACAACATCTACATCCATGCCTCTGCAGCATCTCTCCCTCTCTGTGCGGCCTGGGCCCGAGCCTTTACTGCATCCTTGTCCCTTTGAAGTGCTTGCAGTCTCAACTCAGCTGAATCTCGTTCCCGTCGTAGATCTGACACCTGTGATGCCGTTGCATCCCTCTCTCCCTGGAGAGACTAAACCTCTATCTCTGCCAACTACCTATCACTATCTGCCACCTAAACACGTGCCTGTAACACACCCATGTCTGCCTCCATGGCCTCCACCTATACCTGTACCACATCCCTCTCTAATAGTAACAGGTGCATCTCTCTTCGTGTTTCCTCCTCTCTCTGCTGCATCACCCCCATATCCCCAATTATTTGCTCTAAATAGTCAAATCTGTCTCTGAGCTCGCCCCACTTTCGGTGCCAATCTGCTCTCTCTCTCCATAACCGATGTAGCTATCTCTGCAGATCCTTTGTATCCCTGACAGTCCCTGTCCTAGTCTCTGATGGCCCCTACCCTATCCCCTCTCTAACAGCCTATCGTATCACCGCCTCTGCCACTAAGTGATCTCGCTCCCATCTCACGACATCTCCTTCCTTATGCTCCCTAGCCACCTCCGCTCGCAACCTCTCAATCTCTGCTCACAGATCAACGGCCTCATCTCTCTCTCGCTAATCTCCGCTCTACATCTGACCCTAGTGAGGCCAGGGCTGAATAGTCTCGCTCACCCTAGGAGAATTGTGTATGTAGCTCACTCAGCGCTACCTCTAACCTGACCCACTCTACCTCTGTCTATCATAACCATTGCTCACTGAGGCACAGTCTCTCTACGGTCCCTCTCAGTACCACTGCGGGGTCCTCTCCTCTGGGTGGCACTGTCGACAGTGGTCGGAGGTCATACACATCCATGTTAATATCCATCTCTCGTGGCTCATATCCCTCGCTCTCCATTGACGCCTCCATCGCATCCACATCTATCACCAAAGGGGATCTCTCTCTTCCTATCATCCTCTCCTATGCTCTGCTGGCCTCACTCGCATCCTGTTTTTGTTGCCGTGTCTGCCCCCTATCCCTCCTGCGCTCTGCTAGTCTCAACCTCCTCCCCTCTCTCCTGCTACTAACCTCCTAGGGATGTGCATGCCTCCTGGATCCTCTCTCCCTAGATCTCTGCCCCCCTATCCTATTATCCTATAGCCTTGACCTCCTCATCTCCCTCCTCTCCTCCATCCCCTTTGGATCTATGTCGTCGCCTCCTTCTCCTAGCCATCCTTGCTGACTCCTCGGCTACTCTAAGAGCCTCCTCTCTCCCTCTCCTGGCTGCTCCCACCACCTGTTTTCCTCCCCTCGCTTGACCACCTCTCTATCGCCCTCGATGTTCTGGTCTTGCTGCCCTCAACCATCTCTCATCCTCTGACTTGAACCCTAGTGCTCCCTCAATCGAAACTACTAGGGTAATCCGTAGCGGTGGATGTTGCCTGAACCACTGTCGATACCGATTTGTCGCTTCTGCATCCCTCTGCCCCTCCCATCTGTCTAGGTATGGCATAAACTGTAATGTCTCCAAATCCTCCCACACTACATCTTGGCTTAGCTGAGCCCCCCATGGCCGCTCCCGCGACACTCGTTGGAATCTCACCCGCGCTCCAGGAATATCCTGTCTCACTCCAAACTGTCATGTCACCCAATCGAGTTTATGTAGCTCCACTATGATTGGAATCCACCCAATAATATAGCAGTGCGTGAAGAAGTAACCACTGTGTGCCACCTTATCATCCCTCCAACCCTTGAAGTGTCGCAGCATATAGGGACGCCACACTATCATCTCCTCCCGCACATCATCCAACTGTCTCCTCCACACATCCACATCTCTCACATCTCGATATCACAGTATTGCTCCTGCCTCTATCCCCCAACCCCAGGCTACAGCCTCTCTATCATCCTGCACTCCTAATCTGCGCACAATTGGTCTGGTCACCTTAATGTGCTCCCACGCCCAAACCTGTAGTAGTGTGACATGGGCCACGCTCAGTGCCTTTCGGTAGCATACCCGATGCATGTCTCGGTACAACTGCGCCAACATGCATGTCCCCCACGCGAACTCTCCCTCTTCGCCCTTGATGGTATGTCGAATCACCTCGACAAAACTGAGATGCAGGAATCGACCGCTTCGGTCTGGCACCAAGATCCCGCTAATCAATCCCGCTAAGTATAAGGACAAAACTAGAACCCCCCTGCATGACAACATCCTATCCACATCCAACTAACCCCGTTGAACTGGTAGATCATCATTACTGAAAACAACATGCATGGACTCATCCAACGCTTCGCCCTCTGACCAGCACTCACTAACCGGAAGCCCTCCTATAGGGAGCCTCAAAATCTGCCAAACATCCTCCAAAGTCACTATCATCTCCCCCATCGATAGATAAAATGTCGATGTCTCTAAGTCCCAGCGCTCTATCAGCGCTGTCAGCATGGCCTTGTGGGCCTTCATCATCTGGTAGGACAGCATGTACAATAGTCTTGCCTCTAACAGTCTCTGATGCTTGGTGTATGGTGAACCAAAGCTTGCTTGCACAATCTTTTAGAAGACCTTTTCATTGTCTCCTTCCAGGAACCTGCTACCAATGGGTTCTTGTTGGGCTTGGATGATTAACCAAGTCCTGCTCCAACTCTTCTCCAAGAGTTTTCCAATTGTGCTTTAATTTGGAAGACCAACACCATTTGAATTTGCAATCTTCTTCCCAACACCTAGAAGGATCTAAGTGCCATCTTCATTGTCAAACTTGAACTGCTTGCAGGGGTGCTAGGGACACTGTTTCCTTGCATTTCACTTTCAATTGAATACATTTTGGAGGGTCTCCAGTCTTCACTTTACCCGATCTCAAGATTTTTCCTTAAAGAGGCCTATTTCTTGTAGCCCTTACCAGTCTCCTTTTTGCTTTTCCTATCTAAATTCTCCAAACAACTTAGCAAATAAATTGCACTTTTGGACACCCTTTTCAGTCTTTTAAAACATTCATAGGGTTTCAGACCCCTATCTCCTCCATACAATAGCTTCCTACAATCAAGGGTGAAAAGGGCTATTAGGCCTAATTCTTAGGGTTTCACTAGTTTCTTACCTATTTCTTACACAAATGGATTGGATAGACCAAAATCCTTTTAGCATGTCAAAATGTGACTAAGACCTACCTGAAACCATACTATTTTTGTACTGTACCTTCTACCCCTACTTGTACTCTTCAATTTTCACTCTCAAACTTCTAACCGGACTGTCCTGGCTCGCCTAGGGTTTGAGTTTAATAATCCTTGCTTGACTCTTTGGGACTCCTATTAAATATGTACAAATGATTGGCTCCCCTGTCATTTCCATCCAATCTCAGGAAAACCCCGTGGTTAGACTTCATGGGGGAGCCATTTAAAAACTGACTGCTCAAAACAGAGAAAACAAACGCTTTACACTCTAATCTATGAATTCAAAGCAACAAATCTACTCTAAGCAACCTGAATACAAAATGAAAGTTAATCAAAACTATTCTATGAACACAAATACAATGCTAATCAGTGTACACAATGCCTATGATACCATTGTTTCTCAAGATACACGGGTAAACACAGGAAAATGCAGAAAGTTCTCTATTCCTTCAAACCAAAACTTGATTACAATGCCTTCTAACTGCTGTGTACGAGCCACCACACCTACTTAGAGGCATTTGCCATGTTTCAAGGGAAGTTGATCGATCCCACACTCCTGATTTCAAGGGAATCCAATATAACTAAGTTGCATGCAATCTCACAAAATGTTGTCATGCAATTTTACAACAACTTTTGCAACTTCCATCATTGTGTCATGATCCTAAATCTTAGGACCTCTAACTCCTTGATTTCGAACCATCAACTTCCTCAACTGCCTCTTGGCATCTTCTAACAACAAGGATGTGGTTATAACACATTTAAGGCTTGACCTTCCAACATAAACTGTCCAAAACTAAATAAAGCAACATTTAACAACAATGATTAACTAAGATGACTTTAGTCCTAGTGACTAACTCACCACACACAAACAAGACCTTCTAAGGTCCAAATTAAACACACTAATGCCCTGACTTGGCTAAGGTCAGGTACAAGCCAAAATTGATGACAAACAAAATGGAGGTTAGCCTAGGTGCTCCTGCACTAATGCTCCACACCTGTCATCCATGCCATGCATCTCGCTAAAACTTGGGATCATCTCTCTCACGTCTGTAAACTCTCTACTTTCTTCATCCATCACCATGACAACTTGTCAGTTATGTTTTTTTCCTCAAGTCGTCTTATCCTACAGGTTTTCAGACCTTCCCTCCCTAACCCCAGGATTTCCCTTCACCCTCCTCCGGCCTTTTTGTTTTTATTCAGTCTTCTCAGCTTCGCCCTAGCCCCTTGGGCGAACCCGCCCTCAGGCCTAGGTGGACCCGCCCAAGCATGCGGGCGGACCCGCCCTTAAGCCCAAGCAGACCCGCCTAAGCTCATGGGCAGAACCACCCTCACGCCTGGGTGGACCCACCCATGCTCGGGCAGACCCACCCCAGCCGCTGGTGGTGCTTCACCTCGCTGGGGCAGACTCACCCCTAGACGGGCGAACCCGCCCATGCTCAGGTGTACTCGCCTAGGCCGCTGGTGGCGCTCCGCCTCACCGGATGGGTGGACTCACCCGCCTAGATAGGTGGACCCACCCATGCTCGGGTGGACCCGCCTATGCCCGGCTATCCCTCCCCCTCCCCCGTCACACCTTCGCCCTCCCTTCCCCAAAAATGCAAAAATGCAAAAAAAAAACCATTAACCCATTTTTCATCCCGACCCACCCCACAAAACCCATATCTTGGTTCTTTTTGAAAAATTAGTCAAATTAAATGAAAACACAAAGTGGGGTTTCAGCCTAACCTAACATGGCACAACACACTCCTCGAAAAATCATCGTCTCTCATCCCCCGTGTGAATGATGTCCGAATAATATTCTGGCATCGTGTCTGCTCCTTGTCTTGCTCTCTCCTCCTCTTCCTCTTCTCCTCACTTGACATTTGTCCAAATAAGGAGAAATAACCCCCACATTCCCTTTTATAGCTTTTCCCCCCCTTTTTTTCTTTTTAAAATGAAAGGAATTTTTTCCTTTTATTTAGCTTTTTTGGGCCTCAATTAATCCCCTCCCCCCCTTGTCTTCCTCGGGCTGCCATTTCCACACTGTGGACCCGTTTTCCTCCATTCAAGTGCCAATCTACTCGATTTTCCATGTTCTTTCCATCGACATATACCACCTCATCTTTTTGAGAAGTTGTCTGGGGCCCGTGTTTCAGCCCCATCCCCTTCTCGAGGGGGCATACCCTACCATTCTCTCCCAATCTTCCATCATAGGCCTTCCCTTGCAAGACTGGGGCATCCCCTTTGGTTCTCCTCTGTTCGAGTAGCTCAGTCTCTCCTATGCTGGGGCATCTCTGTTCCGGGCACTTCTTCCATAGAGTCGTCTGTGTTTTATTTTCTTCGAAACCCTCTTATCCTAATAGTGTTTTGAAGAGGGGAAAAATATAGACATCCAAATTTGACCACTTCAATATGGCCAAAGTCGTATTCTTGACCATCCCTTTGCTCTTTTGAAATTATCCCCTTTGCCGATAGTAATTAAATCAATCATTTAATTAATATTGTGTGTCTTACATAAGGCTTTCTAAAGTATTTAATTCAACAAATACTTTTTCCCTATTTCCTCTCTAAATTAAATAAATGCACAACCTTATTTAATTTAGTCATATTATCTTTTGGAATTTTTAAATTTACTTCTTTAAAAATTCCCTATTTTCTCTCTCATTGTCACATCCTCCAACTTTTGCAAGTTGGCCTCTAATCCCTTTAAGTAGTAATAATTAATTTATGATTAAGAGGTGCACACCCCTAATCATCATTAGGGTCCCATCCTACATAATTTCCCACTTGCCTCTAATAAAATCCTTAATTAGTCTAATCAAGTACTTGCACAACCTTAATCACCTAATTAGGTCATCTATAATCCCCATATCATTTATGGAATGTGTCCTTAGTCAACTTCATTAAAAGCTTTTTCCTTTTGAACAAGGCATCTCCATTCCCCATGTGAATTTTTAATTCACATTTAATCCCCCAATGCATTTAACGAATTTTAAATTCTTTCTCTCATCCCCATGACGATATTTGAGGAATTTTTCATTCCCCACTTGTCTTCTCACCCACATGGGGACAAGTACCTCCTTTATGAGGAGATCTTTTCTCAATCCCAAGGTACTATGTACCCTCTCCATGTCATGTACTATCCCTCCAGCTCATGTACACATCATCCTTTTTAAGCCCTATCACATGCCACATGTCAAGATGTGAGGGATTATGAGTTCTCAACCCACCTTGGCCCTACATATTGATCTCGGTGGCTCAATCTTGATCGTCCATTTCCCTAGAGATTTCTAAAATCTCTATAAATACCCCCTCTTTTCTCTCATTTTGGGGAGATCATGCATTGTAGCCAAACTCTTGCAAAATTTTCCTAGAATCCACACTTAGCCATTTTCATGCTTGCACCCACTTGCATCCATCTTCATATCACCATCTAGCTTGCATCTTGTCATCCAAGGAGCATACAACACCGAAGATCAAAGGGCCAATTAAAGGATCGATTCGATGCAAGGTAAAAAGTTCCATTTGTTGCCTTTATTTTGTGTTGAATCTAACTTAGGCTAATCTTGAGGTGTAGGTTGTTCTTAGTGGTATTTTGCATTACTTTGTTTGCTGCTCATTTTCAACCACTCAAATTCGACCTATCACAGTACTTATCAAGTATGAGAAACAAACAAATGACTAGAGAAGTAGCGGAAAAAGGAGGAGGCTGAGGGTACAATGGTTTGGAGCATTTCCAATACCTTGTGATGTGTAAACAATGAACAGTTGTAAATGGGGATAGTTTTCTATGCATCAATGGAATGGATAGGTTTTAGGCATCAAATGTGTACGTAGATAGTGAAAATGGTAGAGGTGTTACATGTATAAACAAAGGTGAAGGAAAAAACTGTTTGAAAGCCATATGATAGTTGCTTAAGAAGAAGCTAGTTTTCCTGGATGTGATAGAGGTGAGCTGTTTTTGGATTGAAGTATTAGAAATTGAATCTAGAAGAACTTAAAGTATTTTGTAAAACCTAATTCATAATTTTATAGATGCGAAGAAGATGTGTAAAAGCAATTGGTGTGGGAAAGATCATGTTAAGTGTCAATGCATTAATTGCATTTTTTTAACGTTGTCCTTCCAACAAGAACCATTTTTTGGGATTGGAGTGGAGACAAAGATCTATAGAGCTGCAAAGACATCTGGTTGTTGAAGTAGAGAGTGGAAGGTCAAAGTATAAGATGTTTTTGTAGATTTGTTTGCAAGGAACTTTGATTATTGAAATGTGTGTTAAAACTATGCAAATTTTTTGATTTTGTCCATTTTTTGCCGATGGCAAAAATGTTGTCGTCAAAATCTATGTGGACCCATTTGCAAAAATGCAAGAAATTGGTAAGAAAACCCACAAGCTTTTGAAGAAACTATTATGAAATGAGATTAAGCACAAATAATACCTAGTAGTTTCCTAAGATTTAATGAATTATCTATATGTTCATTGAATATGTAGTGAAAGAGATATCAAGTTTTATAAACACACAGCCAAGCTATTCAATAGCTTAGTGCAGTTTTTCAGAATAATGAATATGGAAAAGTGCAACTAGGGGCTAAAAAGTCCAGTCTTTTTAGCAAATGAGATTATGCAAAAACAAAAGCTAGAATTCGTCTAAGATTTAATGAACTAAGTATGCCTATGGCAACATGCGATAAAGCAAGTCAAACAGAACTGAATCATGTATCAACTTAATCTTTCATGTGCCAAATAATGTTGAGTTATTTTTGCAAACATCCAGTCGTTAAATCGAAATTTTCAAGGTTTTGTTATTAGGCTTGAAAGAGGTAGAAACAAAACCATGTCAAAAAATAATTTTCACAAAAGATAATTATGAAGTGAAACAGAAGTACAAAGTGGATTTTTTACAAACATCTGGCCATTGAATCTTAGGTTGACCCATGGAATCTTAGGCGAGTGCTGTGATTTTTTTTTTCTTATTCTTGTTTATTTATCGTTCACTAGAATACTTGGGCGTAGTTTAGTCTTTTGCATGTTCATTATTTTGTTCAAGTCGACTACAGATAAATGGCTTGGCTATGTCGCTATGGCACTTGATAACTAGAAATAGTGTTTATTGTCGTTATATCCTAACTATAGGAAAAAGGAAAAAATATTTTGAATAGTACAATGTCAGTGGTGAAGCAATTGTTTGAAAAGAAAGTTCAATTGATGCAATAGTAAATCTCCCATTTAGTAGACAAATGAACATAGTCGATGACATATTATACACTCGTCATAAACATGAAGCATAGAAAGATGAATAAAATTTCAAAAAGAATAGACCAACACAATAATTTATTGCAAGCATTCCTCATTGGTCATTGTAATAGCAACCAAGTATCATAAACATAGGAACAAGGCACTCATTAGTGGTGCATTGCCATAGAAAAAGAATTATGAAAGACTAGAAAGAAAAGCTAAAAACACACAAGATTTTAAACAAACAATAAACAAACAACAATAACCACAAATAAAACCCAGTACTCACGTCAGATTTCATGAATTAACTATGCAGTCACTACCTCTACACTCATGAGGCCTTTAGCACATCTCGCACACTTTTCTTACCAAGCGTTGTTGATACTCTACTATCCATGCAACCAAAAAACACAAAATTAATGCATTGACTCGCCTATTATCCACTGTCATCCATATGTAATCCAGTGTACACATTTGCACCATTACTCGTAGCAAGAAGCAATACTTCTAGTTATCAGGTGTCAAGCAATCTATTCACCACCAATGCACTTTTGCATAATGAAAAACATGCAACAACGCAATCAATAGCCAAATGTCAAGTATATAATGTTTCCATATTTTCCTAATTTATTGAAACAAAAATTGATACTAAACCTATTGCAAGACAATAAAATTTCATTGGGCAAGCAAGTATTACAAATGTAAATGCTAAAATTAAATGCAAATTGTGTGAGCGTTAGTGGTGTTATGCACTTTATGTGGATGGCATTTTTCTCAAAGTCAAGTGACTACTATGACTAAAGAAGATTAGTGTCGCAATTGAATAACATACATTGGAGATGGCATTCTTGTTAATCAATCTACAACCAATGCATTAAATACCAGTGAGTGGACAAGTCATTTTTTTTAAGTAAATAAGCAAGATAGAGGTTTATGTATTTTGGAAAATATTTAATAGGTAACAGCTAAGAAAGCTAATAGCATACTACATAACAGGTAACAAAGTTTGGGTGAACTGTCCGAAAGCAAATCTAGCAAATGCAATTGTGAAAATGTTGCATAGTAAAAACATGTAATAGTAGAGTTTAATCTATTTAAACAGTAACATAGGAAGGTAAAGTATTGTGTAGCATACAATGTATTGCATAGTGTAAACATGTAGCAGTAGAGTTTAATCCATGTGAAAGATAACATAAGAAAATTAAGTATTGTTTACCATATAACAGAGAGACATCTGAGATGTAAAATAAAAGTAGAAAGAAGTTTTGATTCATAGAACATGAAATATAGTATTATAGGAAAAAGAGACAACAAGAAAAGCATAAAAAAAGGAGGAATGCAGGTTCATTCAATTGCAGGTAGTCCTTCACTCGCTTCTACTTCTTTGTCACCTGCAATATCGTTATTGTAGTTAGTATGAAAGGTTTTTTCTATATAATTGTAAAAAATTTGAGAAGTTTGAAAAGAAAGAGGACTATTTGAATTAGTATTGCTTTGTACCTTTCTATGGCATATACTCTTTACTCAGTTAGGCATATGGCGTCTGGGCATGTGCAGGATCATCATGGAAAAAATGGGCCCTTAAGTGGCAAAAATTTAGAAAAATCAGAGTTAGGCAACTTGACATAAAAATTTGAATAAGTTATCTATATTATTTAAAAAATATGTAAGAATAGAATTTGTAGCAAATTGAATGTAGTTTCTAAACTACTTTTTAAAATAAAAAATCTATTTGGTGAAAATTTGAAATTTCAATGTAGTAGTACTTAAATTTCAGGGAAAAAATAAGTAGGTGTCTATCTGACCACCCGAACCACAATAAAATAATAATATTTTTTTATAAAATTTTAGATATAAGTAGAGGACTCATGCCGTAATGTGATACATATTTTTTTGTAATTTTTTTCCTAATAAATAATTAATTATGAATTTTTTATTACAAATTTTAAAAAATATAAAAACTCATATGTCTGACCACCTTAACTTGGTCAAAACTTCATGAAATTTAATTTTTATTTTTTTAACCCTATAGTATACGAAGCATAGAATGTGACACATGTTTTGGATTCAAAAAATGTGATACCGTTTGAAAGTTGTGTATGTTTTTCAATCATCCTATCAATCGGGACTTTAGTCGTATTTCATATAGAAAATGAATAATAATTACTTATTAAATTCAAAATAAAACATAATTTATATTGGTGAAAAGCTGAGAATCTCCTTTAAAAACCCTTTTTATTTCATCAATTTTGGGTAAAAAAAATATCAGCCACATACCCATCATATTGCCACTTTTTGGCCCATCATGATCCTGCACATACCCGTCTATGATAATGTTGTTTTGATTGAGGGTGAAATTCCCTTTGGTGACAAATTCTCGTAAGGCATTTACCATTTGCTTGTCATTCATTGTGATGATTTCCTTGAGATGAAGTATGTATACATATCTCACCTCCTTGTCATAATGACTATAATGAGAAGTTTCCTACTGGAGTGCACCATAAGTATTGAATTTATATTTGCAATTTGGATAGAAAGCTTCAAATGGATTAAATAGTGTGTTTGTTGCTTTTAATGCCCCTGATACTAGAACATTTGAACATAGATAATTAGCAGCAATAGTTTCATAAATTTTAAATGGAATTGCATGAAGATCTTTAAAGAGTTACCTTAAATGTTGATTGTAGCAAAGCAGCTAACTTGTCCAATGTTCTTTTGTTATTTAATTTGCAAATAAATGTTGATCAACCCATGTGGAACATATTTTTTTGGTCGATGCTTTTCAGAATAGTTTTGAAAAGAAAGGTTGGGGTTCTATTCTTATATAGCAACTTTCCTCTATTTTCAAATATTGCTTTTCATGAGCTGAACGTAGTTTCAGTTGCATGGTAATGAAAAAGTTAGTGTTTCTTAGATATAAATTTTATTAAAGAAAACAGTGCTATAATAAAATGTTAGAATGGATCAGTGACATATGTTGGCTGGAATTTTTTACCTATTCTCTATCTAATTCTATTATGCCATCTTTTATATCTATTGCATATTAACTTCCAATTTTTTTTCACCAACAACCAAAGTGCCTATTGTTCCAATTGGATACTGATTTGTTGTTGCTAGTAGCTGGCTAATAGTAGTATCTGAAATGAAGTGGTAGTCTATTGAAAAGTGAGGAAAGCTTTCAACTGCGGTTGTATTTGTCAATATTAGTATACAATCACAAATTGCCTCTATCATAATTTGTCCTAGGAGAAATTTGGAAGTCTGATATTGAAACTCCCATTCCTGGAACTATTTTCTGCTCAAGTTCTTGTACAAGGTACCCAGTAATATCTAATGTAACTATCATTTCCGCTTCAATTTCTGTGAGATATGCACGTAAAACATCGCGTGTTCTATTGACCCTGTCCAATGTTGCTTTATAGACAACAAGGACATCACCTTGGAATATGTCGCCATCTTTTTTTTCATTCAACTCTTCAATTGATAGAGTCTTCTTGATTTTTGTTCTACAAATAGCAAGGGAAATGTAAAATTTATACTTGGAGAATGCAAAAATGCATATGATAGGTAAATAGGATAGACGGTTTACCATTTGCTTGTGTCTTCCTCCATTCCTTGTTCTTGTTCTTGTTGTCTTTTTGTTCGGTCCATGTTTGGCCTGCAAGCTAGTAATTTAGTATTGCAGAATTAATTGGAAAAGTATTTAGTGATAAATGCTTATATATGATATCATGTTGAATTGATTTAACCAACGTAGTGGAGATTTAAGAAAATAGGAAAGTGATCAGTCCAATATGCCTCTTTTCTATAAATATTGCACACAGTTATGATTGAATTTGATCAGATGTGGTCAATCAGTGGCTTCTATAGAGTACGTGATTTTTTTAACAAAAATGAATTGTATTAGTTTGCATGAAATTTTCAAGTATTGTTTTGCTTGTCTTTTCTGAACACATGTCGACATTAAACTCTCCCACAATGTACAGTATGTTTTTTGTACCTGTGTATGCAATTATAGATTGCAGAATTGTGATTTTTTCTTGAATAGAAGTATTAGGCCTTGCATAAATATTAGAGATATTAAGTTTAGAGGAATTGTGATTATTTCTTGAAAATAGACTACTCTACGTAGTCCACTTTCTTTTAGTACATTGTCTATATTACATACTTCTGAGTACTTTTCATATTCATAGCTATCAATATCTATTGTTTCCATACTATGATATCTTGTTTCTATTCAGAATGCATATAGTACTAGATCGTTGGAAATGCTAATAGGGATTAATATGCATATATGTTGAACCTTATGTAGTATGCATGTAAATGGAGGGCAAGAAAATTGTTCTTTTGTATAAATGTTAATTTTTGCACTATAAACAAAGAAGCAACACTATTCTAAAATGCTAACCTTGTATTTTCTTGTTTAACAATTGACTATATCTCCAATAATGTAGATTTTTGTCTTATGGTCAAATTGTAACCAACAGGTCCTATTAGAAGGGAAAATGAGACAAATGAGCATACTTGATGACATGTTTTATGCAACCCATAAAAATAAAGGAATTAATACTCAATGAATTATGTAATTAATAAGAACTTTATTGTAAGAGTCAACAATGTATTTAATAACATATCTTGTTTATAGGATTTGGTGAATGAAAAAAAACTTAATCAACTATGAATTGAATGTTTCATGTTTGAATTCTATCATTGATTTCTTTTCCTATTGCATAAAATAGATGTGCTATTCTTCTCTATGCAAGGAAATGATTGAGATTCTAATATGTTTACAGTATTGAAAAGTACCAACTAAAACAATAAAGTCAACCTAGTGGCATGTATCAATGTGAATACCCTATAATCTGTTAATAATGAATAGATGTATAGAGAAATGATTCTCCATGTCTTGCTGGACCAAGTGCATAAATAATAAAAATGGCAAAGGTATTACATGTGAATGTGTGATGCTATACAGTGGACACAAATGTGTCTCTTGACTAATGCACAAGAATATGATATACAAATTGTGTAAAGAATGTTGAAGCAGACACAAATTTTATATTGTTTACAAGAAAAAGAACATTTGCAAAAGAATGATTGCTTGAAGGAAAATGTGAACAGTTTATTAATCCAACAACTAACCAGAAAATGGAAAAATTGAATGCCTTATTGCAATGGTTTCATTGGAACTAATAGACAATAAGAAAATTATCTCTTTTTCTATTACTTGGGATACACCTTCTATTCCTTTTTGTTAAAGTAAATTGATAGAATAGGAAAGTAGTATTATTGATACATTTAATACATGTTAAATGCATTATGTGTTGTCCATAAGTAGAAAACATAGAAGCAAATGAAAAAAATTGCAAAAAAATAGACCAGCATGATTTTTTTTGTAAACACTGAGGCATCAAATATAGTTTTTGCAAACTTTGCTAACAGGCCAATAGCCATTGGAACACTGGATACACATTCAATGCATGAAATTATTACATAGTTTAAATCATGTTAGCTAATGTATTTAGTTTTAGTGCTTATTGATGTAGCCACAAAAGACTATGTTATTTGTGAAAGTTGTTCAAAGAAAATTGTACACCCTTTGCACAATTGTAGGGCCTGATAATAGACTTATGAAACATGTAACAGGGGAATGTAGACCTAAAAACACAAGTTTTTGCACAAACAGAAAAAAAAATCAAAATTAGCACAAATAAAATTGATCGGTGTGTGTTTAATATACTATTGTTTTTCAGTCACTAATCATATTGTTTAATGCATTCAACATGTTTGCAGTTAGTGAAAAAATAATTGAAAAATATATAATGTTCCTCTATTTTGTAATTTTCCTTGAGAAAAATAAATAGTGGACATGCTCCAAGTAGTAGAAAAAAAAAAAGTTATTTATTATCTTTCAATTGCAATTAAGATGACTGCAATAGCAACTTATTGTTAAGCTTTCCTAGCGACTTAGTTGTCTATGTGTTCATTATACTTGATAACTAGAGCAGGAGCACCTACACCAGAACATTCATTTTTTATCATTTGAAAACATGATGGGTCAATATTAATGTTCTTAGGTTTATGTTTGTCTAATAAGGTCTAAAAAGACCATTCCTAATATAAAAATGAGGAAGCTTGAGTTTTCTATGGATGAAATGCTAAATTTGCACTTAGAGAATCCTTGTAGCCTTGAAGGAAAAACATGTAAAATGTAAGGGGGAATGCGAGAACAAAGTCTAGAAGCCATATTAGGGGTGTATTAAAGGTATCTAATGGGTTCTAGGTGTTACAAAGCAACAAACTTGCATAATAATGTGTATTTAGTAAACAATGGTCTTTTAAGTCAAATGGAGGGTAAAGTAGTTAAGAGGTAGTTGTAGGCGTTGAAGGAGAATTATATTGGTTTTTAAATGTTTAAAATCCTTTGAAAGGAATGAGGGAGGATTGTTGAATCAAGTGGTGAAGAGCATTCATCGAATAAATGAGTAGATCTCATTTTTTCTTTCATTATCACTATTTTTTGAGTTTTCTTTCCATTTGTACAGGTCATACAAGTAGTTGTGTTTTAAATCCTTTGGAATTTGGTGGAAGATGGTGAAAAAAATCTTTTGAATTCATATTTGGGCCAAAAAAATAAATTTGATTTGTATTTTGTTGATTTCTTGTGGTCTGCCTGTGGAACCTGGCTGTAGGGACTCATTTTGAGTTTGTGATCATGTTTTGATGCCTCCCACCTACTTTTTGTGTTTTTTCTCAATGGGGTGGCATGGAACCATGTTAGAACAGGGATTTCACATGTATTAGATGATGAATAAATGCAATCCTTGGTACAGTGTGAGAAAACCATGGTTGAAAGTGTCCATTTTCTTGTGAAAATGAAGGCTTTAAGTTGAGTTCTGGTGAACTATGAATTGGGATGAGTTGCTAATGGCATAAAAGGTCTGTGCATACCCAAAAAAAAAAAATTGAAGCTTGGGATTTTTTTGGAAGGGCTTTGTGTTGTGGATCTTGAAAAACCCTAGTTTATGTAGGGAAAAGGAGGGTTTGGTTGTACAACGGTCTAGAGGCCTCTAATCTAAGTTAATATCATGAAATATGAGGTTAGGAATGACAATAAAACTCTATCCAAGAAGGTTTTGTGAAAACAAGAAGGTCTAAGGGTACTTTGTTTCGAAATGAGGGCTAATTTTGTAGCCTTTTGAGCAGGATCACTTAAGGAAACTCTACAAAGTTGCAAAAGAACCTTGTATGAAAGATTGGGGGATTGTATCTAATGTTGAGTGGATGCTATGTTGATGTTGAGTTGATCATTTTGTAGCCTTCTTGAAAATATATGCTCTTTTGTTGATTTTGGTGACTTTGAAGATATAGTATTGATATTTGAGAGAAGTTGTGTCAATTTGTTTTTTTTTTTGGGTTTCCACCACCTCTGCATCAATAACTAGCTATAGTACATAGAATATGCTATGCAATCCATGAACATATAGGAGTTGAGGCCAAGTGGAATGTGAGTACTGTAAAAAAAACAATTATGAAAGGAATACATAAATACTATAAGGAAAGTCCTTTCTACGATGGAGGAATTCATTGCATTCATCACATACTCATTACCTCAATAGCCATGAGCCTAGTGGAGAAACTTAGGAAATTTTCATTTATTGTCCACATGTTTCCCAAAATTTTATTGCATTCCTATTTTTTTTCTTTTGTGCATGTTTTAACATGTGTTTCTTTGTTCCATTTGTGTAAATGACATTGTATCTTGCACAATTATGTATTGATTGCTTCAGTATATATCATCATGTTGTCAACTATTGGATGATTTTCATTTAGTGATCAAATATTTGCAAAATATATAATGTCCCTTCATTCTACTAATTTAATTTAACAAAAATGAATAATAGGCCTAGTTGAACCAATAAAAAAATTGTAACAAATGACAATGAATAGATGGGAAACTATAAACTTTGATCAAGGTCTTGATGACTATTGATCCAATAGTGGCACTATTTATCACATTAAACATGCATTGACTGGTCCAGTGGCCAGTGCTCTCTTGTGAAAGTTGGGACAATTTGTACACAGTGATTGAATATTTAGGAAAAATATGATGCCCTCCTAATACCTAGATTTACTTTCACAAAAAACAATAATAGGCCCAGCCTAACAAATAGGGAAAATACATAAGTTGTTTTTTATCTCTTAATTACAAATGAAGCTATTGAAATAGTAAATTGTTGCTTGGTTTCAACCACCCTATCCCATATGTCATTTATTGTATCCATGTACACAATTAGGCTTAATTGCAACAAACAATGTTCATGGTTACATAGGATAAGGAGTACTGGTACGAGGACTATGCCTGACACTCAAGTCACTATGTATAATGAATACAATTGTAACAAGTCACTATTGTAATTGTTAAATTTGTTTGTTAGATAATTACATGCTTATTCAAAATATATTGTTTAAAATGTTTTTTAGAAGCTACAAGCTTTTGTTTTTTTGGGAGAACTTGTTAGCATGTATTTGTTTCATGTTTACAAATAACATATTGTATGCATGACAACAGTAAAGCTAACACAAAATGCATCTAATTCTTAATTTTTTCATTTGTAATTCTAATATTTGCTTGCCCAATCAAATTTAATTGGCTTGTAGTAGCTCTACAGTACATTTTTGTTTAACTAATTTAGGAGAATAGAATACTATATATTTTGAGAAACATTTAATCATTGAATGCAAATTGCATAATAGTTGTCACTATGTTGCTTGGAACCATAGTAGCAAGTGCATGATTAATGTAGGTCTATTGCAGATATTTGTTTAAGGAAAATAGGAAAATAGCGAAACAACATAAATTGTGCAGAATAGATAACAAATACATTGCATATCCCATGATTGCAATTGTAGACATTTCTGATTACAAAAGTAATATGATTTATAGCAAGAAATAGTTTCATGTTTATGAATTGAATGGAATGGAATGTCATATAATATGCCCATTTGTTTCTTTAGAAATTTAGATTATTGAACCACCATTCTCCTTTATTGTTCACAACTCTTCCAATTCATAATTGTCACACATATTGGAAGAATTAAATTTAATTGCAAACAAAACAAGAGCATGATACAAGAATCTGACCTTGTAGATGGTTATTGGAGAAGCAAGTCTAATAGCAGTAATATGGATATTTTCCATGCACTTCAATTGAGACCGATGGTTCCTATGACAGGTACAATTCAGAGAGATAAGTAGACTAGGTGACAAAGAACATGTTATCGGTAAACATGTAATAGGGAAGCACACAATATTTTTTTCTAAATATTCAAGAATTGAATCCAAACTCTATCAGCTTTGTTTCCCAATTACTCATTTGTATTTGTAATATTTACTTTCCCAATAAAATTTGATTCTCTTGCAGTGAGTCTATTGATAACCATATTCCTAGAGAATTAGTAAAATATGGAAACATTGTGTACTTGGGGCTCATGGACATATTTTCGATGTCTAAAAACCATGATTTATCTCTTTGGCTATTAGTTGTAGCACACATAATGTTCATGTTTGATTAAGTAAATTAGGAAAATAGAACATTGTATATGTTAACAAGTGTTTATGCAAATTGTGTTAACTCTGGCAATGAACTCTTTGATAGTGTAGCAATTAATGCATCATTAGCACACTACATCTATTATTGGTTTTTGTTTAAAAAAATTATGGCACTAGGAAAAACCCATAGTTCTTCATAAATATTTAACCAGTGGACTCCATATTCCATCATTACAATCATGCATATCCCTGTTTGCAAAAGTAAGATGCTTGTGAAGGGAAAATAGCTTCATGTTTATGAACTACATAACATGCCACCAATTAAACTCATCTATCTATTTCCAAAACTAGTTTCTTGAATAGGAATTGTCCTCTATTCTTCACAACTCTCCTAATAGATTATACTTAGATGCATTGCAAGTTTAAGTTTCATTGCAAAGATAGCAGGAGAATGATATGTACAAGAATTTGACCTTAGAGCATGTTGTTCAAAAACCAGGTCCATTCAGAACAATATGAATCTTTGATCCTCAATTCATTTGCAACCAATGGTCCCTATCAGAGCTACAGTTAAGAAAAATGACCATAGTTCATCACAAATAGCATGTTATCCATAAACATCAAACCCAAAAGCACAGAGTAAATTTTTCCTTAAGCATTAAATCAAAATTGTGTGAGCTTTCATGGGAAAAATGGGGGCAATGCAGTCGATACATAACACTTACAAACAAATCAAATTCTATGATATAGATACACATGGTTTTATTTGTATAGATAGTACTTCAATTCTTATTTCTTACACTTCCATTTTTAATATTTACTTGGCCAATCTAATTTCATTTTTTTTTAAGCACGATTACTATTCATTTAAGTGCGTGGTAATTAGCAAAACATGTAAACACTATATAGTTGGGAGTGATGAAATTTTTTTTTGGATCACCCATGCTGGAGTAGACAATAGCGCAATATGTTATGCACATAATCATAATGTCAAAAATTTGAGGCACATGCATCAAAATACTCTTCCCTCTAGTGCATGCAATAAAAAAATGCTATAAAATTCATGGAAAACACCATGACTTGTTATTTCTTGACAAATGTCATGAATGTTAAAGTCATGACAAATGCCAAAAAATTTATAGCACTTCATTGCATTCTATGTAGACCAAAATAGCTCCTTTGTTGCCCCGTCCTCGCAATCTTAGAAGTAATACATGATTGACGAATACTAAATCAATGAACTGCACATCCCATTATTACAATTATACAGATTTCTCTCTACAAAAGTAACACGTTCATCGGGAAAAATACTTTCATGTTTATAAATTACACGACATATCATTTACCATGGTCATGTGCCTATCCGTAAAGCCAGTTTCTTGAGAGAATTAAATTTCATTGCAAACAAAGCAAGAGAATGATACAAGAGTCTAACCTTGCAACTTGTTGTTCAATAACCAGGTCTATTTGAACCAATTTAAATCCTTGTCACCCACTCTACTTACAACCAATGATCCCTGTTATAGTTACAAAATAGATAGATAAGCATACTCCATGACATAGAACATGTTATCCATAAATATGAAACCTAAAAGCACACAAGAAATTTTCACAAATATTTTATAACCAAATCCAAGATGTGTGAGCTTCATCACAGAAAATGTAGTCGATGCATTTGATACATAACACTTGTAAACAAATGAAATTCTAAAATGTAGACACTTCTGGTTTCATATCCATTATATGAGAAATTTCCAAGGTGTCTTTGGAAGCTAGAAAGTATGCAAGCAAGAAATGCATACTTAATTCTTGTTTGTTTATTACTTGTTCAAAAGGTCGTATGTTTTTAGTTCTCAATGTTCTCTATTCGTATGTGAAACCTTTTAACTAGAACTATTGCTTGTTGTTACAAGCTTGAAGGAAACAAATCCATGCACTCCATGACCTTAAGTAGTATTGCATTCATTGCATTCAATTTCCAATTAGTCGCTTCACCAATGACATCGTGTTGTTAAATTTTTTTTTGTCTTTTTCCTATAGTCGGGATTTATGCCCATATTTATTTGTGTTGTTTAAAATATTTTTGACTTTCTTCTAAAGTCACAATTTTAAGACATATTTTGTGTGCTTGTTCAAAGATTATTTTTTATCTCTTTTCTATTGGTTTGATTAGGTTAACTTTTCATTTTCACTCATTTTTCTTTAAGTAAATTAGGAAAATATGGGAACATTATATATTGTTGATTTTGACATTATAGATTCTAGGAAATATTTGATCAGGAAGCAGTGAACACATGTTTAATCCATTAAATGCATATTGTACGACATGTATTGGGGAGCTGGTGGGTGCTAATTCATGAATCTTACACTACTGCTCAGTTTTATTTTTGCTAAGTTTTCTTTGTAACAGTGACCAATAAATCTAGTTATCAGGTATGATAAATAGACACACTAACCAGTCATCAATAGTACATTGTTCCTATACATGTGCTTTTATGTTTCATGTTTATGTGTAACATATTATCTTGTACAATTTGCATTCAATAGACCGTTGTTTTTTATTTGTGAGCCATACTGTTTATTGCATCAAACATGCAATGACTGCTTCAGCATCTACTATCTTTCTACCAAAGGTGGCATAATTTGCATTCAGGCATTGAATATTTGCAAGATATATAATATGCTCTTCTTTTCGTAAATTTCTTTAACAACAAAAAGTAATATGCTTGCATGAAGCAACAGAGAGACAGAATAAATATTTATCACCGGTTAATTGCAAATGAGACTCTTGCAATTGTAACCTACTTATTGGCTTCAACTGTTTCATGTGCTTTGTTATCTACTACATCTATTTGTACAATTGGACCTTATAATAGTGAATAATATTTCTAGTTGTAGTAGGACAGAGGTAGTTGTCAGCCTATCGGCTAACTTTGCAGGATTTCTATTTAATGTCTAAATGTTTCAGAAAATCTATCTTGCAAAACTTGCATTTAATAGACTATTCTTTATGATGCAATAGTTATACCATTCAGTGCATTAAACATGAATTGACTAATTCCATAGCCAGTACCTCATTACTAACGGAAGCATAATTTGTGTGCAATAATTAACTATTTGCAAAAAAATATAATGGGTTTCAAATTTGTTGTTTCACTTTAACAAAAATAAATGATACACAAGTTTTGGAAATGTATGCATACTGAAGCAGTAAATGCATGTTTAATGTGTTGAATGCAAAGCTCACAATATGTATTGCACATTTGGTATGAAGATAAGCAGACAATGCCTGGTTAAATTGCATATTGTTTGTTTACTATTTGTTGAGAAACTTGTGTGTTTCTGGTTGTGGCTTGTCGTGTTCGACATTTCTCATTCTGTATAGTGCTTGTGGTGTGCAATTGGTGAGTGGCGCATCTGTTTGTTTTTGATACTTAATAACCAGAAGTTTTATAGGGAAAACTGAACACTTTGAGCAATATCTTGTGTAATGTAAGCACACATGTAGCCAACACATACCTAATCCATGAAATCTTTGTGGAGTTCAAGGTTTTATTTTTTCTTATTCTTGTTTGACTATTTTTCGTTCATAAGCTTGTGGGTATTTTAGCTTGTCTTTGCATTTTTGCATGTGCGTAGACATGCAGTGAATACATAGTTAATTTATGAATTCTTAGGCAAGTGTTGGGTTTTGTTTGTGCTTATTGTCATTTGAGTATCACTAGTCAAAAAGCTCGTAGGTTTTTTAGTTACATTCGTTATTCTATAGAAATGTATTGTTGGTGAATAGCTAGCCTATGTATTTTTTATACTTGATAAGTCCGCGAGTGCACATGCAATGAACGGATAACTAGTCCATGATGCAATGGGTGACCGCTAGATTTTGTTTGTGCTTATTCTTGTTTTATTATTGTTTGATGCAAAGATTGTGGGTTTTGTATCTCTTCATTTCATTTTTGCATGTGATTATATGTGCAATTAATGCATGGTCAATTCATGAAATCTTAAGCAATTGCTAGGTTTTGTTTGTGTTTATTCTTATTTGTTTATCATTTGTTGAAAAGCTTGTGAGTTTTTTTGCTATCGATTGCGCTTTTGCATGTTCGTTATTCTACAAAAGTGTAGTCGTGGTGAATGGATTGGATGTGTGTTTTTGGCACTTGATAACTAGAAGTATTGCTTGTTGTTACAAGGAACAACAGTGCAAATGGATACAGTCAATTACATATGCATAGCAGGGGATAACGAGTGAGTGAATGCATTAATTATGTGTTTATTGCTTATGTGGGTAATAGTGTATCAACAAGCCTTGAAAAGAAAAGTGTGTGAGATGTGCTAAAAGCCTCTTGAGCACAGAAGCAATCAGTGCATAGTTAATCCATAAAATTTGGTGCAAGGGTTGGGTTTCATTTGTGCTTATTGTTGTTTATTTCTTATTTTTTAAAAATCTTATCTATTTTTAGCTTTTGGTTCTGGTTTTGCATGGCTGTTATTTTGTGACAATGCACCACTAATGAGTACCTTTTTCCTTTGTTTATGATACTTGGTTGTTGTTACAATGGCTAACAAGAAATTTTTACAATAAATTATCGTATTGGTCTACTGTTTTGCAAATCTTATTAATGTTTTTGTGGTTCATGTTTATGAATAATGTATTATATGTCATGGACTATGTTCATTTGTCTATTGAATGAGAGGTTTACTATTGCATCGATTGCACTTGCTTTTCAAATAGTTTCTTAGGCACTCACATTGTACTGTTTAAAATATTTTTTCTTTTATCCTATAGTCAGGATTTAAGGACATCGAGCAATACTTCTAGTTATCAAGTATAACAAAGACATAGCAAATCAATTCATCTATATTCAACTTCAATAGAAAAACGAGCATGCACAAAAGGCTAAACTACTTAGAAGCTTTTCAACAAGCGATAAATGAACGAGAATAAGCAAAAACAAAACCCGATACCCGCCTAAAATTTCATTTGTTAACCTAAGATTTCATGAATGAACTATATGTTCACTGCATGTTGGGATAAGTAAACTTTGAAATTGTATAATATGTGTTGCATATGGAACACTTGTCCATCAATCTACAACTACTGCATCAAATGCTACTATGTCTACTATTGAATCTTGTTTAAATAAATTAGGAAAATACGACATTATATATTTTTGCTATCTTGCTTACAAGCAAATGAATACCAAAGACATATAATAGAACAAAAGAAATTAGCACAATCCATGATAAATAACACACTATACATAAACCTGAACCACAAAAACAACAATAAAATTTGCAAAACGGTACACAAACATTATAAATTTCTGCAAGCATCTCCCATTAGCCCTTTTAACACCAACGAACCACCATGCTTACTAATAGCGTAATAGCCACTTAAGCAATAAACACATAATTAATGCATTCACTACCCCCATGGCCTACAAGAACTTGCTCAAAGCATATGTAATTTAATGTACCCACTTGCCCTGTTATCCCTTTTAACAACAACCAATACTTCTAGTTATCAAGTATGTAAACAAACAACCAAGGTATTGACCACCACTACACTTTTAAAAAATAACAAACATGCAAAATCCCAACCAAAAGTTTAAAAACTCACAAGATTTTCAACAAATGATAAACAAACCATAATGAACAAAACAAAACCAGTTTCCATGAATTAACTATGCACTCATTGCTTCCATAGCCACTAGCTCTCCAACAGACCTCAAACATTTTGCATGCAATGGATTAAACATGTATTCACTGCTTCAGAACCCATTATCCAAACTATGTCCTTAAATCCCAACTATAGAAAAAAGACAATAATACCTTAAACAATGTAATTTGGCCAACATAGCAACTAATTCATAAGAAAATTCCACAATTGCAATTGCACCCTTCTTCCCTCCATAGAAAATAGCTTCATGTTTACAGATTACATGGAATTTCATTCACTATGCTCATTTTTCAAAATGATATAAGAATATGAACTTCTAGTTCCTTTTCCAACAACTAGCTATATGTACCCATTTGTCCCCATAGCACTTCTAACAATAAGAACATAAAAAGCTAATAACGCACAAGCTCTTCAACAGGAAAAGAACAAATAGGAAAGAAATTTAAGAACACCAGGCAACTATTTGAAAGGAAAATTCAACAAATGCAATTGCAATAGTAACCTGCTTTTCAACGAAAATAAGTTTCATGCCTATGAGCCACATGACATGCCATTCACTATGCTCATCTTTCTATTTAGTAAGTCAGATTCTTGAACCAAGATTCTCCTTTATCATTCACAACTCTTCCAAAGCACAAATTTTATGCATAATGGAATACTTACAATTCATTGGAAACAAAGGGGAGAATGATACAAGAATATGACCTTCCAGTCCCTCATTCAATAGCCAAGTATATCTACACCCATATACACCTCTACCTCCAACTCGAATTGCAAGCAATAATTCTTGTTACAGGGACAAATTATACAAATGACCACATTCCATGACAAAAAATATGCTATTCATAGAACTCAACCACAAAAGCAACGATATTATTACAAAAAGAGAGACCAACATGATAAATATTTACAATTATTCCATGTTAACCCTTGTAACAGAAACTAGGGATCATACACACATAATTAATGCATTCAATGCCCCCATGGTCCACAAGAACTTTCTCAAAGAACATGTATGATAGACATACAAAAAAGTCATTAATGACCACTGCACTTTTACAGAATAACGAACATGCAAAACTGCAACCAACAGCTAAAAAACCTGCAAGCTTTTCAACAAACAATAAACAAACAATAGTGAATTTTCCCAAAAAATAGACCAAGCTAAAAATTTGAAATATTTAAAAAAAAAACAAGCAAACAAGAATAAGCACAAACAAAACACATAATTAACACATACACTGTTTCCATAGTCCACAAGACCTTGCTCAAAGCACATGTAATTTAATGTATCCACTTCCCCCCCAGCCCTTCTAACAATAAGCAATAAGTCTAGTTATCAAGTATCACAAACACATAGAAAACCATTAATGACAACTACACTTCCACAGAATAACGAACATGCAAAAGCACAACCACCAGATTAAAAATCCATAGGCTTTTCAATGAACAATAAACAAATGATATTAAATTTTGCAAAAAAATAGACCAAGCTAAAAACACAGAAGCTTTTTAACAAACAACAAACAAAAAAGAATAAGCACAATTCCACCTTAGCCCTTGTAACAACAACCAAGCATCATAAACATATAATTAATGCATTCACTACCCCCACGATCCACTAGGCCTTGCTCAAAGCACACACAAACACACAACAAATCCATTGATGACCATTGCACTTCTACAGAATAACGAACATGCAAAATGACAACCAACAGCTAAAAAACCTACAAGTAGCTTTTCAATAAATGATAAACAAACCATCGTAAATTTTTCCAAAAAATAGACCAAGCTAAAAACACAAAAAAAAATTAGCAAACAACAAACAAACAAGAATAAGCACAACTAAAACACATAAATAATGCATTCGCTGCCCCCACAGTCTAGAAGACCTTGCTCAAAGCACATGTAATTTAATGTACCCACTTCGCTCGCTATCCCTTTTAACATCAAGCAATACTTCTAGTTATCAAGTATCACAAACACATAGCGAAGATATTGACGACAACTACACCTCTACACAATAACAAACATGCAAAAGCACAACCAATACCTAAAAACCCACGGGCTTCTCAACCAACGACAAACAAATGATAATACATTTTGCTAAAAAATAGACCAAGCTAAAAACACACAAGCTTTTTAACAAATAGAATACAATCAAGTACTCATTGCTTCTGCACCCACCAACCCTCCAACACATCTCGCATATTTTTCTTTCTGATCTTTCAAACCACCCAAGCAATAAACACATAATTAATGCATTCACTACCCCCACAATCCACAAGACCTTGCTCAAAGGACATGTGATTTAATGTACCCACTTCCCCCTCAGCCCTTCTGGCAACAAGCAACACAAAGTGAAGCCATTCATGACCACTACACTTTTATAGAATAATGAACATGCAAAACTACAACCAACAACTAAAAAACCCATAGGCTTTTCAACGAGCACATCGAAGAACGGAAGTAAAACCTAAAAACACACAAGATTTTTAACAAGCAAGAAACAATCAAGAATAAGCACAAATAAAACCCAACTCTCACCTCACATTTCATCAATTAACTATGCATTCACTTCTTTTTCACCCATCAACCCTCCAACACATCTCGCACATTCTGCTTTCCAAGCTCTCTTGATAGCGTGCTAGCCACTCAAGCAAAAAACACATAATTAACGCATTCTCTGCCCCCGCAGGCCAACCAACCTTGCTCAAAGCGCATGTAATTTAATGTATCCACTTGCCCCATTAGCCCTTCCAACAACAAGCAATTCTTATACCTATCAAGTATCATAAACACACAAGAAAGCCATTGATGGCCACTGCACTATTACAAAATAATGAACATGCAAGACCACAACCAACAATTAGAAAACCCACAAGCTTTTGAACGAACAATAGGAAAACAGTAATAAACACAAACAAAACCCAGCACTCACCTAAAATTTCAAAGTATGGAAAACAAACGGACAACCCACTCACCAGTTGCACACCATTCCTTCAGCTCTTCCCTCGTTCAAGCACTGCATAGAATCACAAGCATTGCAAATGGCAACATAAGCCTCTCAACAAACAATAAACAAACACTTGCCTCATATTTCATGGATTAACTATGCATCATCTGCTTGCGTACACACCAGCTGTCCAACATACATCACGAAGTTTGCATTGAATGCATTAAACATGCATTCACTGCTTTAGTACACACTAGCCTGCTGCCAAAACTCGCACCATATGCATCCCCCGATTAAATATTTGCCACAATTATTATGTTTCCTATGTCCCTTTATTTCCCTAATTTACTTAATTGAAAATGAAAAATCAACCTACTCAAACCAATAGAAAAAGAGATAAACCTTTTTTTCATGCTTCAAAAATTTTTATTTAAATCTGGACTATAGGGAAAAGACAAAAATATTTTAAACAACATGATCTCATTAGCCAACAATCCAACCAAAAAGAAAATGCATCGATTGCAATAGTAAAGGGTATGTGCAGGATCATCATGGAAAAAACAGGCCCTTAAGTGGCAAAAAATTCAAAAAAAATAGAGTTGGGCAACTTGACGTAAAAATTTGAATAAGCTATCTATATTATTTCAAAAATATGTAAGAATAGAATCTGTATCAAATTGAATGCAGTTTCTAAACTACTAGGCTTCTTTAAAAAAAATAAAAATCTATTTGGTGAAAATTTGAAATTTCAATGCAGTAGTACTTAAATTTCAGAGAAAAAATAAGTAGGTGTTTGCCTAACCACCCTAACCACAATAAAATGATAATATTTTGTTCTAAGATTTCAGATATAAGTAGAGGACTCATGTTTCAATGTGACACATTTTTTTGGTAATTTTTTTCCAAGTAAATAATTAATTATGATTTTTTTATTACAACTTTTAAAAAATATAAAAAACTCATATGTCTGACCACCTTAACTTGGTCAAAACTTCATGAAATTTATTTTTTCTTTTTTTAATCCTATAGTATGCGAAGCATAGAATGTGACACATGTTTTGGATTCAAAAAATGTGATACCGTTTGAAAGCTATAAATGTTTTTCAATTAGCCTATCAATCAGGACTTTAGTCATAATTTGAATAGAAAATGAATAATAATTACTTATTAAATTCAAAGTAAAGCATAATTTATATTGGTGGAAAGATGAGAATCTCCTTTAAAAACCCTTTTTGTTTCATCAATTTTGGGTAAAAAAAAATCCATCAACTACAAACCCATCATATTGCCACTTTTTGGCCCATCATGATCCTACACATACCCTAAACCTGCCTATCGGTAGGAACTAATAAGTAAGATCACTTTTGAGTGTTGTATATTAAAATTTAGATTTTTCAATTTTTTCAATTTATTTATATTTTTAATATGAGTTTATGTTGATATATTTTTGGTTTAATTTTTTTGATATTGAGAGTTGGACAAAAGTATTGGATATTAGAGTAATAATGCATTAGCTAATAATTAATTAATATTTAATAATTATTAGTCTAATTTATTCTCATGCACTTAAGCTAAACTTAAGAGTGATTTATTATGTTAACTAGAGAACTATTATTACATCATTTTATCTCATTGTGTGTGATGTTGACATTTGTTATGATCTAATCCCTTTTTCACTTAGGGTTGCTCCTATATAGCACTCAAACCTCATTGCATTATCTTCTCTTCTATTTCTTTGAAACTCTCAACCTTTAAAGACTTTTTTTTTCCTTGAAGATTCTTGAGGTTCATTCTATAGTTTTCTCTTGTTGAGGAATATAGCAAATTCTTTGTTTGCAGATCTCTTGTGTGGAAGGTGTCTTTGTTTGTTGTTTGATCATGAGGCTCATGATTTTCACAATTCTAACACTTTAAAGCTTACACTATGGTATATAATTCCCAGTCATAAACATAATACCTCTTCTCACCATCATTAATATTTTCACTAAAATATGCAATAGGTCTACCCTCATAGCTAAGAATTGCTCCTATGGTTGTCCCACTTGCATTGCAATCCACTTGAGACACCTTTACAAAATTGACCAATACTAATACCTATTCTTTGGTGACCTATTCCTTGAAAATCTCAAAAAAATTATCTTCTACTACTATCCACTTAAACTCTCTTTTGTCTCCCCTTATGGTTCTAGTTATGGCTGCACATATTCCACTGAATTTTTAAATAATTCTATGATAGAAACTAGCCAAACCATGGAAACTTTGAAGCTCATGCACACTCTTAGGATTTGGAAATTCAACTATAGCATGTACCTTTTTTGGATCCATTTGCACCCCTTGTGGTGAGATAACAAATCCCAAATAAACCAATTTTTCCTTCATAAAATTGTACTTCTTCATATTTACTAATAACCTTTCCTCCTTGAGTCTTTGTAAGATGTGTAATATGAAACAAATTCTCTTCTTTCCAATTACTAAAAATGAGAATGTCATCAAGATAAAAAATTACAAATTTTCTTAAAAATGGTTTCATCTCTTCATTCATCAATCACATAAACATGTTGGGCGCATTTGTTAATCCAATTGACATTACCAACCACTCATATAACCCCTCTTTTTTCTTGAAAGTAGTTTTCCAATCACCCTCTCTTATCATAATTTGGTGATATTCACTCTTTTAATCTTTTTTTTAAATACCTAGCCTTCCCCAAATAGTCCATGAGATCATACATTTGTGGTAAAGGAAAATGCTACCAAATGGTTATTTCGTTGATGGCTCTTGAATTCGTGCACATCCACCATTCACCATACTTATTTGGTGGGGCCTAAATGAACCTTGATGTATGACAATGAAAATATAATGGAGTTTTATTTTATTAGGATAATCACCATTGGTAGCAAGAAATCTAGGGTAAATCAATGGTGCCATTTGAGGGCATGCATTTGGTCACTTGATACGCCCTAGTTGTGTTGGTTTTGAAGGAATGCTAAGGAAAGGAACCCATTTTATATATTTTATTTTTCCTCATTTTATTGGACTTTCCTCAGTAAAAAATCATCAAAAAAATTTATCATATTCAAGCAAGAATAGCTACTAAATTCTCACTAGAATAAGCACTAACACCCCTTAGTGAATGCCTAATATGAAGTAAACTATCCAATATATTTTCACGATTTTATTTATAAATAACAATAGTTTATGGTTCATCTACAATTAAGCATAATCAAATTATCTCCCTATTCATATATTCATATATTCAAAAAGTAAATTATCCATATTTGTCTTGCACATTCAAAACAATCATTTAGAGTTTTAAATTGGCATTATAGGGCTCAAAATAATAAATTACGTATGTGTTTGTGTGTATGTGTATGCATATGTATGAATGTATATTATTTATATGTATGTATGTATGTATGTATGTATGTATGTATGTATGTATGTATGTATGTGAAATGATGAGAAATGGGTGAGGGTGATGAACCAATAATGAATCTAGGACACCATCACTTTTCCCTAATTTCATTAGGAAAAGAGATCTCCCAAAGGTAGGAATTGGCTTTCAAACTTTAGGTAAGTCAATCCTATTAGGGGATCTTGTTGTTTCCTTATGAAAAAAAATGACTAAAATGCACTTTTGGGAGATGAACTAAAAATATTTAATAAAGTAAATTCCATGACTTAGCACTTAAAATGCATAGATCTAGGATAAAATATATGGAAACAACAATTTACATGTAG
This sequence comes from Sequoia sempervirens, assembly GCA_007258455.2. NCBI lineage: Eukaryota > Viridiplantae > Streptophyta > Pinopsida > Cupressales > Cupressaceae > Sequoia > Sequoia sempervirens. The sequence goes on along the minus strand of VDFB02105785.1, from coordinate 564,963,454 downwards.
ATTTGGGGGTTGCAAGGTGATATCTACTAACCTAAAAAAGCTTGTCTGGAGAACTATAGAAGGAAACTTGGTGAAGTGGACAAATGAGTCCTTGTAGGGCTTTTCTACACAACTTTCGAGGTCCTCTAGAGATGGATCTGGGATGTTGTTTTCCAATAGTTTCATTATTGGACAGTAAAAAATAAATTTGAGATCTGAGTTTCCATGGCTTGACAACAATGATGACAACTTTGACAACTTTGCAAAATTGCTCATTTGATCCAATTTCAATCCTTCGTCACCTATAAATATGCACATACAAAGAGAGGGGAAACTATTTCTTTGGTGAGTAGGGGTTTGCCTTGGTGAAAACTCAATTTCGTAATTAAACCTTGATAATGAAATAATGATAAATGAAAGGAATTTGATGAATGAACAATTCTTTTTCACAACTCACCAAACCCTCAATGGCTTCCCTTAGAGGACAAAAGTATAAAAACATATCTCTCTAAGGTCCAGATCTTGCATGAATTGGCTTAATTGGACGCTTGAAACCTACATCACAATGTTAGCTCCAAAACATGACATGAAGATGTACATAAAATTTGACATGATGATATGATATTGATTTCCATTGTAGATGGATGGTCTTCAGATCTTGCATGAATTGGCTTAATTGGATGCTTGAAACCTACATCACAATGTTAGCTCCAAAACATGACATGAATATGTACATAAAATTTGACATGATGATATGATATTGATTTCCATTGTATATGGATGATAAATTTTCTCTTCAATGCTCTTCATAATAATATTTTCTCTTGCAAAATTTTCCTTAATGTTAGATGTTTAGAATTGATAAAATAACTATATATTTGTAGGTTTTTCTGTAATTTACTGAAAATTAGATTCCAAAAGATGATAATTGAAACTTGAACTTGAATCATTAAATTTCCTCCAAAAACATATTTTAAATTGGGTCCTAGAACTTAAGGAGGACCTATTCACCCTTGGACGAGTGGGTCTTGGGGCTTAAATCCAAGACACACAATTTCCAAGATGTTTAAATTAATGATAGTAATTATTTAATATAGGTTCCCCTTTCAAAAAATGGGAATAATAAGGCTTTGGAATACCTAATTTGGTCAATTAGTAGCTTAATTAAGTCTAATGAATTAAGGAACCTAAACATAGTGTGAAAATGTGAAGGTCTACAATTTTTTACACTTGATTTAGTCCACTTTAGTGAGAGTATGAACTTACTCTGAAACTCACACTAAAGTAGACAAATATATGTTAAGAGGATTCCTACAACACATATGTCGATGGGATAGGATGAAAAGGATCAAGGAGGTGGTCAAGCCATCAGGATAAAGATCCCATGGAAAACCAACATAAGCACAAAGGGATAGACACATATGCATTATATGAAGCAACAAGATAAGATACACAATCATAAAATGTCAAAATTAATTCAAAGAGGAAAGAATGTTGGACTAGAAAGATGTGTTATGCCAATTCCATCAAACACACTCCATGGCACCCTAGGCAAGCAAGTTTTTTTATTCTTGGTGGCTATGAAAATATGCTCACAATTTCAGTATGGTATACACTAGGTGACCCCAAAGAAGTGAGAAACACACAAGGTCTAGTGTAGTCTGATATACATTAGGTGTCTACCCACAAAACAAATAGCAATGGGAAAGTCATGTCTGGTCTACAGGCTCCCATATGTCAACCATACCAAAAGTTATGGGTATGTGTAGGATCATGATGGGCCAAAAAGTGGCAATATGATGGGTATGTATAGGGTATGTGGCTGACGACTTTTTTTTTACCAAAAATTGATGAAACAAAAAGGGTTTTTAAAGGAGATTCTCACCTTACCAAAAATATAAATTATGTTTTACTGTGAATTTAATAAATAATTATTATTCATTTTCTATTTGAATTACGACTAAAGTCCTGATTGATAGGCTGATTGAAAAAAATCTATAGCTTTCAAACAGTATCACATTTTTTGAATCTGAAACATGTGTCACATTCTATGCTTTGCATACTAGATGATTAAAAAAAAATGAATTTCATGAAGTTTTGACAAAGTTAAGGTGGTCAGACATACGAGTTTTTATATTTTTAAAAGTTGTAATAAAAAATTCATAATTAATTATTTACTTAGAAAAAAATTACAAAAAAAATATGCATCACATTGGGACATGAGTCATCTATTTATATCTAAAATCTTATAAAAAAATATTATCATTTTATTGTAGTTAGGGTGGTCAGACAGACACCTACTTCTTATTTTTCCCTAAAATTTAAGTACTACTGCATTGAAATTTCAAATTTTCACCAAATAGATTTTTTTTTAAATAAACCTAGTATTTTATTCAATTTGCTACAGATTCTATTCTTACATATTTTTGAAATAATATAGATAACTTATTCAAATTTTTATGTCAAGTTGCCTAACTCTAATTTTTCTAATTTTTTTGCCACTTAAGGGCCTATCTTTTCCATGATGATCCTACACATACGGGCTTATACTCCCTAATAAATTTGATAAGGCACCACACCATGATCCATATTTTGATCCCTAATGTAAACAAAGTGAAGCAAAAGATGCAAAAATGTTAATGCCAAAATGAAATAATGTCAATGTCAATAAAATAATGCTAATGCAATGGTCACACATCCTAGGAGATGTATGCTATCATCACTAAGAAGAAAACATGCAAAAAATGATTAGGGGACAATATAACTCCCACTTAAAATGTCAACATACTTTCTACATGTATATTTTAAGTAGAGAGAGAGGAAGAGGTGATCTTCGAAAAGAATGTACACTTCCAATAAACTAGTTATCCTTTCCCTCGAAGTGTTGACACAAAGGAAACCACCAATGACTATCATGATGCTACCAAAATATGGTTGCACCTAAGATTGTACCACCATGAATGGCAATTAGAAAGACACATAAAGTTACCAATGCCACATAGTGATGAGCAACATGATAGGATGCAAATAATTATGAATTAGAGGAAACTGTAGGTGGATCGACACAAGCAAGAGTGCCACAATCCTTAAGATGTTGAGTTTTATTATTGAAAGCCTTACATTCATTGGTAGAATGACCATGTACTTGATGATATGCATAAAATGAGCTTTTTTTGTAAAATTTCTTTCGTGTTGTTGGAGGGAGAGATATCAAGTGAGTTTGTACAATCCTTGACAAGGTACCCTCTTGATCAATAGTAGAATATGTTGCTTTTTTTGGTGACAAAGATATTTCTTGCTTACTACAAGGTGGAATACATAGACAAGACTCTCTAGATTTAGATTGTGAGATTTTGTACTCTCCCTTAAAGGAGGGTGTATAAATCTAATGAACCTGAATCATCACTAAGACATGTTTTTGAAGATGAAGCAATACTTGTCCTAGTAGAGTTTTGTGTGATGACATTAATATTAAGTGAAGGTTTATGTGATGATTTAATTTATTTCAAAGGACAATAACCAAGACCTCTTGTTTGATCTTACAGGGTAGGCTCTATAGGGAAACATATACCTTGTTCTTTAATACCACATCCTTTTCCATTATAGCCAAGTTGTTTCAAAAGCTCATAACCTCTTCCTTAAATTTTTTCCATTTCTTTTGGATTTGGTGGTTTCTCATGACCACACTCATCATACGTGGATGTAAAATTTGTGTATTCCTTTTATTTTCTAAAATTTGTGGACTCACATGCTTTTAATGACTCAACTTGTGTGGATATTATGGAAACTTCTTTCTTTTTCTTCTGATTTGTGTATAATTTCATATTATCCCATGAATGTAGGTGTAAAATCTAATGAACCCCAATCATAATCTAATAGATTTGTGATTGATGAAAAACGCTTCTCTTCTTCTTCTTGTATCCATTCCACTTTTGTAGTTGGTGTCAATGTTGTAAGAGGATTTTTCATTCTTGTTTTAGTTTACAAATAATTTTTTATTGAAGTTCATCTTTGATTGTGTAAACCTTTTTGTTTTAAGTGTACTTTACTAGATGATGTAATGTTGAATGCACCACATTCAGTGCATGAATCCATGGTCTACCTAAGAAAAGATTATATGAGAGTTCTTGAGGCATAACGTGAATAGGAGTTTGCAATGTTACCTTTCCTTCTTTAATAGGTAATGTTATGACACCAAGAGGTTGTTTTTGCACATTATCAAATCTATGGATAGATAAAGAATCGGCCTGAATTTGACTCTTTTCCACTCCAATCTTGTCTAGAAGGATTACACTACAAACATTGAGTGTTGAACCATTATCAATGAGCATATGCCTTATACAACATTTATTAATGTAGACACTAGAAAATGTATTGGACGTTATCATACACTCGAAATAGGTTTACTAACATCATTTCCTCTTTAAACCCATCCTCTTTTCACTTCATTAATTAAATTAACCTAGCTAATTTAATTAATTGCATCATTTTCGTCCATTAGCCTAATTAATTTAATTAGGTTAATTCATCCCCCTTCATGATAACATTTCATCCTATTAAATTAAATAAATCAAAGTATTTAATTTAATTCCCTAAGTCATATTATTTAATTAACCCTAAGTTATTTAATTAAATATCATTTCATCTCTTTCCCCCATTTATTAAATTATTTAATTTAATAAATATCACTTTATTCCTCCAAGTCCCCTAATTGAATGATTAAATCTTGTTTAATTAGCAATTAAACTAATTTTCCTCTAAGAAGAGAATATTCCCATGAAATATTCCTTATCCCCTTTTTGCACAATTAAGAATTTCTTTTAATTTGCAAAATGCCTTTTATCCTCACCCAAGTGAATATTCCAGGAGAATATTCTTATTCCTCCATTTGAAAAAGGGATATTTTCACTTCACTTCTTGAGCAAGTTTTAGCCTTTAACCTTTTGAACAAGTCACCTTTGACCTATGTGAGCAAGTCAAAAGTGTGTTTGTTTGAGGCAAGTGTGAACCCTTGATTAAATCTTATCACGCATGAACAAGTCACCTTTGACCTATGTGAGCAGGTCAAAAGTGTGATTTTTTGAGGTAAGTGTGAACCCTTGATTAAATCCTATCACGCATTCTCATCTGTTGATGAGAATCCATGATTCATGCCTCTCATCTCCCTCATCTTGGACCGTTGATTAATCTTTTCAATCTCAATCCTCCATTTCTCATTTGCTTTCCTATAAATAGACTACTATTTGGAGACAAATTGATCCATCTTTTTCAAAGCAAATTTATGTTGTTCAATATCATCCATCTTTCAATTTCAAACTCATGTTGTTGAACTTACTTGCATCCACACTCATATTTTAGTCACTTTTAGTTTGTTTAGTTTATTTATAATTGCATAGTAGCTTAAAGCATCCATTAATGGCTTCCATGCATCCATCTTAATTTTCATATAAATTAGGGTTTTCGCCTTTTAGCTTAGAATTATCTTAGATTAGCTTAGTAACTCATAATTAGTTAATTTCTAGCATAAAATCATGGTAACTTAGCTTGCATCATGTTCATTTTAAGCATAAACTAGGTTTTCATACATTCATCACAATGGTTTCATTGATTCTCTTCCATAGAATTGACTAAAACAAGCTCACTAATCACGGGATTGGGAAAGGGTCATTGTTTCACATCAATGCGAAACCAATTCCAAAACAGGAAAAGTTTCAAATGGGTTAGAGTAGGAATTTAATTGTTCTTGTGTTGTTTGTCACTTTCAGTTTCAATTAAATGCTTAGTTTAAAATTTTCCAATTTGAATGATCTTGTTTGTAGATGCAAGTTTATTTGGGTAAATTGTTCTTCAGTCCATCATGGATTAAGCATAAGCAACCCTCACTGACATTTCCTCGTCTCATAATTAATAATAGACACTATCACCCAAGATTCAATTTTTTTTTGTACTTCTAATGGAGGTAACTCATCTTGATGAAAGACAATGTCTATGTTAACTGAATTCATACCTTTAATTAGGTTTGCTACATAATTGGGTTGCACACTAGAAGGGACCACAACTTGTTTTAAATCACTTTGAAGCATGCTATGATAACTAGGTAAAGCTTGAATAAGATCCCATAATGAAATATTAATAGGAGTTTTTCTAAGTTGTTCTACAAGATCATACTCCTTTCCACTGTGCAAAGGTAAATAAGGAGCATTAGGCAAGATGGGTTGGGGTAATGGTAATAAAGTAGGTATGGTTTGTGGTTGCCTATTATTCCATGTATTATATGTGTGAGAAATGGTATTATAACTCGGTTTTTGTGTGTTAGCGAATGAATTGGCCCCTTTGATAAATATGGTGATAGCAATGACTCTCTAGCCTAATAAGCTCTAGCACCTATTCGCTAATAGCTCAGGAAAGGCCACAATTGCTTTTGTGGCTTTCCTCTGAATTAAGAGGTACAACTCCCTTATGCAAATTAAATGAAAGATATGTAGCTTTTAACTAGAAAGCGATAAGGCAACTAACATTAATACATAAATGTGCAATTAATGTGAAACAAATCCTAAGGGTCATCAACAAGCTAGCTCGCAGATCATACCAATTAATAACAAAGAAAATATAAATTGAACTAAGAAATCCCATAATAACAATAGACAAAATAAATATAATTGAATATATTTCTCATATAAAACACATTCAATTTATGTACATGGCTTACAAACTAGTACAATCAACATCTCATTCTTATCACAACTCATAGATTGAGAGCTACTGCAATCAAGAAATCAAAATGAAAAGAAGCAATCTAAAGTTCCTCCCTCAATTACATCACAATGTATTTTCCAGAGATTGGACCCCTGCTAAATCTAGACTTTTCTCCTAGATATAGGAATCATATTCTTCTCTTTACGGTTACCTATTGGTTGTGGTAATGTCTTCTTGCCACATAACTATCTTTCTTCGAAACCGGTGACCAAGAAATAATAAATAATGGGCACGATTATGTTGCCAGTGAAAAGACCTTAAACAATTCTGGAGAACTTATTGATTTAACTCTCACCTTGTGGCCATTGATTCTAAAGTGGTTCTCATACCTCCATAATTGAGCATTAAACAACTTTCACACATGCAAGTTATCCAACCGAAAAATCAATTAGGAATGTAACTTAAATTCCCATCATATCAACCATTAATCTAGACCGCATCACCATATTATTATCCTGATTATTCCCAATTAACATGTCTCACCAAACCTATATAAATTCAACAGGGACTACCTCACTTCACCATCTTGCAAAATAAAACATGGCTAGCACTCAGAGTGATGGTATATCCATGAATGACTTTGTTGTAATTTAAGAAATTGAGTGTGGCCCTCTTTTTAGGTGAATATCCAATTAGTTAAAGGAGGTCTTCATAGTTGAAAGTGAGATTGAGGAGGATGTGTTGTGTAGTGTATATTGGGAGATACATTTATGAACCAAGTGCATGTGCATAATGCAACACTATTGGATTGCTTCGTGTACACCGTGATTCACACCTCTGGACATCATGGGGTGAAGCCACAATAGTGGTTTACAATTGAAGTGAGGAAGAAAAAATCACAAAAAATGAATGCATGGCAAAAAACTTGATTTTAGGGGTTCGTACGAACCTATTGGTTTGATCGAACCCATTAGGGTTCGCTAGAACGTGGGTTCGGGCGAACCCTTTTAATGCTTTCCCACCAAAAAATCCAACAAAACCCCTTATAAAAGGGGGTTCGAATGAACTCTAGTTCGAGTGAACCCCTAGGGGTTTGCTCGAACCAATAGGGGTTCATTCGAACCCCCCTTATTCATCATCCCCCCGAAACACAAAAAAAACCTTCAATTTTAGCACTTTGGAGCTCGAGTTGAGGATGAAAATGGATGAATCTTCACAAACCCAACTGGAATCAGGTAGTCCTCAGAATGAGCTATCCAATGAATATAATTTTAATATGTTTTGGTTTTATTATGTATTTTTTTTTAGTTTTATTAAACATAGGTTTTTCATCGAATATGAAGGTCTTTGTTCTGCACATGTGGAAAAATAGCAGATTATCAAAATAAAAATTTTAAAATATGAGCGCACCAGATATTGAAGTCCTTGATCCAACAAAAAAAGAAAAAATAATTTTGATATATACAAAAAATGTTATGCGTTAAACGGCCGTGCTATGTCTGAATTGTAATTAGTTTGACTTCGAAACTTGATTATAATAAAAATATTCAATAAAAAACTATCTAACCAAGTGGAAGCACTAGATATTAGAGTTACCAATCTAAATTCAAAAGAATTAGAATTTTATCCTTCATGGAAAAAAAGTTAGGCATTATACGGTGTGCATCACTTTTTAAAAATGTTTTTTTGAAAAAAATTAGTTTTCGTGGGAGATGGAAAAAGAAGTGCAATCTGATTCCAAAATTTTTGAAAAAAATATTTTTAGAATCTACAGACAAAATGTGATGAGACTCTAGTTTGCATCATCTTCAAATTCTTCACGGATTAGCCGCTATAGGTTCGCGAATGTGAAGATTTAGTTAAAAATAATAATTTTAGTGTCCAGTTTGGCCAAAAATTGTAAACCACTATTGTGGGATTACCCCGTGACTAGGGGATAAGGGCAACAAAATGACTAGTATGACAAAAATTCCTCCACTGAGTGAATGTAGCCATTGCTAGTCTCAACAATTATCCATGGAACGGGTTGATAAGCAAGACCATTTGCATTGCATCAATTCCTTAGAATGAAGCCCTAGAAGAAGCAGTGACTCTCCTACGCACGAGACTAGTGAGAAACAACATGGAGTTGTTTGCTTAGTTTCTATAGTCGCATGAGAACCTGCTCTTAGCTACATAGATAGAGAGTCTCCAAGTGGTTATAGAAGCAGTCCATGTGCTAGTTTTCACCCTTTGTGCATGAAATTATTTCTTGTTTTGATATTACCTAGCTCCCTATTTCTATGTAATCGACAATTTTTTTTATTTACAGCAATATACATATATATAATAAAGTATAGCATTTTGGTACTTTTAGTGTTGATTTTTTGTATCACGAGAAATTCTGTCTTGATTTTGGTTTAATTTTGCTACATATGGATGGCATTTTCTTTATTTAACTTTGCACAAATAGCTTTCGTTTTCATTTTAAAATGATAATTTGTATGAGGGTCACTTAATTTCTTTGAAAATGTGCTTTAGCGATAATATGGGGACTTTGTAGAACTATGCAAATCATCGTTGTAGTTAAAGGGGTCACTCAGATTCCCACTCGGCTTTGAAAAACATTGAAAAATTCATCAGCATTATTTTGACAAGTTTGTAAACCTAAGGTACAGTCTGCTAACCTTTTAAAAGCAAGACTTCTAAACATGTGGTGAGTTATAAGAAAACCCCAAAACACCGTCTGGCTAAAAATAGAAAGAAAGAATTGTGGCAATAAAATGGGAAGTTAGGAAAAATGACCAAAAACCACCTAGGTTATAAATGTTCAATAAAACACTGCACAAGTAAGGACTTAGCCAAAATTTATCAAGTGTCCCCGATTTACAAAAAAAGGGGGGACATAATTTTGGCAATAGGAGCTCTGTCTGGGGACAAGGACTGAAAAGGAGGCAACCAGGAACCTAGAACTATTAGAATAGTCTTGTCTATTGGGAAACATAGTCGAGCAAAGAGGGAGGACAATGAACAAAGCAAAGCAAACACACCCAAAAATGACACACCAAAAGACTATATACAAGGTAGGTTGACACCTACCAAAAGGGGGAAAGAGAAGGAAACTCATACAAAACAATTTGAGAGAAAAATGACCCAAACCTAAAGAAATTGGTTGGCACATGCAACTTCTAAAAAGAGGCGAGGGTTTGGATGACCCTAACATAAACGGTATAGCCAATCAGGAGATCAATTGCATTTCCCTTAAACAACCATTTCTCATCATAAGTTTCCTCCTAATGTGGAGGAATGTATACAAGAATTTTAGAGGTGCTCATTATTGTTTCTTGTAGTTTAATTAAAAATATTTCCCACCTTTGAGGAAAATTCAAACTTTCCACACCCCTTGTATAAGCACAACTCACTATTTCACAAACAATCCCCTGTTCAGTGTAGCTACTCTGCCCTCACAACTTCTTGGTCATTTATTATCACAGTATCTTCTTCCTCTAGACTATTAGTGGAGTAATGAATAGCTTCCTCCATCAACAGCTCCAATGGATCAAGACTGAATTTTTCAAATAACATATTGTCATGAGCTTCAAACTCTTCAAATAAGAAAAGGGGTTTTGAATTTATTAACCACTTCACTCCTCCTTTAGTAAGTGGATCTTTAATAACTTCCACATTAGCACAAGGAACCTTTCCATTCACATCTTGAAACACAAAAGTCCCATATTATAGAATGGAAAGGTCTCGTGACTCTTGGTATTCACCACTTGAATTCAAAAGGAGTGAATCACTTGAAGAAGTGGATGAAGAAATAAACTGAGAAGTAAGATTATACCTTCTTTGTGGTGTTGGAGATTCATCATCACTGGATAGCTATTAAGCTCATCTTCTAACCCATTTATAGTGTTTAGACTATACACCTGGACATTCTAGCACTAGTCTTTTTATTCTATAGTTATGTTCTTCTCAGGTATAGACTACATATCATTAAATACAATTAGGTTCATTTTCTGAGCCATGGGCCAGGAGGCACTTGTAATTGTCTAAAAACTAGAGGAAGGGGTAGGTGGTGGCCAATAGTTGATAGACTAAGCAACACGACTAGGTTTCCATTTACCTACTATCTATAATTAGGTGATTTTAAATGTTCACCGCTTCAATCTAAGCTTGTTTGTTCCCAAAAACCCTATCTCTTCTTAGCATAAGTCGAACATTAGAATCAAGGGTGGAAGTAAAAAAATGAAATAGAATCACCTTGTTAGGTTGCTTCGGTGGAGGAATCCACTGAAGAGATCGGTTAAATCGATAGAAAAATTCCCTCATAGATTCATGTCCTTCCTTTACAATTTTGAAGAAACTTCTGAGCAGGGTGGCTATATCAACAGGCCTTTGGAAACGTCGTAGAAATTGTTTGTGTAGAACATCCCATCCTGTTATGCAACATTTCTCCAATCCTCTAAACCATTCAATAGCCTTCTCAACTAGGATGTCAACAAATATTTTGACAAAGACATCTTCATCTTGGATAACCAAGATTCCATTCACTGTGGTCATAGCTAGGACATGCTCTTCTAGATATTAGACACCATCGCCAGAGAATTTTGGAAACCTCTTCCTTGAGCCATGTGGCAAGTCATTACATTGAGATAGGGCGAAAGGCCCAATATGACTACCCCAAGGAATGAAGTTCATGGTACTTGGAGTCACCAACTCCTATAGGAGTAATGAAGAAAAAATTTAGGTCATCGTCGAGGTGGCAGTTGAGCTAGAGGGTGATTTTGTGGTTTGTTAGGACACTGATTCAGATGCTAATTGGGAAGTTGATTTTGACATGGATCGGGGTGACGAGGTGGGTTGTCGTAGTATTCAAAAATTAATCTTGGGGATCGTTCCACTATTGGCGGTGGTGGGAATAGGGCCCATTCCTCATCTTCTTCCAAGATGAAATTGACTCGCATATAATCAACCACATTTCTCCAATACCTCCAAGCGAGTGTATTTAATTGTGATATGATGTTGTCTTGTTCCGCCTACTTCCAATCTAGGTTAGGTTGAAGTATGGGGAACACGTCATTGTGGGAAAGTACTAGATCTTGTTGCATGACACAAAGTAAATTGTCAAAAATTAAAATCTCTTCCCTAGTAGAGTCGCCAAAAATATGTTAGCGAATGAATTGGCCCCTTTGATAAATATGGCGATAACAATGACTCTCCTGCCTGACTAGCACTAGAACCTATTCGCTAACAGCTCTCGAAAGGCCACAATTGTATTTGTGGCTTTCCTCTTAATTGAGAGGTAAAACTACCTTGTGTAGATTAAATGAAAGATAAGTAAATTTTAACCAGAAAGCGACAAGGCAACTGAAATTAATCCATAAATGTGCAAGTAATGTGAAAAAATCCTAAGGTTCATCAATAGGCTAGCTCACAAACTATACCAATTAATGACAAAGAAAATATAAGATGAACTAAGAAATCCCATAATTACAATAGATGAAATAAATGCAATCGAATATATTTCTCACAGAAAACACATTCAATTTATGTATGTGGCTCACATACTAGTACAATCAACATCTCATTCTTCTCACAACTCAAAGATTGAGAGCTACTGTAATCAAGAAATCAAAATGAAAAGAAGTAATCTAAAGCTCCCCCCTCAATTACATCACAATGTATTCTCCAGAGAGTAGACCCCTACTAAATGGCCTTTTCACCTAGATATAGGAATCGTATTCTTCTCTTGGTGATTATTGACTGGTTGTGATAATGTCTTCATTTTGTATAACTTTATTTCTTGGAAACCAGTGGCCAAGAAATATTAAATAACTAACATTATTATATTGCCAGTGAAAAGACCTTAAACAATTCCTGAGAACTTCTTGATTTAACTCTCACCTCATGGCTATTGATTCTGAAATGGTTCACATACCTCACCAATTGAGTATTTAACAACTGTCATCTATGTGCAAGATGTCCAACTAAAAAATCAATTGGGGATGTAACTTAAATTCCCATTGAATATCAACCATTAATTTAGACCACATCACCATACTATTATCATGATTATTCCTAGTTAACATGTCTCACCAACCGTGTATAAACTCAACAAGGACTACCTCACTTCATCATCTTGTAGAATCAAACATGGCTAGCACTCAGAGTGATGGTGTATGCATGAATGAATTTTTTTTCATTGAATAAATTGAGTGTAGCCTTGTTTTTAGGGGAATGTCTAATAAGTTAAAGGAGGTTTTCATAGTTGAAAGTGAGATTGAGGAGGAGGTTTTGTGTAGTATATTGGGAGATACATTTCTAAACTAGGTGCATGTGCACAACACAAAATTTCTTGAGCACTTTGTGTACACCATGATTTGCACCTCTGGGCGTTGCGACTAGGGGATGAGGGCAGTATAATGGCTGGTGCAACTAGAATTCCTCCACTATGTGAATGTATCCATTGTTGGTCTCAACAGTTATCCACAAAATGGGTTGATAGGCGACGCCATTTCCATTGCTTCAATTCCTCAGAATGAAGTCATAGAATAAGTAGTGACTCTCTTGTGTGTGGGAATAGTGAGAAACAACATGGAGTTGTTTTCCCAATTTCTACAGTCACATGAGAACCTGCTCTCACTTGCTTCGATAAAGCATCTCCAAGTGCTTATAGAAGCAGTCTATGTGTTGATTTTCACACTTTGTGCCTAGGTATATGCAAGATCATGATGGGCCAAAAAGTGGCGTTATGATGGGTTCTTATAGGGTATGTGGCTGATTTTTACCCAAAATTGATGAAACGAAAAGGGTTTTTAAAGGAGACTCTCAAATTTCCACCAATATAAATTATTGTTTATTTTGAATTTAATAAATAATTATTATTTATTTTCTATTTGAATTACAACTAAAGTCCTGATTGATAGGCTTATTGAAAAACATCTATAGCTTTCAAACAGTGTCACAATTTTTGAATCCAAAACATGCATCACATTCTATGCTTCACATACTATAGGATTAAAAAAAAAGAAATGAATTTCATGAAGTTTTGACTAAGTTAAGGTGGTTAGACATACGAGTTTTTTTAATTTTTTAAAAGTTGTAATAAAAAATTCATAATTAAATATTTACTTGAAAAAAAATTACAAAAAAATATGCATCACATCGGGACATGAATCCTCTACTTATATCTAAAATATTATAAAAAAATTATTATCATTTTATTGTGGTTAGGGTGGTCAAACAGACACCTACTTCTTTTTTCCCCTAAAATTTAAGTACTCTGCATTGAAATTTCAAATTTTCACCAAATAGATTTTTTTTAAAAATAAACCTAGTAGTTTAGAAACTACATTCAATTTGCTACAAATTCTATTCTTACATATTTTTGAAATAATATAGATAACTTATTCAAATTTTTACTTCAAGTTGCCTAACTCTGATTTTTCTAAATTTTTTGCCACTTAAGGGCCTGTTTTTTCTATGATGATCCTGCACATACCCACGGCCTGAAAGAATTTCCTATTTTGATATTACCTAGTTCCCCGTTTCTATGTAATCGGCATAATTTTTGTATTTCCAACAGTACATATATATATATATATATATATATATATATATATAATAAGGTATAGCATTTTGGTACTTCTAGTGTTGATTTTCTATATCATGAGCAATTATGTCTTGATTTTGGTTTAATTCTGCTACATGTGGATGACATTTTCTTTCTTTAACTTTGCACAAATAGCTTCCATTTTCATTTTAAAATGATAATTTGTATGATGGTCAATTAATTTCTTTGAAAATGCACTCTGGCAATAATGTGGCGACTTCATAGAACTATGCAAATCACTGTTGTAGTTATAGGGGGCATTTAGATTCCTACTCAGCTTTGAGAAACATTGAAAAAGTCATCGATAATCTTTTTGAAAAGCTCATAAACCTAAGGTATGGACTGCTAACCTTTTAAAATCAAGACTTCTAAACATGTGGCAAGTTACAATAAAACCCCAAAACACCGCCTGGCTAAAAAGAGAAAGAAAGAACTGTGGCGGTAAAATTGGAAGTTAGATGAAATGACCAAAACTCCACCCAGGTTATAAATGTTCAATAAAATGCCACCCAAGTATGGACTTAGCCAAAATTTATCAAGTGTCTTTAATTTACAAAAGAACGGGGAGGGAAAAAATTTGACAACAAGGGATATGTCTGAGGACAAGGACTGAAAAGGACACAACCAAGAACTTAGAAGTATTAGACCAGTCTTGTCCATTGGGAAACAGAGTCAAGCAAAGAGGGAGGACAATGAATAAATCCCAAGTAGGGATGTAGCTAAAATTGATCATGTCGCTGATTTACACAAAAAAGGGGGGGGTAGAATTTTGACAACATTGTGAAACATTGTTACTAATGAGTTACCTTGAAAAATTCAAGAGAGCTCCTGGAGGTAATAGTTTTGTTTTCGATGGTTCTAGGATAAGTACAAGTTTTGTTTAGACATGTGGTTGTTGTGAGGGTGGATAGAGGATAATTTGAGGTGTGATTCCATTCACTTCTCTTTGTTTTGGTTTGTCATGACAAGCATTAGTGGACGGACCTTGTGAGATGAAATCTTCAAGGGCTTCATCTAACATATCAAATTCATCACTACTAAAGGTCTTGAAGGATATTTTAGCTTGCCAAAAGAGATCTGACATGATCAGATAACTATACTTATTCAAAGGTTTATCATTTAGTGCATGGTTTTATGTTCAATGTTTTAGGATAGTTTATGGTTTTCAATGTTTGCGAGATGAAAATTAATCCATCTAAACAATGTAATGATGTAAAAGTAAAGAAAATATCTAGAGATCTAAAATAATCTAATAACGAAACAAGAAAAATATATCAATTTTCCTTAATATTTCATCAAAAGAGAAACCTTCTTTAATGTTTAGAACAAATAGTTTTAGAATTTCAAATTATAGTTGTAATAGCAGAAATAGAAAGTAGGAACAAAGAAAAAATGCACCAAGAAACTTGCTAAGACACCTATACAGGGACATATTTTCCCAAGGGAAAATGGATCCTTGCATAGAGGTTTCAAAAATTAAAATCTAAGCTTTGAGGCTACTATTTGTGTTCTTTGTTTTAGGATGCATAATTTGTTTTCTATGTCTAATTTTCTAGGTCGGACTGTATAATTGCAAATGCAAGAAAAGACTAAAAGTGGAAAAAAGTGACAACTGTTTGAATTCAATTTTGACTAAATTTTCTAATGCAAAAGCTTTGAAAGGCACTAAAATGCAACTACTATGCAAAATTAATGTAATATTTATGTCATGCTTTTAGATTTTTGAGATTTTAATCGATGCAAAATTCAACTTTAAAACCCTAAAAGAAATGGAAACTAATGCAATTTTGAAAACCGTAAATGAGATGTAATGCAAACTAATGAAAAATCCTAGATCTAGGGCTTGAAGGAGTTCCAAATCATAATTTAAAATGTACAATGTTGAGTTCACCAAAATGCAATGAGGGAAAATATGGGAGGGGGATGAACCAATAATGAATATAGGAAACCTTCACTTTTTCATAATTTCGTTAGAAAAAGAGATCTCCTAAAGGTAGGAATTGGCTTTCAACCTTTACATGAGTCAATCCTATTAGGAGATCTTGTTGTTTCCTTAGGACAAAAAATGACAAAAATGACTGAAATGCACTTTTGGGAGATGAACTCAAAATCTTTAACAAAGTAAATTGCATGAAATAACACTTGAAATGCATAGATCTAGGATAACAAATATAGAAACAACAATTTGCTGGCAGATTTGGGGGCTGCAGGGCAATATCTACTAACCCAGAAAAGCTTGTCACGAGAACTGTAGGACACTTGGGGTAGTGAGTGAATGAGTCCTTATAAAACTTTTATGCACATCTTTCGGGGTCCTTTGGAGATGGATTTGAGATGCTATATTTTCCACTGGTTTCACTATTAGACAATTGAAAATAAATTCGAGATCTAAGTTTTCATGGCTTGACAATAGTGATGACAACTTTGGGAACTTTGCAAAATTGCTCCTTTGATCGAATTTTAATCCTTCTTCACCTGTAAATTTGCACATACAAAAAGAGAGGAAAATGTTTATTTTTGGTGAATAGGGGTTTTCCTTCATGAAACCCTGATTTGATAATTAAACTTTGATAATGAAATAATGATAAATGAAAGGAATTTGATGAATGAACAATACTATGTCACAACTCACCAAACCCTTAATGGCTTCCCTTAGAGGATTGAAGTCTAACACGTCTCTCTAAGGTCTAGATATTGTATGAATTGGCTTGATTGGATGCTTGATTTGTAACTTAATTTGATGTTTGAATGCTTGAAACATACATCACAATGTTAGCTCCAAAACATGACATGAAGATACATAAACTTTGACATGATGATACGATCTTGATTACTGTTGTAGATGATTGATAAATCTACTCTTCAATGCTCTTGACAATATTATTTTCTCCTATGAAAGTTTCCTTAGTGTCAGATGTTTTGAATTGATAAAATAACTATGTATTTATAGGTGCTCATCTAATTTTCTGAAAATTAGATTTTAAAAGCCAATGATTGAAAATTGAATTTGAATAATTAAAATACCACCAAAAACAAATTTTAAATTGGGTACTGGCACTTAAGGAGGACCCACTTGCCCTTGGGTGAATGTATCCAGGGGCCTAAATCAAGGACACAATTTATAAGACATTTAAATGAATGATAAAAAAATGTTTAATATAGGTTTCCCTTTTGGAAAATAGGAATAATAAGGCTTTCAAATGCATAATTTGGTCAATTAGAAGTTTAATTAAGTCTAATTAATTAAGGGATCGAAACATAGTGTGAAAATATAAAGATGTACATTATTCTACACCACAGTATGTACATGCGTACATAAACACACATTCATATGTAAATGTACATATACATGTATACATATACATACATACTATATAAATGTACATATGCATTTCCCTATATAAGCGTCAAACATAAATGTCTAGATGTACACATGTCCATAAACACAAATATAAATGTATGTATATATACATATGAATGTATCTATACATATAGATATACCTACATACATGTACATATGATACATACATACATATATACATACAAACAAACATACTTATATTTAATGTCTATTTTTGAACCCCAAAAATGTATAATTATAACCCTAAACAACATATGTGTGTGTGTAAATATATTACACATATATACAAATATACACATGTATGTGTGTATTGAGTACAAAGACTTGCATATATAGGCAAGGATGATGCAATCCAACAATCTCTATGACCAAGTCATGAACCTTGTGTGCCAAGTGTTGAGTGACCTTTGGGGTTAGATGGTGTTGAGTGACCTTTGAGGTTAGATGGAAAGTTGTCCAACCTCAAAATGTTTATGCATGTGGTTTACCAAACAACTTGGTAATTTCAAGAGGCTTAAAGGTTGCACATTCAGTTAGACAGGATGTTATCTAACCTCATCAACCTAAGTACACTTGAGTATAGTGAATAGATTAATTATTCACTTTAACACCCCTCCTTAAATGATACTTAGGGAGATCACAAAAGTGCAATTACGTAGAAAAATGGGTCCTTGTTAGAAGCCATGTTAGGTACCCATGATGCTGATGCTGATTTTTGGCATCCCCAAATTGAACGTATATTGGTAGATTATGGCAGATTTTATTGGTAGTTTGTTGGCAGATTTTTGCAGTTTACGGGTCGCAGAGTTAGACGACTTATGATTCGTAGCTTCTCGACAAGGTTGCCAGACTTGCTACTATGGAATATTAGTTTTAACTCACGACTTTATGCAAACCAATCATTGCTTCACAACTTCCATCAAAATCATCACACATTTGACTGCCCTGCGTAAGAATCGTGACTTCATGGCCGATACGCCCTATCAAGTTATCATGCCTCGCACACAACAAAAGTATCTTTGCCTCCAAATGTCAAAGTTCCAATTGCAGATCCTTTAGAAATCACACCCCAAAAATGCTTCACTTGTAAATAAAGAAACTGACCTCCAATAGCACGTCGCCATAGGTGAAATCGGCCTCAAAGAGCCAAATCATGAGCTCAAATAGGAAAATTGCAGGCTAGAAAATTGAAACGCCACCACACAAAAGAAAGTCGACCTGCCAATGCCTTTCTTTGCTTAAACATTTGGCTCCTCTATTAGCTGCAAATTGCTTCAGATGGTAAACGTGTAAATTACCCTGATAATGATATTCTCTATGTCTATTTTCTTGAGCAACACACATTATCAACATCAAGTCGCAGCTGCTATTGATGAAGGGCAGTCTGCAAGTTCAAAAACCCATTAGGGGAGAGTGGCTCATAGTGGAGCACTCTAACTTCGCGTTTCTCAAATTCTTATGTGGAAATTTTAAATCACTCCTAATTTTGTACAATAGTTTATTTGGCAACGCACATGCTTCTATATTTCGTTTTAGGGCCACATCAGCATGTTTTTTGCATGTTTTTTGTTGAGGTATCCAAAAATGCCCCCAAAAAAAGTAAGACCCATAGTGGTGCACTAAGTCATGTTTTATTGGTGCACTGATGTGGCATCACATGATTTGTCAGTTTGTGTACTTTATGGATAAAAAATGTTTTGTAATTGGATATTAAGGTGCTCCACTATGGGCCCCACTAAGGACTACTTCTATCCCCACTATTAGACCCCGCTCCACTATGGTCCCCTCTCCCCTACCTAATCTCTATTTGTTGTGTACTGCCACCTATGGAGGGTAGTAGTGCCATCAAATCACTGCACTGATATCCATTTGAAATAATACTATATATTTATATTAGCAATCATTAATATAATTTTGGTTCTTGTTTCTCTACCAAATGGAAATATTGAAGTATTCTATCAGTCAACCCTTAAGTTTATCAAGTCTAATATGCATGGGTGATCTCCTTAATGCTGGGAGGGTTCTTTTATAATATGTGTAGGATTTCTTCATTTAGCATTGCCAGTAATCAATGCAGATAAGACTAGTCTCTTTAAGGAATTTAACCCTCTCTAATTCGGTCCATTCTTAAAATCCCATCATTAGTATATAATTTGGTACAAACATTTGACCATTGATAGAACCTTCCTTGGCATAATATGATACCTACTAGCCATAAATTGGAAGTATAGAAATTATGTACAGTTTTGGTACATTTAAATTTTATTTTTGATACGATGGAATCATACTATGTTCAAAGCCTTCTATATGGTGCTTTTTACTAATCATTGTTCACTTTAAAATCTTGTGTCTAATAAGACCATCGGAATTCTTGGAATTGGAACAACAACCGATATTTGAATCATCTATTTAGAATATGAGATGATCATAAACATATTTGATAATGCTTGTTTATTCTTAAGACAGTAATTGTATATTCTTGCAAATTTCTATAAGCTCTAGAGTTAAAGAGCCTAATGAAGATTTGTTATGCAATCTATGTGTATATGGGTGTATATACATATATGTGTGTGTGATACTTAGCTTTTGAATATACGTAATTTTGATAGTTCCAAGTAAAGATTAGGAAAAAGATATCGAACTATTATCATTAATTATGAACGAGATATATGGAATGCATGGTTGGAAGTTGATTTTAGAAGATAATGATTTAATAGAAATCTGGTGAATGTCGTCACCTTTAGGGAAATTGGTTAAAGTCCTTTTTACTAGGTAACATAGCCTAGATATTGTAGCATTGGATATGGAAAGAATATATGTTAATTACATCCATTATGCGTGAACTACAAATAGTTTGTCAAAAGGATTAGTAAGGGGTGATAGCAGGTATGTGCTAAACCCTCTTAAATCCTTGTAGTGAATGCAATGGTCATGTATGTATGGATTGCATCCTTAAATTTACAACACCATAAGAGATCGTGCATAGGTGCTATATTTATAGGAATGTGTACATATTCTACACATTTATATGTACACATTCTACACATTTATATGTGTGCCTATAAATACATACATGTGATACACCTTCCTTAATCAATTCTACAAATTCTTAAATATTGGAAATAAAACATTACTGTGAGAATTGAAATATGAAATAGTAACATTGCTTAATTTGCTTACACATGAGTAAGAAGATGTGATTTTTGACACAATATCTTAGAATCTTGCAATGATCATGTCTAAATTGATGTTTGATTGCTATATATGTACTTGATATGCATTTATGAAAAATATTGTTGAAAGGTTTATTAATGCATTTTTGTGTAAAGATCATTGAAAGGATTGCATGCATGTAGACAAGTTTCCATGTTAGAAAACTAGTTCTTGAATAGATTGACTTGTTTCTTAATAGAAATTATGGATTTCACAACGTCGATGGTAATCTAACATGTAGCCTTCATGATTGACTTTGTATGTGCACACACGTCAAGTATGATGACAATTTTTGTGTAATCTTTGTGATGACCATGATATGATTAGATGTTGTTGTGAACTTGCTGCTACACATAATTCATTACTCCTATTCAATATTGCATTGCTCATTTTCCTCATGCTGGGTCGAGTATTCTTCGATGGACTAAATAATTTTGGGGAAGTGCCTCACTTCATAGTAGGGAAGAAACACGCTCCCACAATGTTCTCACCCTCGAGATGGTTGAAGGAGTTTCAAAGGTTGCAAGGATCCTGTCATGAAGGCTCAAGTTTCTATATTTTTGTATATATTTTTTATCAATCAAGAGGTCTATGGGTATGTGCAAGATCATGATGGGCCAAAAAGTGGCGATATGATGGGTATGCGTAGGGTATGTAGTTGACAACCTCTTTTTTACCCAAAATTGATGAAACGAAAAAGGTTTTTGTGATTTTTCCTTCCTCACTTGAATTATAAACCACTATCATGGCTTCACCCTACTTCTTACGCACCACCATCATTGGATTCTCCTTTGATTCCTAACATTTTTATGCACCTATCTCTTGTTGGCATTGGGACTATATGTTTTGACGTAAGTATAATTGTCAAAGAAGACTTCATCTAGTTTCTATTTATTGTCATCTTATGAAAGACTCGTTTATTACAATTGCACTTTTCATCTAAAATGAAGTTTACACATCATTCTATGGTTTGAATCCATTCATTTTAAACCTTACTTTAAAATTCATTTGTAGCCTTGGATATGCTTTTTGTTCACTAACAACTTATATCATAGCCTCGAGCACACTTAAATTGCTACATTGTGGCATTGCAACCTCATACAAGTTAGAATGATGTATTTTTATATTGTAGAGTTATCGAACATTTATAGTCATTATTAGAGTTGCATACACCATTGTCGCAAAATGCTTGAGACTCAACTTCTGATGCAGGAGCATCCAGTGGTGTAAGGGCAATCTTGCATCACCCAAAAATAGTGAAATTTCAAGTTTATCATTTTTCAGATGTTTTTATATTTTTGGATACCCTTTTCGTCATAATAAAATTCCTAATTCACGGTTTTTATTTTCTCTTCCTGGGTGGAAAGATATTGCAATTTTTGTTGCCCAGATTTGCACTTGAAAATCTTCCGAGTGGGATTTGAGGCACTTAGATCTTCCGGATCGGCCCCGAAACTTGCCGAAATCGGCGTAGCTAATTTTGAGCATGTTCTTGACTTCGAGAGCTTTCCAACGGTTCGAACGGTTCTCGAATCGGAGTCCTGGATCAAAAGTTATGGCCCCGCGAAGTTGGCGCACTTTCTAGAAGTTACCATTGCAAATGCCCTTTCCAAATTTGAACTTCATGTTGTAATTTTTTGGCGCCAACCCGCCTAAACTCAATTTGAATGTTGTTTTGGCTCCAAACTAATGAGGAGCTCTATTTATGGGCAGGTTTTCTAATTTTTGGGTAACTTTTTGGGGACAAGCTCGCATATTGCGAAAGGGTTAATCTGTAGCTTTCTGTAGCTTGCATATGTTGTAGAACTTGGGGATTTGAGATCCTCTGCATGTAAGAAGCTCCATTTTCTGAATAATAAAATTATTCCCTTGTTTGTGG